>CAWUFW010015738.1:0-345600 GCA_963921515.1 Calotriton arnoldi | reverse complement strand
ATTTAGGGGCTCATTACGATGGCGGGCGGAAGCACAACCGCCGTGCTGGCGGATGCAAAAACCACCAGTTACCGCTGGCACGCAGCAGTCCACACGCCCGCCCAATTACGATGCGAAAAGTAGGCCAAACACCGCCGGCAAGCCAGCAACACCGTCCGCCATCAAAGTGCGCCCGTACACGTAGCGGCGCAGCACAACTGACACACACCGTCCGACGAAACACGTCCCGCCCGGCGTATAAATTACGATGCCGCAAACAAACGGCTCCCACGGCTAAGAGACACCGCACGTGAAAGAGAGGCGGTAACACGGACGCAGAGCACGGAAAACGAAGAAGCGGCATCCCGAGCATGAATCCAGCACTGCAGGCCCTCCCCATGCTTCTGCTGATGCACCACCAAGGACGCAACGCACCGCGGAGACGCAGGTAGGCACACACACAACAAGTGCACGCAAACAGCGCACACAGTGCAAGGGCGGAAAAAGCGGACAACAGCGCGTGTACACTACACATCCACCATTGCATCCACATATGACACACAGGCCAAATCGTAACTCCGCGGAACACATGTGTACACACCACCTGGGACCAGGAACCAACCACCCCGTCACGGCCCCAAAGCGCCGATGACGCCGCCACACATGCGCACAACGCAGAGGCCAACCGCAGCGCCATGCATGCGTCGCACACAGACACAGGGACACAACCAAGCAGCACACACATCAGCCCCACCCCGAACGCACATGACACGTGACAGGCCGGCCACAGACATGTCCCCAACGCCAAATTCACGGACAACACCCAACGCCACACAACCGACGCACACATGTCAGTGAAGTCACGCAACAGCAGGACACACCCCAGTGTAACAAACATGGCGTAGCACACAGCGGCGGCAACACCAACTAGGAGAAGCAGGGCCCTTCGGGAAGAGGAACGCCAGTACCACACTCAAAACCCATACCACCCTGCACATATGAACAAGACATATAAAACGGAACACCAAAGAGCACGGGGACCGACAACAGGTGGCCCAAGAATAACATTCACACACAAGGCCCAACGCAGAGCGGAAAGGCAGCCTGCCGCCCACACAAGGGAGAGCAGACAGCACTGAATGACCTTCCATTCCAACACCGAAACCACAGCCCTACGACAGAAGCCGGTGAATACAGCCATTGTCCAAGAATAGACCAACACAGGCATGCCGAGGAGACCGACCACAGGGCAGATAGCGCATATCACAGAAGCACACAACGGACGGGGAAGAAAGAAGAAAACACTCCCCCATGTCGGCCACATGCAAGTTAATTGGAAGGAGTCACACAGCACCGACCTTGAACTGTCTGAGAAGCATGTGGGAAGAGGGCCCGTGTCCTCCAAACAAGCCAACAGAACACAAGTCCTGTCTCCCCACGACTACACAGAGCTCACAGCAACCCCGGAGCGTGCACATTGCAGACTGCACACACAGCCGGAGCACGCCACCTCTACGAACCGCTGCGAAATGGCTACCGCAACACACCTACCCAACTACGCCGAACAGCTCAAGCTGTACAAAACCAACCTGTGCCATACATTGGGATGCGATCTCCTGTCCCTGCTGAACGTAAGTTACCGACTGACTTACCGCATCACATTGTTCAGCTGCGTCATGCCCGTCTTCTACTGTCGGAGGTGTCCCTACCAGCATCCCGTCGAGATATGCCTCTCCAACCCGGCATGTCTGAAGGCGGACCTGCTACCACTACTCCTCCCTCTGGACGCACACGACAGGGCCTGCTCTGCCTATGGGGGCATGGCGTATGTGGCCAACATCGCACGCGCACTGAAATGGAACCACTGTGCCTCCACACGACGGATCATCGAGAACAGCTACATCGAATGTCACCCAGCATGCCCCATCATGGTCCTCCAAGGGACAACCTACGAACAACACCTTGACAGCCACCATCCGCTTCATTGGCTGGCAAACATGTACACCACCAATGACATGGAAGCCCTGCTGGACGGCATCGCATACCTGACAACCTGTAAATTCGTCGGACCACAACGCAGGTTCCCCGAGTGACCTATGATGTCCAACCCCGCACCCATGCTTAGCTTCCGCACGGACTGGCCAGTCACCACCACAACAGCCATACCAAACGACCGGCAACTGTAACCACACCATCAACGACATCGCCATGACATCGGATATGACCGGGACATGCACACTGTTCCCCATCACATCCAGGAACACCGCATGCATCGTGGGAGGCAGTGGCATGGGCTCTGTGCATCGCACCCACATGGACGGAACTGCACGAACAACCAGGACACGACATGGATCCAGCGCACATGGACACACACACCGCTCAGTGGACATGAATAGGTCGCCTGGAGTCTGTGGGTGCTGCACCCCTCCCACCCCCGCCCCGGGAATCCCATACCAGGACCTTTGCATGGACGACAAGTGCATACAACAACAACACGACCCCAGTGACTGTGACATGTCCAGTAACCACCACAGTGCAACAACAAGTGGCACGCCGCTGCATGCACGCAAGCACATGCCCTGATGTCATCTCACATGCACGCGTGCATGAGGAACAACCGCAGCAAACCTGTCACATGGAACTGAGATGGACTGTGCCCATGATGCCGAGCGGTCTGGTAGGCTACATGTATACCGTCTGTGTCAAAGTCCGCAGCTCCGCAGCTATACGTAAATGTACATTAGCACAGCCTTGGCCAAGCAGATGTAACCCCACACCCTATCCCATTTGTTATCATGCTCAGTATATCCTCAACATGTATTCCGCTGCCAGTAGTGTCCACTATACTGCATCACAGAGGACAGAAGACTCAATATAATGTTTGAAACCAAAACTGTCTCCGCTGACTCATTTCACAAGTACGAATGAGAGAGGATGAGAGTATGTGAAGTACACGGCAGTCGTGACATGACCATGTAGTCCACTGGTATTGGATGTCAACGCAAATGAGTAGCACTACTGTGGAAGACACACATGTGTCGTGTGAAGTCGTATGGACGCAGTGCTCAGGTGGGTGGGTGCGACGGGTAGATGCGCACATGCCAAGTTGGAGCACACCGTGTTGGGAGGGGTCATGAACAGTACACCACCGCTTCCCTGGGCATTGTGAGAGGACACCTGTCGGGGGAGTGAACACGTGTGTGCACAGCAGCCGGGCACACGTACAAGCGGTACCAGGCGCACCTCAGCCCACCCTCTGTGGACAAGCTGGATCCTGTTGTGCGCCCGCCATGCCCCTTGACAAGGCACACACAGCCCCAGTCGACCAGGTGTAACCCCAACATAGTCAATCCGCACAGGCGATACAGGGCACGGGATGGCAGTGGAGCATGGTGTGTGAGAGGTCTCCTCGCGCTCCTCCTGGTCATATCACGCAGGCAATAGAACCTCAACGTCTAGCATGGCACAAGTCAAATGGAAGTGTAGGGGGACGCACCACAGCACGAGCAGCACTGACGTCACGGGAGGTGGCTCGCACCATCCCATCCATTGCCCATCATACCAACCACGCCACATGCCATTGCGACTAAGTGCAAGCGCGTGCGCCACCACCCCCGAGCCCTCCCCAGAGAGGCCAAAGAGTGAATGTGTGGGCCATCAGCCACAGACGGACGCGGCATGGCCGCAAGGGCAGCCACAGCCACTGGGTGTCGCAGGTGGCGGATCCGGAAGGCGAAGACTGTGATGCATAGTCCATGCAGGCCGGGTCTCCATTTGGGGCACCACGCAGGTGGACGGCGTCCCGCCACACATCATACCCTGGACCCACACATACACTCCTTGCCCTCTCTGGTGCGAGCTTGGGGCTGCCTGTGCAAGCGCTAGCCTCGCAGGTGAGCATGCATATTGGGGGAGCGAGGGAGGACATGAGGGCTGGGGCGAAGATGACTGTATCACAGTCAGTTAGTACAAGGGATGACCCAGATGTGGAAAGGAGGAGACGTGTCCCGTGTGTACTGCAACTAGTCGCCAATCCGACTACCCCCATGTCCGGAATGTAAGCCCGCACCTAGGCCCGCCCATCCGCCACATCGAACATACCACCAGCACGACAACCTTCCCATTCGAAACACTGACTGGGGGTGGCGACCAGTGAACAATCATGTGTAGCCTACCCACGCGTACATGTGGGCCCTCCATGATCCATGTCACCTGCGGCAAAGACATGACATGCGCAATGAGGGAAGTGAGGAGAGCTGCCCGCCCCACGCGCAGAAGGTGCATCAGCTCCACAGACCCAGCAGCGAGTCCAGCAGGGGTCACATGTGCAGGGGCAGCTGTGCCTGGTGTGAAGGCACATGCATATAGACAGCACATCGACCAATGTGTAGTCTGCCCACATCCACAGTCCATCATCATGCGGACATAGGAATTGAACACAGGGCAACACATCTTAGTTGGTGCACCCACCGTGACCAACAATGCGCAATCATCGACATACCCGCCCTGTGCATGGCCCCCCACCCAACGGAGGCACATCCAGTGCCACCATCCCACACACACAAGCCTTCCACGGAACATGCTGTGTCCAATGGTCAGTACAGAGTCAGCGCCCATCTGGTGGATCCTGAACAGGAGACACATGCACACACATGCCAGCTCCCACTATGTACGTCTGCCACCTGGCACGTGCAATGTAACCTCTCACCTGTGACGTGTGACTGCAAGCACACAGCCGTCTTGGCATGGGGCTGTCAATGTGGACACCAGTCAATGTTTCGGGAGCTGTGATCCGTACAGTGCTGTACATAGGGTGCAGTGCTGACACCTACTACTGTCTCATATCCCCTCGTGCCACAGGTCCCACTTGTATTGGCCGCTCAGCCCGTGCCCACATCGTCGTCGTCGTGTGCCATACTCATCCAGCCTCGGAAGCAGTTCCATGCTCAGCAGACACTCATGTTGCCGTGGCGTTGCCGCTTGACGAATATGCAGTCAGTCCCCATCAGCACGCCCGCAAGTCATTGGGGCCTAGATCCCCATGTGCATGCACATGGCAGTGGTATGTCTCACTTGCCATTGCCATTGTTGGGAGACCTGTGTAAGTGTATTGTGGCCGTGCCGTCCCAGCTTGACAGCTGGGCTGTGGCTCATGTGCTTGCTCAGTCATGTCAGTGATGTGTATGCGAAATTGCTATGTGTCGTGTTGCTTTGACATGTGTCCTCTGCCATTTTCCCCAGGCGGAGACCGAACATTGACCGCCCATACCAATTGCTGGCGGACATGGACGATACAGAGGTGATCAGGAAGTTTCGGCTGGACAGGCCAACCCTGCATCGACTGTGTGCCATGTTAGAGCCCCATCTCCGTCCCCGCAGGGTGTATCCGACTGCTGTCACCCCCACGGCTAAGGTGATGGCCGCCATGCATTTCTTCGCCACTGGGTCATTCCAGCACACAGTGGGCAGTGGAGGAGGGATGTCCCAGCCCATGTTCAGCAAGGTGCTGAGGGATGTACTGGCAGCCATGATGCTGTACCGGAACAGGTACATCAGATTCCCCAGGGCTCGTGAATTGGCGGCAGTGAAGGGTGCATTCTATGCCCTTGGCAGAATCCCACACGTCGTGGGAGCCATTGACTGCACACATGTTGGCCTTGTTCCACCACAGGCCACTGAGCACCTGTACCGCAACAGGAAGCACACGCACTCCCTGAATGTGCAAGTGGTGTGCCTTGCGGACATGGTGATCACCCACGTGTGTGCCAAGTTTCCAGGCTCGGCACATGACGCACACATAATGCGCAACAGCATCTTGCCACGACTGATGGCCAATCTGCAACAGGATCGTGGCTGTATTGTCGGTGAGTATGTGGAGTGGTGTAGCGTGCTGGTTGTGCGATGCTGTCCCCTGTCCAGTTGGAATAGCAACGGTTCTCTGTGTCCCTCACACCCAGGTGACTCTGCGTATCCGAATGGGGCATGGCTGCTCAGTCCATTGAGGAATCCCCGCACCCCAGCAGACGATCGCTACAATGAGGCACATGGGAGGACCAGACGTGTGGTCGAGCGTACCTTTGGCCTCCTCAAGTCCAGGTTCAGGTGCCTGGACCGCACCGGGGGTGCACTGGCGTACTCCCCACAGAAGGTGTGCCAGATAGTGGTGGCGTGCTGCATGCTGCACAATCTGGCCATTCGGAAGCAGATCCCCCTCATTGTGGATGACGGAGATCAACCAGGGCCCCAGCCCGCAGACCAGGACAGCTCGAGTGAGGTGGACAGCGGAGAGGAGGAAGCTGGGAATGTGCGCCAGCAGCTCATCGCCCGCTACTTCACTTGACGGTGAGTGTCCATGTACGACGGATGATGTGTCTGTATCTGTGCAGGTGTGTGTGTGCTGTGTCAGGGTGGCCGTATGTTCACTGCGTGCAGTGTGTCAACGCTCCATGGCCAGGGTAGTATGCCACTGTTGGTGACTGTGGCATTGTGCCCTATTGCTCTGTGCGATGTGTGTACATTGCTTGTAGTTGTTGACATGTACTGTGTGATGGGTGTGTGACACACTCATTGAATGTGCTCCTGTTCTGTCTCCCACCCCTAGGTCCCTACAGGCCCTCCGGATTCCATTGCCATGCCACGCATCAGGTGCCTTTCCGCCCAAGGTGGCCGTTGTATTCCGTACAAATAAAACACAGGGCACAAACAGCAGTTAGTGTAAAAGGTGCATTTATTACAAACTGTGACATGTGATTGTGTGTAAGGTGATGACAAAAGTGGTGCGTGCAGTGACAATGAGCTGTCGGTCATGGCTGCGTGAAGCTCAGGGTGTACCCACTGGTTCTATGTCCATAGTCCAACACACACATGCCATCCAGCTGGCTGTGTGGAGTGGGATCGTAGAGCAAGTCAATGCAGTGGCTGGTCAAGGCAGGCTGGCGGAAGGCTGGCTGGCTGCCTCACTTGCGACTGCTGCGTGCGAAGTCCTCCCGGGAGACCTGTTTCCTCTTCGGACGGCCCCTTCCACGTTTGGGAGGGGGGGTGTGTGGTGGCGACCTGCTGGTGGTGGGTGAGGTGTGCTCACTGGCTGTGGTCGCAGGGGATGTGGACACTGCTGGCCAACCCTGCGCCCTAGCAGGTGGTGGCGGAGGTGGTGTTGCTGGCTTTGCCTGTGACCCCACCGCCACCACCAGCTGGCCCATGAGGTCCACGAGTTGGTCCATACGGGACATGATTTGGCCCATATGGGCGTCCATGGACCTCAGCACCCCCAGCACCTCCCGCGTGTCTGTGGCAGACCTGACCCATTGTTCTTGGGCCTCCTCATAGGCCCCAAGGACTCTGGCCATTTGAGGCAGGGCATGGCTCCCAGGGGAGGATGGCGTTTCCCTGACCCTGCTCCTCCTACCAGTCCTGCTGCCACCGGCCCGCCCACTAGCCACATTGCTCACCACGGTCCTCGCTGTGGCTCCCAGGGTGGATCCAGTCGGCCGGGCCACCACCTGCGCTGGGGCTGGTGCCAGCTAAGACGTGGTGGTGGTGGTGGCGGTGGTGGTCGGTGCGGCGATGGTGGCGGTTGCGGCAGTGGTAGTGGCCGCAATGACCGTGGGTGTGGCCGCAATGACCGTGGGAGTGGCCGCAACGACAGTGGCAGCAGGGGACTGGGACTGTTCAGCATCCCTGGATGATGGGTTGGTGGGTAGGAGGGGTCCTGGGGAGCGGCTGGGCCCTGCCACGCCAGATGGGCCAGCTTGGTGGTCCGTGTCCGAAGAGGTGGACAGATCCTCCAGATCCGTGTGTCCTCGTTGGGGGCTTGTAGGCTGGCTGTGCTGGCTGCTGTCTCCATCCCCAGCGTCCAGCAGTTCGTCACCTGTGGAGAGAATGAGATTTGTTATTGTGTTGCACCTGGCGAAGTATGTATTAGTCGTCTGACATTGGCAGTTCGTGCAATCTCGTACATGGGTTTCCCGGAGGCGAGTGTGTGGCTGTGGCATCTGTAGTTGTGTGTGCTAGGCAATGGGACTGTGTGCTGTGCACATGTGGCATGGGACGGATTGGCCATGCCGATGGGTGTGTTGCTTTGCCCCTACTCATTGTGACTCTGGTGTATGCGGGCTCCTGGCCCATCCTGGGTCTGGTTTTTACTTTGCTTTTGGAGTTCATATGGAACGCTTAGGAACGCATATGGCAACATGGGGGCCATGCCCCAGATTCGCATTTGGGAGGGGATATGCTTTAGGGGTACATGCTGTGAGCCATGGGTGCCGAACGTGACATGTGTTGTGGCAGCATGACAGTGCATGGTCTGAGGTGTGTGCATGTCTGACATGCCCTGCATATTTGCTGTCTGTTGTGGTTACTGGACATGGCATTGGACGCATCGTTATGAGTGAGTGATAGTTGTGTGCCAGCCAACGTATTGCAGTTGTCCCATCTCCTTGGTGTGCGTGCTGCCCTGTGCCATGTGCATCACTGCAGTGCTCGGGGGGCCCATGTTGTGTGTTGTTGCTCACAGTGTGTCGTGCGCTTAATTGACTTCTGGCACATGGTTGGTCATGGGCATGTGTCTTAGCGTGACTGCTGTATGTGTGGCAGCTGTGCGGATGACATGCCTTTCATGAGACTGGGGCTGACGGATGGGATGGATGGTATGTTGTATGTGCATGGTGTGTCTGTGAGTTTGATGGGTTCAGTGGTGTTCGTGTGCATTTCTGTTGTTCCGCTCTGTTGCGTCTAGTGTTGTTTGTCTTACATAGGCGTAGTTGTGGGGTGTGGGGTTGACAGGCAGTGGGGGCTACATGGACAGGACTTCAATGGTGTTTCGGTTGTGTGTGATGGGTTGCACAGTGGCTGCCGTGTGGTACTATGTTCAGTGTGGCTTGTGCATGCAGACGTGGCTCCTTGGGTGTTGCTGTGTTTGTGATGGGTCATGTGGGGTGTGACTCTGTGGTTCATATCCGTGTGCACATTGTTCACTTGTTCGTGACGGTGGGCGGTGCTGCGTGTTCGTCTGCTACGTGACATGTCCCATGTGTTGGTCGTGTTCCGGTCCTCATGCCTCCAGTAATCCAGCCCTGTCCAGTTTCCCACCTGCAAGTTGTTCGTGCGTGCACTGTACTGGATGCCACATGGCTCTAAGCGGGGGTGCTCCATGTTGCAGGTCTGTGGGGGTGGGGGATGTTGTGGGTCGTAGTGGTGGCTGGACACCCACTGACACCGATTGCTGTGGACCGTGATGTCTACCTTTCGGCTGTCGTTGTGCACTGCGGTGGCTGACACGTGGCTGTGGGGTGTGGGGGATGCTCCTCCTTGCTGTACTGTGGGACTAGGGGCCTGGTGTGTTTTGTACTTGGGCTGTCCACCCTCCCACCCACTGCACTTTGTGTTCCTGCCACTTAACTGTTACTTGTCGGTTAGTGCAGCTATGGAGGACACATGGGTGTGGTGGGTGCTCGTTGTGGCGCTTCTGGCATATTTGGGGACCTGTTGGTGGTTACGTGGCTGGCTGAGTGTACACATGTCCCCACGCATCTTACAGTTGTTCAGTTTGGGCTGTGTGTGGTGGTGTCTGTTGCATGTGTGTGTGATGTGTTGTGTATTGTGTGCTGGACATGGGGGTGTTTGTCCCTGGGAGCTGTGGCATGGTGGTAGTGCATGTGAGTACATAGCGGTGTGCTGGTATACATTAGTTTGTACTTACCAGCCTCCACTCCCCCTGCTAATCCGGCGAGGATCTCGGGATGGATGATGACTCGCACCTTCTCCTCCCACGCTTTGAAGGTCTTGAAGAGCGCGGGATTCCCTCCGCCAGTGACTGCAGCCAGCTCTCTGTTTTTGCCCTCCTTCTTCTTGACCAGGCTCTTGACGTCATTCCACCGTTTGTTTATTTCGACTCTGTTCCTGGGCAGGGTCCCGACTGCATTGACCTGGTCTACGATCCGGTTCCACATTCTGTTTCTGGTGGCTAGTGGTGTGTGCTGGACCATGTTCCCATAGATTTGTGGGTGCACCTTGATGATCTCGTCGACCATGACCGTCAGCTCCATGGGCGTGAACTTGGGCATTCTTTGTGGTGCCATGGTGTTTGTGGTGCTGGTGCGGTGTGTGTTGTGTAATGTGCAGGGGTTTGTGGTGCCGGTGTTTGGTGATGGTGGTGGTTGTGATGTGTGCGTTTCTGTGGTGTGCTGCTGTCCTTGCTGTGTCACTGTGTCCTCTCCTCTCCTCTCTGGTTTGCAATGTTGCAAGGGGTTGTGGTCTGTGGGAGTTCTGCTTTTGTACTTACCTATGTGGGTGTGTCCTCATGGTCTGTTGTTTTCAGGTGTGTTGTGTTTGGTGTTCTGTCCTTTGTATTTTTTGTTTGTCCGGGGGGGTGTTTTCGGGATGTGTACTGTGCTTGTGTATTTGTGCGTGCCTTGCTGTGTGGAGTTATTGGCCATGTTGTGTGCTATTGGTTTTGTGAGCGGATGGTTTCTGTGCAGGGACGTGGGCGCCATGGTTTCTGCCGTGTCGATTCTCATCGGCGTTGTTTGCGCTGGCGGGCGGTATATTTGTGGTTTTCCCGCGCTCATGGCGGTGCGATCGTAATTTCACGTGCGGTGTGTCGGCCGTGAGGGCGGGCGGTTTTGTGTTGTCGGGCGTGTTTCCGTCCGTGGCGGGCGGTTTGACTCCGACTCGGACAATGGCGGGCGGTATTTTGTGTGATTTTTCCGCCGATGGCGGTTTTCGGTTTGTGTTATCGTAATGGCGTGGTCGGTGTTCAGACGGTGTATGCGGGCGGTATTTTGCCGATTCCATGCCTGGCGGATATTTTTACGCCGGGTATCGTAATGGGCCCCTTAGTTATTATCACTGTGATTTCCTTTGTATCATTTCGTACCATTCTTTTTGAAAAATCAATAAAAAACAATTTGAAATTAAAAAATTCTTTTTCAGACCCTCTATTTTTAGTGCATGCTTCAGGTGTAGGGGAGGGGTGTAAGTTTGTGTTTGAGGTTTGTGTGTGGTCATGCCTTTGGCTTGGTTAGGTCCAAGGTCCAAGGGTCGAGACTCTAGAGATAAGTAACATTGCCTCTTCCAAAGAGGAGGCTTGCATTACTTAGCTAAAGATCCTCTGCATAATGTGTTGGTCTGTATCGGTTGTATGACATTACAATGAATGTCCCTGTAACGTTTGTTGTTTTCAGTGAAATTCTGTGTTTTTTTAAGGTAAAGTAATAGTTAAATAACCATACGTTAATACAACTCCCACTGTGCATGGCTGATGATGAGGTCCTGCGACCACCCCCCTGCATGCCTCCAACCCCATGCTGTGCACGGCCTTTGGCCTTGTGCGGTGGGGGTATAGTGTGTGAGTGGGTGAGATAATTTTTCCAATGGGCTTCGGATCCATGGGTACCCGCGGGTACTTGGGATCCACGGGTATCTGTGTATCCTTAATTTGTGCCAATATCTTTGGCGCCGTTTGACGAATCTTCACGAAATTCTTAAAACTTATGGGGCGCTCCGGTCAGCTCCTGTCTTGAAAGTTTCGGGGTGATTCGTCAAGCGGGGGCCGAGAAAAAAGGGGGTCCCAAAAGGTGTTTTCTCCATGTTAATTTCCATAGGAAACTTTTGTCGCGGCTACAGCCCGAACTGCTGAACGGAATTACACCAAATTTGGCAGAAAGGTAGCTCTTGGTCCAGAGTGCAGTCTTTGCTTTAAATGGTGTAAATCCATTCAGTAGTTTTTGATATATTAAAGGAAAAATAATATTGATATCTGGGCAGAGCCTAACCACACATCTCATCGTGAGATCTGATTGGCTGTCAGCATATCATCCAAGAAATGTTGGCAGCCATCTTGGGACCAATATACATGATAGCACCCCATTAAAATGCATTGTAGTGAATGGAAGGTTTTGAGGGTCGCCAAAAGGCGAACGTATAAAGGGTGATAACAGACTTTAGTTACATTATAAATCATTTGTTGATGGTACCATACTAATTTTAGGAATCGTGGTGTGTTATAAAGTGATTTTACCCTGTGAAAAAGCCTTCTACTGGGATATCATGAATCATGTTTGAGAGAAAACTATTTTCTCATGCTTTTCCCATAGAGGTTTGGAAGGTGCTCCAGAAGCTGAAATGAGAGCATATTGTCAGTAAATTCACATTATCTTTCTCAGTCATGTGAGAATGAAGTCAGACATTCACAGTAAAACATGTACATCCAACAAGGGCAGAGACTGTCAGTTGATTCCTTTGTGTTCTACTTCAGCTTCCCAGAGTGTTCTAAAAAACATCTAGAGTGCTAACAGTCTTACTTATGACAAAAGTATGGCAGACCTGAAGCCATCTTGATTGGAATAAACTGGTAACACTTAAAACATTTAATTTAAAAATTGAAGGCAGGTAGGAGGGTGCAGAGGCAACAATTTGACCACAATGGGCAAGCAGAAATGGCAGTGGCAGCACAACAGACTATGGAGGGTAGTGGAAAGGGGGGCAGGGGCAACAAACCAACAATGCTGGACAGGCAAGAGAGGCTGTGACAATATAATAGACCATTCTGGGCAGAAGGAAGAGGCAGTGGTAGTACAACCATACATGCCAACAGACCCTATTCAGCCAGGATATGCCCAATGTTTTTAAGCCCAAATGGGCTTTATTTTATCTGTCTCCTGTCTACAATCTCCTCTTTTTCAATGTAAGTCAATGGGGAAAATCAATTCCCCAGTTTTTTTTCAAAATCTCCCTCTTACCAAGTTCAAAATGTTAGCAAGTATGGTACATTGGATCATGGAAGGCAGGAGGAACTGGGGTAGGGACATGGACTTGGATAACAGAGGAAAGGAGGGACATGGACAGGTGCACCAAACTGACCTTACAGGGCAGGCATCAGGGTTTGCAGCAGCACAATATACCACACAGGGCATGCAGGACGGCAGTGCAGCACAACAATCCATGGAAAGCAATAGGGAGGGGACAGGACCATGCACATGGACAACAGAGAACAGAGGGGAAAGAGGCAATGGCAGCAAGCTGACCATAATGGACAGGCAGGAGATAAAGCTGCAGCAAAACGGACCATAAAGGGTAGGAGGGAGGGATCAGGGGCATTACAATGGAACAGACAATCCAGGAGGGGAGGAATAGGGGTATGCACATGGAAAACAGAGGGCAGGGGGCAAGGGGGCAGGGCAGGAGCAGCAAGCTGACCATGGAGGTCAGGCAGGATCGGCACTAAAAGCACAACACACCATCGAGGGCAACAGTGAGACTATAATGGCATACACACAGACCATGGAGGGAAGGTGGGAGGGGGTCAGGGGCAGCTAGCTGACCACACAGGGAAGGTGGGAGGGGCCATGGCAGCACAGAAGACCATGCATGGCAAGCGGGAGGGTTAGTGGCAGCACAATGGCCATGATGGGCAAGAAGGAGGGGGCAGGGGCATGCACAAAGGACCATGGAGGATAGAAGGGAGGGGTAGGAGTTGGGCACAGACAAGAGAGTTCAGGGGAAGGGGCCTCCCAACAGACCACGTGGGGCAGGCAGGAGGAGCAGTTGTAGCACAACAGACAAGGGAGGGCAGAAGGATGTGGCAGTAAAATGGACCATGGAGGACAAGAGGAAGGGGATAAGGGCATGGAACGTAGGCAGGCAGGGTGGAGGTGGCAGGGACAGGTTACGGTCATCTGATAATGCTAGGCAGATGGGAGGGGAGTGGCAGCTCAACACAACACTTAGAGTCGATAGGAGGGGCAGGTCCATGGAACATGGTGGGCAAAAAGGATAGAGCAGGGGCATGCACACAGACATCGGAGGGCAGGGGGAAGGAGAGTAGGGGCAGCAAGCTAAGCACAAAGGCTAAGCAGGAAGTCAATGATGGGACATAGAATTGGGCAATGGAGGGCAGGAGGAGTGGACTGGGGCATCATGCTAAATGGAGAGCAGTGGCAGCACATCAGACCATGCATGGCAGGAGAGAGGAGGCTAGTGCATGGATTCAGACAACAGAGGATAGGGGAGAAGTGGATGGGGCAGCAAGCTAACTGTTCAGAGAAGGCGGGAAGGCCAGTGGCAGAACAACGGCCACACAGGGCTGTAATGAGGGACCAGGGGCATGGACTTGGACAATGGATGGCAAAGCGGAGTAAGGGAGGCAAGAGCAGCAAGCTTAGGTGGGGGCAGCACAATGCCAGGCCAGGCCCTGCTTCCAACCCCTCACAATCTATTGTGATAGGCATCTTTCTTAACGTTTAAAAAAACCTAGAAATTTGCTGCAAAAAACAAAGATTCCAGGGATGTTATAGTTAGACTCAGATTTCACTCGTACAAAACGTGTAAAAATTCAGCAGTTATAGTTACCTGAGCTAACTATAACTTACGCCCCCGCAATGCACTGCTTATGACCTCAGACATTCCATCATTCATGACATGGTCAGTGACATCACTCATGACATCACTCATGACATCTCAAATGAGCTGTGAATGGAATGGAACTATAATCGCTAGAACTTTATTTAGGGATAGTGTGTGTATATTAACACCCCTTTTTTTTTCTTTTTTTTTGTGTAAGAACCAATATAATATGCTAAGTGCCCAGATCAACATGGCCGATAGCCTTTCACTTTGAAGTAATGTGTAGTCCATTTTTTATGTTGATGTTTGCAATCGTAAGTATGTTTATTATGAACAAATCACGTTGACAAACATACAGGTACAGCGGTCACGGGGCAAGATATGCTGAAATGACATTGTGTGCATATTAATACTTGTTTTCTTTTCTTTATTGTATGAATTCCTGAGTTTTCGCATCGTGACCAGGCCAATATGGCCGCCAGCTTTTTGGATTAATGTAATATGTAGTCCTTTGTTAATGTTGGCAACTAGAGGCATTTGTACATATAAATAAGGAAGCTACAATGACGTCTTGTATCGTTATTAAGGTTCGGACGAGTTGAAAAGCGTGGATTGCTTCTTTTCTAGATTAAATACTTCCAAACTACAACCTGAGTGCTGATTTCTTCCTTGTAAGAGTGAGAGGAGATTGAATGCATATATATAAAATTCACTGAAAAACCACAGGTTTCAGGGACGTTATAGTTAGAAATTAGCATTTAAAAAACCTTAGATATTCACTGAAAAAACCACAGGTTTCAGGGACATTATAGTTAATCTGACATTTCACTCGTACAAAACCAGAGAAATTCAGCCGTTATAGTTAGCTGAGCTAATTATAACTTAAGCCCCCGCAATGCACTGCTGATGACGTCACATATTACATCACTCATGACATGGTCAGTGATGTAATACGTGACATCATCAGCAGTGCATTGCGGGGGCTCGAGTTATAGTTAGCTCAGCTAACTATAACGGCCAAATTCTTCTGATTTTGTACGAGTGAAATGTCAGCCTAGCTATAACGTCCATGAAACCTGTGGTTTTTTCAATGAATTTCTAAGGTTTTTTAATGCTAATCCCTAACTATAACGTCCCTGAACCCTGTGTTTTTTTCACTGAATATGAATATATATATATATATATATATATATATATATATAACAGAATCAATGAATATCCACGGAGAGAATATCCACAAGCCCACCTATCCAGCAAAAGGTATTTATTTATGACAAAAAACATATATATATATATATACATGCAGAAAAACACCTCCTAAGGGCAGCCTTGGCGTACTGCGGGAATGGAGCAGCCTGCCAATTTGTCAGCAACAAGAAAAGAAATGCCAAAGCACAACTCAAACGAATGGCTCCTTTATTCTCTCATGAAGCGGCAACATTAATCATTTCACTGACGCATTTCAGCTGGTAAGCCTTAATCATAGAGCAGCATGATTGCCATAAACTGTCCACAGCTGTTGCGAGTGGATACGTGCACATTTCGATTCCTGGGTACTTAATTTCCCACAATGCATCAAATTGAAGTTCCAATGCTTTCAATGGATTTCAGTACACCAATTATTTGTTTCTAGTCCAATGCTTATTCGGGTGTACTGAAACCAATATATTTCTTGTATATGATGCATACAATGTCCAAGTTGCGTCCTGCTTATGCACGATGTTACTGGTTGGTTCCAAATGTAAACAGTCTCTCATTGTGAGTCTGCAAGAGGTGGTGTCAATACCCCTCTCGCTTCCCTTGCTCTTCGCCTTTCTTGCCACAAATGTATCACTGGAAAATCCTTCGGCAAGAGCGGGTAATGCTCCCTCATTAAATATGCAGAAAAACACCACCTAAGTGGAGCCCCCGACCCTGCAGGGCAGCCTTGGCATTCAGCGGGAACGGAGCAGCCCGCCAATTTGTCAGCAACAAGAAAAGAAATGCCAAAGCACCACTCAAACAAATGGCTACTTATTTCTCTCATGAAGCGGCAACATTAATCATTTCTCTGATGCGTTTCGGCTGGTAAGCCTTAATCATAGAGCAGCATGATTGCCATAAACTGTCCACAGCTGTTGCGAGTGGATACTTGCGCATCTCGGTTCCCGGGTACTTAATTTCCCACAATGCATCAAATTGAAGTTCCAATGCTTTCAATGGATTTCAGTACACCAATTATTTGTTTCTAGTCCAATGCTTATTCGGGTGTACTGAAACCAATATATTTCTTGTATATGATGCATACAATGTCCAAGTTGCGTCCTGCTTATGCACGATGTTACTGGTTGGTTCCAAATGTAAACAGTCTCTCATTGTGAGTCTGCAAGAGGTGGTGTCAATACCCCTCTCGCTTCCCTTGCTCTTCGCCTTTCTTGCCACAAATGTATCACTGGAAAATCCTTCGGCAAGAGCGGGTAATGCTCCCTCATTAAATATGCAGAAAAACACCACCTAAGTGGAGCCCCCGACCCTGCAGGGCAGCCTTGGCATTCAGCGGGAACGGAGCAGCCCGCCAATTTGTCAGCAACAAGAAAAGAAATGCCAAAGCACCACTCAAACAAATGGCTACTTATTTCTCTCATGAAGCGGCAACATTAATCATTTCTCTGATGCGTTTCGGCTGGTAAGCCTTAATCATAGAGCAGCATGATTGCCATAAACTGTCCACAGCTGTTGCGAGTGGATACTTGCGCATCTCGGTTCCCGGGTACTTAATTTCCCACAATGCATCAAATTGAAGTTCCGATCCTTTCAATGGATTTCAGTACACCAATTATTTGTTTCCAGTCCAATGCTTATTCGGATGTACAGAAACCAATATATTTCTTGTGTATGATGCATACAATGTCCAAGTTGCGTCCTGCTTATGTGTGATGTTACCGCTTGGTTCCAAATGTAAACAGGCCCTCATTGTGATTCCGCAAGAGGTGGTGTCAATACCCCTCTCGCTTCCCTTGCTCTTCGCCGTTCTTGCCACAAAGGTATCACTGGAAAATCCTTCGGCGAGAGCGGGTCATGCTCCCTCATTAAATATGCAGAAAAACACCTCCTAAGGGGAGGCCTGACCCTGCAGGGCAGCCTTGGTGTACAGCAGGAATGGAGCAGCCCGCCAATTTGTCAGCATCAAGAAAAGAAATGCCAAAGCATTTTATAGATATATATTACCTACTGGTGGTCACCAGTAGGTAGTTATAGTTGGGACCATGTTTCCATAGGAAAAGCGTTTTTTGACTTGCCTTTAACTTTGGTGCTGTTTGATGAAGCTTAATGAAATTTGCCCAAAAACTGCACCGGTAATTCTAGTTGTGCATGGAAACTTTCGAGGCGATCCATCAAGCAGCGGCCAAGAAAAAGGGGGGGGCAAAAAAAGTGCATTTCCAATGTTAATTCTCATAGACTCTTTAGGCAAACCTTCAGCCCGAACGGAAGGACGGAATTACACCAAATTTGGCAGAAAGCTAGCATTTGGTCTGCAGATTGTGATTTTTGGTAATGCAAAATGTGATGTAAATCCATTCAGTAGTTTGTGAGATATTAAAGGAAATCCAAATTTGTATATCTACGACCTTAAATAATTCATGAATAAGGACAAGCTCGTGCAAAGATCTGCAGAGCTCTGATTGGCTGCCAACACTTCAATCAGGAAGTGTTGGCAGCCATCTTGGGACTTGGCTTCAGCTGAGTCCCAAAAAAAAGACATAAAAAAAAAGAAAAGGGGGCAGGGTAGGAATACCGTGACCCCCAAGCCTTGCCCAACAGGGCAAAAAAGCTTTTCTTTTTTAATTCATGGCGATTTTTTGCAAAATATTCATGAATATTGCTGTGAATAAAAAAAAACAAGCGCGGTCTCCTGCATTTGTTTTTGAAGAAGCCCCGGGTCAGCCAGGTCCCGGGGGCTTATAGACATTTTAGAGACAAAGGAGGGTGGTGCACAGGTCCGCCTTCCAGAGGCTCTTTGAGGTGGTACCACCACCTAGCGGGCTTTATTTTAAATATTGGTGATGGCCGCATTGACCCCCTCCACAAGCTCCAGGGAACCCTGAGGACCACCACCTCCCTGGGGCTTCATTAATAAAATGGAGAGGGGCCACATGGGCCCCCTCCATGGGCTTTTTACAGCCCCAGGGATCACCACCTCCCCGCAGCTTAACAAAAATAATTAGCGGGCCCACACGGACCCCCCACACCCCAGGAACCACCACCTCGTGGTTGCAAGCATTATGTGGGAGAGGGGCCACACTGCCCTCTTCCCAGGCCATATACAGCCCTGGGGACCACCACCTCCCCAGGGCTGGCCCATGAATTTTAAAGAAGGGGGGCTGTGAGACCCTCCTCCTGGAGCCATTAATGGCCCTGGGGACCGCCACCCCCCAGGGCTGGCTCCTGCTTTGTCCCATAGGAGGCAGGGTAGCCAGCTGGGACCGTGCCCCACAGTCCCCATCCTGCACACTGGGTGCCCTGAGTGGGAACAGGGCAACCAGGAACACATGGCTGAGGCCCCGGGATAGGGTCCCTGGGGCCGAAATCAGCCCGGTGGGGGGCCATGTACCCCCCTCCCCCAATAAGTCATGGCCAGACTCTGTGGGATGTGGTCCCTAGGGCCATTGTGGCTCTGATGCTCATTTCACAACAATTTAACCTCAACAGTAAGCACTTACACATATAAACACAGAAGGTTTTTCCGTTGAAGCTCCACTTCTGTAAAGAACATAAGATCCTAACTCCTAGGCTTGACGGAGGCAAAGCAAGTGTGTTTTCTCAGCAATTCCATATTGAAAAACGATCTGATATGAGGTGAATGCATTGTTGATCTATTGGAGCGTAATCTGTATGAGACTGTGATGAGTGGGTTCTTTCTTGCCCTGCTCTGGTGAGAGCAGAGTCCATGATTCTCCCTTTAAATGACTGCGAGTATGGAAATATGCAAATCACAAACCACCGCACACTCACCGCCAGACTCCATGATGCCGGCATAGAAGGAACCGCCCTCGACTGTATCCGCTCGTTCCTCACCGGCAGAACCCAAAGAATCAGACTACCACCTTTCCTCTCCGAACCCACGGAAATCAACTGCGGAGTGCCCCAAGGATCATCGCTCAGCCCAACGCTCTTCAACATCTACATGGCCCCCCTCACCGCCATCGTCAGACAGCACAGACTCAGCATAGTATCCTACGCCGACGACATCCAGGTCATCCTCTCCCTCACCAAGGACCCAATCACCACCAGACTCAACTTCCAGGAAGGAATGAAGGACGTCGCATCCTGGATGAGCAGAAACTGCCTGAAGCTCAACTCAGAGAAGACAGAAGTCCTCGTCCTCGGACCCTCCCCCTCGGCATGGGACAACACCTGGTGGCCTACCGCCCTCGGCAGCCCCCCACACCCACGAACCACGCCTGAAACCTCTGCATCGTACTCGAATCCTCCCTCTCCATGACCACACAGGTCAACGCCGTCGCCTCCAGCTGTTTTAACACCCTCTGAATCCTCCGAAAGACCTTCAAGTGGATCCCCCCCAATCAAGGAAGGCCGTCACCCACACGCTCATAACCAGCGGACTGGACTATCGAAATGCCCTTTACACCGGGATCAACAAGTCTCTGCTCTGCAAGCTCCAGACCATACAGAACACCGCAGCCAGACTCGTCCTCGGCATTCCTCGACACGAACACACCACCCAACACCTACGGAACCTCCACTGGCTCCACGTTGAGAAGAGAGTCACTTTCAAGATACTCACCCACGCCTACAATTGCCTCCACAACACCGGACCCCAATACCTCAACGAGAGAATCTCCTTCCACGTACCCAAGAGAAACCTCCGATCCGCTGACCTCGCCCTTGCCGAAACCCCGTGCATCCGCAGAGCCAGAACAGGTGGAAGAACCTTCTCCTACATCACAGCCAAGACCTGGAACGAGCTCCCGCTCAACAGCAGACTCGCCCCCTCCCTGAACATCTTCAGGAAGACGCTCAAGACCTGGCTTTTCGACTGAACAGAGCTGCTTACCCCCCCCCCAGCACCTTGAGACCCTCTTGGGTGAGTAGCGCGCTTACAATTCCCCTGATTGATTGATTGATTGGCAGCTTCCCTGTTTGGCCCCGCCCACATTGTAGTGCGCAACAGTCTTCCTGTTTTTTTCAAGGATGATGGATAGCTTCACAAGCGGCCCCCCCAGCGTGTTTCCCGCCTGTTTTGGTGAGGAGTTCTTGATGCTGAGGAATATGAGGACATCCCCACCAAACAAAGACACACTCGCGTCATATAGTGGAGAGGAAGGACCCTTGTTTGGTGCAGCTCTACCTCTTTGTACTCTTGTCATATTCTCTATAGGAAGATTCATGTTATCACAAATTTCTGGATAAAGACGCATGAGGAACAATCACTATGGCAAAAAGCACACAAGGTCATTGGTGACATTTCCTTTTGCTCCATTGTGCAGCTGTAGTGTAGAATACATACTGGACTTTTACACAAGGATGTTGCACTTAGTAATTAACCAGTAGAAAGTACTCCATATGGGTAGATATTTTGTGCAAAACTGTGGACTCTTTTTATATAAAGGGGCAGGTGTGTTTGCATTGTGGCACAGTCACTGACACAGCTATTGACACATCCACACAGACACTTAGACACCCACTCACAGTCAGGCACTAACACACCCACTGACAGACCCATTCAGACACTGATATACCCATTCATAGACCCACTCAAACACTCACATACCCACTCATAGATCCACTCAAGCACACACTCAGACACTCTCACACACACTCATCGACCCACTCACACACTCATGCACCCACTCACAGATGCACTCAAACAATCTCATATCCACTCACAGACCCATTTCAGACACTTATTCACTCACTCACAGACCCACTCAGATATTTATACCCACTCACAGACCCACTCAGACACTCATGCACCCACTTACAAACACACTCGTACTCTCTCACACCCATTCAAAGACCTACTCAGAGATTCACATACCAACTCACACACCCACTCAGAGACTCACACACCCACTCAAACACTCACGCACTCACTCACAGACCCACTCAGACACTCATGCATTCACTCACAGACTGATTCTCACACACACATGGAGGCACTTGCAAACTCACTCAGACACTCACACCCACTCACAGATCCCCTCAGATACTCACTCAGACACTCATGCATCTACTCAGATACCTGCTCAGACACTCACATACCTATTCAAAGACCCACTCAGACACTCACACACCCACTCACACACCCAGTGAGACACTTTTACATTCACTCTCAGGCTCACTCAGATACTCACACACCCACTCACACACCCATTGAGCTACTCACATACTCACACACCCACTGAGACACTCATGCACTCACTCACACACTCACTTCCAAATGTTACAAGTTACAGTTAGGAAATAAAAAAAATTTAAACCTTAGAAATTCACTTAAAAAACCAAAGGTTACAGGGACTTTACTGTTAGGTAACAGAATTTAAAAAAACCTTAGACATTCACCGAAAAAAACAAAGGTTACAGGGACGTTATAGTTAGACTCAGATTTCAATCGTACAAAACCATAGAAATTCAGCAGTTTTAGTTACCTGACCTAACTATAACTTACGCTTCTACAATGCACTGCTTCTGACCTCACATATTACATCACTCTTGACATGGTCAGTGACATCATTATTGACATCACTGATGACATCTCAAATGATATCACTGATGACATCATCTGCAGAACCACTCACACCTCCAGTCACACCCCCATAGAACCTCTCGTACACCTACTCCCACTCCCACACAATCCCTCACATACCCATTTACGGACCCATACCAGCATTCATACAACCAATCACTCATCCATAGAGAAACTCACACATCCACTCACTCATACAGCCACTCACACACCCACTAACTCACCCCTACAGCCAATAATGCACCGACTCACTCACCAATACAACCACTCACACATCCAGACACTTACTCATCCACTCATATACCCTTACAGCCACCATATACCCTTACAGCCATCACACACCCCCTCAATCACCCATACAGAAAGTCACACAGCCACTATCTCATCCATCCAGGTACTCAAACACCCACACACTCACCCATACAGCCACTCACTCTGCCACTCACTCACTATTACAGCTACTCACACACCCACTCGCTTACCCATACAGCCACTGACACAGCCCCTCACTCACCTATACAACCACTCACACACCCACTCACACACCCACATAATTACTTACATACCCAGTCACACACCTACTTACTCACCCTTACAGCCACTCACACAGACATTCATTCTCCAATACAGCCACTCACACCCATTTACTTACCTATACATACACTGAAACAGCTGCTCACTCACCCACACAGCCACTCACATACCCACTCCCTCACCCATACTCACACAGCCACTCAGTCGCCCATATAGCCACTCACACACCTATGCAGCCACTCACACAGCCACTAACTCATCCGTACAGCTACTCACATACTCACTAACACATCCATACAGTCACTCACACACCCACTCACACACCCATACTGCCACTCTGACATCCAGTAATACACTGATACAGTCACACAGCCACTCATGTGAGATATGTCAGAAATAGTATGACTAATTACTAGTAGAGAAAGAATAGTAATTTAACTTATGCTGTAGCTTAGCATATATCTTTAAGTCCCAGAAACATTTATGAAACACTTACACTCATGGGTTGATGTCATCAGTGATGTCATTTGAGATGTCATCAGTGTTGTCACTGACCATGTTATGAGTGATGTAATATGTGAGGTCATAAGCAGTGCATTGTGGGGAACTATAACATCCTTGTAACATTTTGTTTTCTCAGTGAATATGTTTATATATACTGCTTTAAACTGAACCAAGGAAAGACAATGTGCACTTGCATTGAAAATGAGAATTAAGTAATGTTTTTTAACATGTTCCAAGATGGTGCCCAAAAATAACACAGTGAATGGCTTCAAAGTGCAATGGGTTTGTCCTTTGTTAATGTTTAAATCACACTGAATAGTATTTAATGTTTAATAAAATGGTGAACTGCATCGTGAACAAGGCTGCGTGTAGCGGCCAAAACGCGTAGATGCCATCACCAGATTAATAAAGCTCGAGTGAAAATAACCTCCTTGGGGTGCTGGATTATTTCCTTGGACGTAAGGGAATTTGTACGCAATACATAGAGACGCGGCAGGCGTCTCATAACCAGCACCCCCGGCAATCAGGAAGCACGCCAGTATAGCCGCCATTTGGATATTGGAGAAGGGAGACAGGCGCGCCCCCGCTAACCCGACACGCCACCTGTAAAGAAAAGGAATGGAGCTTGAGCGTGAGGATTCTCGGGGCCGGGGTCAGAGGATTCCGGTCGGCGCAGACGTACTCAGCGAATACTCCGGTAAGCAGGGTGAGCAAAGGGGAGGCGGGAGCCGGGCTGAAGAGCGACAAACTCTCCTAAAAGGAAGTGTAAGGAGAGGAAAGGAGTCGCAGATAAGCTTGGGGCATTTCACTGGCAAAGTTTAAAATGAGTGATGAGGAATGTGCAGCTCGAGAGCAAGAAGCTCTAAAGCTCTTCGAAGAAACAGCCACACCGACGAACAGGGATAGAGGAGAGGCAATCCCATTAATAAATAATGAAATTGGGAAACAATTGCAGGAATATGAAAAACTAAAAAAGCGGGAGATCTCACGATGGTGGGAAGTAGCATCCCTGAGACAGTATATCCAAGTAGGCAGAGTCCCTAGGGGATTGCGTATTATGATCACGTCTACATATGAAAATCCCAATCCGGAACTTTTGCGTGAATGGGCTTACAATAGTGCAGGCAGTTCCACCAATATGATCAGAATCCTAATAAAATATGCGGAACTAGAAAGACAAGAAGTGATAGCTAAAATCAAGGAACTCAATGCCATCTTGGAGAAAAATACAGACCAGGCTAGAGTGGCCAAATTTAAAGGAGATCTGAAGAACAGACTGGACAAATATGAAAAACGGATTAAAGACAGAAAAGCGACTAAATTTTTACGTGACCATTTAGATTATGAAAACGGACGAATTTACACGTTTGAAAGGAGATTCGACTCTGAACGGAGGCAAAAAGTACAAAGTGGCAACATCACACGCCAAGAAACCTCACAAAGCGAGGCAAGTTCAGATACTGGTTTGGAAGTGGAACAGGAGGAGTCCACAAGGAGGGGTGTAACTAATATGAGGCTCACTGTGATGGATGAACTTTGTTTTTTACAGTTAGATCAAAAAATGGACCACCAATCGACAAGAGGTCGGGGGAAGGGCAGAGGACGAGGAAGAGGAAACAGAGGAGAGGAGGGGAAGGATATCGGAGAAGCGCGAGGAGGGCAAACAGACAGATCAATGCGCTCCAATACGAGACAGATATCAAAGAAGTAACCTCCAACAATACAGTTATAAATTTAAGTACAAAGGACAAAAAGGTATTGGAATTAGGTCTTTCATACTGTGATAAAAATGAATTCAACTACGCAAACTGCAGAATGGACCTTTATAGATTTGTCCAAAAGTTAAAATTGTCAAAATTACACAAGAATAATAAAAATCTCCAAGGAACCTCAATATCAACATCAATTGGCTCTCCCTCTAATAAACAAACTAATCTAAAGGCAATGGATATGCCCACCTTAGAAGATCTGTGGTCATTACATAATGAAAATAATGAGACAGACTTTGCAGTAAATGGACACCAAAGAAGCAATGATGAAATTGGCTCTTTAAATTTGCAATTGGAGAACACAGATCACACTCCTTTCCGCCCCCGGTCACGCTTTATACCCCAGATGGCAAGGGACAATTTAGAATTTTTTCAGAAAATGTGACAATGGATTTAAGACGACTATACTACAAAATAGGCAATCAAAAGCGAAAGATAAATCCCAAGGAAGCACAAATCCAGAGAGTCATAAAGAGAATTCAAAAAGAAGAAGGAATCCTGGTGAAACCCTCAGACAAGGGAGGGAATGTTGTGCTCTGGGGACGGGAGATGTATAAAGAGGAAGCCTTTAATCAATTGAATAACAGAGAGTGTTACAAAAGAATTGAGAAAATGGAGTATGAAAAAGTGAAAGATCAATTCTTTGAAAGATTGGAAAACTGGAAACAACAAGAACTCTTAAGTTGGGACGAATATATGTCTGTTAAACAGGAGAACCCGGTTATCCCAGTATTCTATATGATGCCAAAAGTGCATAAGAGTATTGATAATCCACCAGGGAGACCTATAATCTCTTCGTGTAACAGCCTATTTGAAAACGTCTCGAAATACATTGACTAATTTTTAAATCTGATTGTCAAGACTTTAACATCCCATATAAGAGACTCTACTGATTTCCTAAAGCATATCTATGATGTTCGGTGGGATGACAATATGGTGTTACTAACTCTTGACATTTCTACACTATATACAAGTATAAGACATGCTGATAGACTAAGGGCCACTGAGTATTTTTTTAAAACAAGACCAATGAGATTTTTTAACCATAACAAAATGTTGCTAGAGATGATGGAGTGGTGCCTTACGAAAAATATCTTTATGTTTGGTAATGAATTATTCCAGCAGGAGCAAGGGACAGCCATGGGCACCTGCTTCGCACCCAGTTATGCTAATTTACATCTTGGCTGGTCGGAGGAGCAGGTGCTCGGTGGCCCAGAACTGGAACATTTAAAAAAAAAAAGTTTTTTATTGATTTTAAACAATTTAAACGTACAATGAAATCATGAATGCACAATATAGGTTGATTATTGGGTGACAGCATTTGGTACAAAGCAAGAAGTATAGCAGCACTTCCCCTGAAAGAGAGCACGGGGCTGGAGTCCAGTGTTATGTGCATACATATATAAAGGTTCACGTCTGACATATCCACGCCCGTCAACAATGGGTCAGGCACCACTCTCATCAAGGCCCCGACCTCGATCTTCCCAGGGGTAAATCTATTCCCTCCTCCTCCACCTCCAAGTCTAAGCCATAATATTTTAACCATGGCGCCCATATCTGTCGGAATTTCCAGGGGCAACCCCTTGCCTTATAGGTCACCTTCTCTGTGACCATGTAAAGATCCATACATGATCTCCATTCCTTGAGTGTAGGGAGTCGGTGGGCACCCCAGCATTTGGCTATGTCTCGCGTTGCTACCACCAGCCCTAAATTGGCCAACAGGAGTTTATGCCGCGGCAGATCTACATCTGTAGGGATGCCCAATATGAAGAATTTTGCGTCCATCTCAAGTTAGTCTTCCAGTATATTGTTTAGTTCTTTCACTATCTTGCTCCAATACATTCGAACCCTACTGCACTCCCAGAGGGTGTGTATATATGTACCGAGTTCTGTGTGGCATCTGATGCAATCCAGGTTATCTGCTCTCCCCATTGAGTGTAGTCTTGCTCTATCGAAATAGGTTCTGTGTAGAATCTTATACTGTATGAGCCGTAGCCTCAGTTTAATCGCTACTTCGCGCGGGTGCATGAGGGCAGCCTCCCAATCAATGTCTTCCAGTGGGCCGGTGGTGAGTTCCCATTTGGCTCGGAGCGGGCCGAGTTTATCAGGCATATTGTTAATTAGTGTTTTATATGTCAATGAGACGGCTTGAGTCAGAATCTCCTCCTGTAAAAGTCTGCCTTCTAACGGGGCCTACTCCGGCAATGTCTCTGTGTCTAGTCCCTCTGCTTGCCAGGCGTGCTTCAGTCTGAGATAGGCATAGGCTTGGGTGTCGAGAAGCTGGTATGTAGCTTGGAGCTAGGCAAACGGAGCAATGAACCCACCTCCAGTACATCCCCTACTTTGGAAATTCCTATTAGATCCCACTGTTTAAAGCCTCTCAATTTTCTGATCTCGGGCAATTAGTACCCTCCCATAGAGGGGTTTCCCCTGTTGGCTTCATGTCCCATTTCCTTTGCTTTTCAGCACTTTTCTACGCCTCCAGCACTCGTTGGGTAGCCGGTAGGAGCCTTGCACAGCCTTCACCTCCATATATGTAGTGTAATTGTGTGCGCTTTTGGAATTGTAACCTTTCCAATCTATAAGTGGGGTGGTCTCTTGGCGCATGGTTCCATTAATTGATTACTATGAGATGGGCCGCTCTATAGTAGGCTTTAATATCCAGTAGGGCCAAACCCCCATTGTACGGATTTCGCTGCAATGTTTGCAGCGCTATTCGTGGATGGGCCCCATCCCACAAAAGCAAGTGTAGCTCGCTGTTAAGAGTGGTGAATATGGTTTCTGGTATTTTGTAATAGGTATTCTGTAAAATATAGAGCAGCTGAGGGAGCGTAATCATCTTGTACATAGCAGCCCTCCCCATGATCGTCAGAGGGAGTTTCCTCCATCTCTTGACGTCTTCCTGAAAGTTCGAACAGAACTGGAACATTGGACAGAGAGTGTCTTATTGTGGGTAAGGTTTATTGATGATGTTTTCGTGCTGTGGCAGGGCACGGAAGCCAATATTGATTTGTTCATCAGTGACCTTAACGAAAATATTCTCAATTTTAAATTTGTGGGAAATCACAATAAGACCTCAATAGATTTCCTAGATGTCAGAATAACCCCAAAAGGTGACAAACTAGAAACTACAATGTTTCGCAAGCCCTCAGCTGGGAATACAATTCTGCATGCAGGTAGCTCCCACCCAGCACCACTCATCCGGAGTATTACTTTTGGTGAGTTTTACAGGGCGAGGAGAACCTGCAGCAACCTAGAAGAATATGAAAAAGTGGAAATAGAGATGACCAGCCGTTTTATCCAAAGAGGGTATCCACAGGAAATTATACAGAAGTCATCGGATAAAGCTAGAAATCTAAATAGAGAAAAAGTACTATTTGAACCCCGAAGACACAGCAAAAGAAAGAGCAGAAAGAGGGGTTGAAAACTCACAGGTTTATAACGACTTTTAATGTGAAGCATAATGAAATAAGATCTATTTTAAAAAAGCACTGGCACCTTATTAAAGGAGATCCTGTATTAGGTCCCGGTATTAGAAAATATCCAGAAATAACATACAGGAAATCCAAGTCTTTAAAGGACCAAATAGTGAGAAGTGAATATCAGGAAAACACGGGCAATCAACAACAATCTTGGCTACAAAAGAGAGAAGGTTTTAGAAAATGTTTTAAATGTAAAGCATGCCAGCATGGAGAAAATCTAATGAGTTTTAAAACAGCTTTTAACAAAACCATAAAAATAAGAGGCTATTTAACATGCAAGTCCAGTTTTGTAGTTTATACGTTGAGATGCCCGTGTGAAAAAGTCTATATAGGGAGTACTACCCTACCTGCCCATAAAAGAGTCCTGCAACACAGAAGAGCCATAGTGAACAGGGACAGAAGTTATCCTGTAGCCAGGCACTTCGAAAAAGAACATCTAAGCGACCCCACACTGATGCGGTACAGTTGTATAGCTGAAGTCCCCAAGAAAAAGAGGGGGGGAAACAGAGAAAAAGAACTCCGGAAATTAGAAACATATTTTATATTGGAGTTCGACAGTAAAGAACGCAATGGATTAAATATTGATGAGGATTTGTTTACATGCTTGTATTAAGTACTTCTATGAAGTCTGCACATTCAAAGGAACCATTTTTTAACATTAGGATTTATGTATTGTAAGGAGAAGGACATAGGACACTAGCACTTTAACATTGAGCACTTTCGACTATTCATAGGAATAATTATGCACTGGCACTTTTGATTTAAAAATTTTGTAAGAAAACTATATAAATTTTAATATACGGGAGTGGAAGAGCAAGAAAAATAGAGTTGAGCACTTACACTTTAGTAAATAATTGTACTGTATAATGAAACTTAAATAAAGAAAAAAAAAGTAGGAATATGAATTACAATTAAGCACTTGCACTTTAATGAAGCTATGTTCACTTTAAACTTAGCAAAATTCTAAAGTACGATGTGGGTAGTCAATGAACAATTAGTAATATAACTCAATGTGTAGAAATAAGGAAATCTTCAGTATATCTATTTGGTTTTTAATGTTTGAGTAAGTGATGAAATATACTGCTTTAAACTGAACCAAGGAAAAACAATGTGCACTTGCATTGAAAATGAGAATTGAGTAATGTTTTTTAACATGTTCCAAGATGGCGCCCAAAAATAACACAGTGAATGGCTTCGAAGTGCAATGGCTTTGTCCTTTGTTAATGTTTATATCACACTGAATAGTATTTAATGTTTAATAAAATGGTGAACTGCATCGTGAAACGCGTAGATGCCCTCACCAGATTAATAAAGCTCGAGTGAAAATAACCCCCTTGGAGTGCTGGATTATTTCCTTGGACATAAGGGAATTTGTACGTGATATATATATATATATATATTTATATATATATATATATATATATATATACGCATATATACAGCCACTATATATATATTACAGAGTGGTGGAAGCCACTTTATAGTTAGGTTGACCAGAGATAGAGATTTAGGCAATGTTTGTCCCTTAATAACTTTGCACCTGTTTGACAAATGTCTGTGAAACTTTGCAGACCTACTGCCCCCGTTTCATTCTCAGAGTAGTGAAGGTTTCACAGTGTTTGGCCAAGAGGTGCAAAGAAAAAAGGGAGGTCCCAAAACAAGCATACATTTCAATGCATTTTACATAGACGTTTGTATTTCATGTAGCACAGAATCTATCAGTTGGATTTGTACAAAGTTTGGCAGGATTATATATTATGGTGCTCAGATGATTCTGTGGGGTATGGCAGGTAAGTAGTGTAAGTATTTTGTATGTTTTAAGTGTTTTTAGCTTACCTGTGTCATGGCAGTACCACAGTAAAACTGAGGTATATTTCGATGACAAGTCATTAGCTGATTGGCTAATGACAGCCTCCACAAAAATTAAAGGCAGCCATATTGTTTTGAGCTCGAGTTTCCCTTATTCTGTGATACGCATTTGAATGTAGGTAAGTATTAGGTTTGGTATTTTCTCATACCTATTACCACTTTAGTGAAGTGGTAATTTGTAGCAAAAAATATTTATAAGTTTATATATATATTTTTTTTTGAATGGAGTACCCCGGTAGTACTGCAGTACCAAAACAAATGGAAAAAAAATGGAAAAACACTATAAGACACTATTTGATAAAAATAGTGTGCTAACATATTATTCCAACAACTTAAATATGCACAAAAAAGTGAATGGAGTAGCTCATTATTAAGTTCATATTATCACACAACGTTTAAAAAAAGACACAGTTTACCATACACTGCTATAAAAATATAGAGAAATGTATAAACAAAAATGTTAACGTGAGACATTTTTGGGGGTACTGCAGTAGTCCCCCGCTGCTCAGTATTTCTTAAAACAAATATATACAAACCTATAAATATATTGCTCTACCTATTACTACTTTCATACAGTGGTAATAGTTAGGGCAAAAATGCCAAACCTAAAACTTACCTACATCATAACTAATGATTTCTAATTACTTACACTATTCATATATACAACCAGAAATTTACCATTTCACTATTATAATACTAATCTGGAGATATAACATTGACATGTTTTCACATACTTTTATGGTACATTTAATTTTATTTACACACTCCACTTTATGCCACTCCACTGTATTACAGTTCACTTTACGTCTCTTCAAGCTCCGCTATTTAGAGTATGCTACTCCACTTTACGATGCTCCAGTATACACCACTATAATCCACTGTATGTTACTCCACTGTATTCCACCCAACTCCACTGTAAGCCACTCCAATGTACACCACTATACTCTAAGCTATTATACTGTTCACCCCTGGATCCTATTACACTTTTGTGTATGCCAGTTTACTGGGCCCCCCTACACTGTACTGCTTGCAACGGTACGCTATTCCGCTGTACGCAACTCCAATTTAGCCTATTCCACTATATGCTATTCCACTGTGCCCAACTTCATGGTACACTATTGTACTGTATGCTATGCCAGTGTACGCTACTCCACTCTACGGCACTCCATTGTACTGAAATGCAGTATTTGCCACTGCACTGTAGCACAATATACTGTATGCTATTTTAGCTTACAAAGCTACATTCTGAATCACTCCACTAAATGATAATTCAGTGTACGTCACTAGACTGTACGCTTCTATAGTTAACCCTATTGAATTGTACAGCACTCTACTGTAAGCTACTTCACTATATGCCACTCCAATGTACGTCTCAAGACTTAACACCAGTATGTTATTACACTGAACACTACTTAATTCTACGCTATTCCACTTTATGGCACTACACTTTATGCTACTCTACTAAACACTATTGCACTGTTCCCTATTACACTATACCCCACTGTAGTGTACGCTATTCTATTCTGCAACACTGCACTGTACAGCACTCCAATATATGGCACTCTACTTTACGCAATTTCACTTTACAACACTACACTGTACCACACTGGAATTTAAGTAGGTCCACTGTCCACCAGTCAACTGTACACCAATCCAGTATATAACACTTCACTGTACCCCACTCCAGTGTATGCTTTGCCAGTTTAAGCAACTCCACTGTACCCCACTCCACTCTATGCCACTCAACGGTATGCTATTTTACTATCTGATATTTCAATATATGCCCCTATACTGTACAACACTACATTCTATAGTACTCCACTCTATGCCATACATTCTACCTGAAACACTCTGCGGGCCCGATTCACAGAACTAACTTAAGACAAAATCCTAAACTTACTACCATTTTGGTATTCACAGAAGGCACTTACTTACTCATTTTGAGTAACTTACTCATTTTGAGTAACTTACTCATTTTGGTATTCACAGAAGGCACTTACTCATTGATGAGTAAGTGCCTTCTGTGAATACCAAAATGAGTAAGTTACTCAAAGCGAGTAAGTTACTCAAAATGAGTAAGTTACTCATTTTAGTATTCACAGAAGGCACTTACTCATCAATGAGTAAGTACCTTCTGTGAATACCAAAATGAGTAAGTTACTCAAAATGAGTAAGTTACTCAAAATGAGTAAGTAAGTGGCTTCTGTGAATACCAAAATGAGTAAGTGCCTTCTGTGAATACCAAAATGGTAGTAAGTTTAGGATTTTGTCTTAAGTTAGTTCTGTGAATCGGGCCCTACAATATTTACAGGACATAACTCCACTTTACCACATTGCACTCTATGCTATCCAATTGTATACCTAGGCACTGTATACCACTACACTGCATGCCACTCCAATATATGCCACTCTACTGGATCTGACTCAAGTATATGCTACTCCACTGTATGCGACTCCACTGCACGACACTCCGCTGTATGCCATTCCAGTGTGAGCCACTCCAGTATACCTCATTCCACTTTACTCCACTCCAGTATACCAGAATATCCTGTACTACAATACACTTTACAACACTATACTCCACTATATTGTACCACACTCCACTTAATAACACTCTACTCCAAAAGACTAAACTGTATGAATATTACACATTTGTTAATAACATTACAAAACCCATTGAAAATCACAAAACAAAAAAAAAGGTAAAACATAAGTAATAGTTAGGAAGACTTTATTTATGTTTAGTATACAAATCAAACTTAAAATACACAAACATTAGAAATTCAACAGTTATTGTTATGTGTGACATTTGTCATTTACGCACCACTTTCAAATTACAATAAGTCATATTTATAACTCACATTTTAACTTATGCACCACCTTCAATTTAATATCACTCATGCACCTCTGTACACATTCTTCTCACTTTACTCGCCACTCTACATTAACTATAAATAGACCCTTCTACATGCACTACCTATACCCTTGCATATTACAAAAGTGAGAGCATGTGAAATTACTGCATTAATAACAACAACACTTAACACATCTCAAATTATATGATTTCCCAGAACACAGTGCATCCATCATACAATGGCAAGTTATAGTTTTTGTAGTGTGGCGTGTAGGCTTGGGCAGAGCTTGCAGAGTTTCACTCCGCGGAATTCTGCGGAAATACAGGAAAACTCTGCCCAATTCCACAGAGTTTCATGTGAGGGTGGAGTATTGCTCAGCCACAGCCACTCCTAAGAAGACGAGAGCGCACAGAGCCGTGAGGACAGTCAGGGCTCGCTCTATGTTGGCTGTGTTAGTTATTACAGCAGCTGTTCTTATATATGTGCGGGTGTGAAGATACAGGGACAGGCTGACAGTTCAGAGTTTAAATACACAAAAGACTTTAAGATCGCCGCAGTTTTACAGCTCGTACCAGTTCCTGCTTAGTGCTGTCAATCAGAGCCAGGAGGGAGTTGAGAGCAGCGCACGAGTCATTGGCCTCTGTCGACAACATTTATTGTGGTACCAGATGAAGTCATCGCCACAAAGGGGCAGCACTTGAACGTCCTTTCCATCCTTTGCAGTACTGCTTTGTACACCCTCGGTCTGGAGCTGCTGCTCAGTGCTCTCTTCACCTTCCCCTTGCAGGGATTCATTCCTTAGAGACTTATATCTCTGCATGTGGAATACAGAGCAAGACCCTATCCTCCCCGAAACACTGCGGCGGGCGCTGGGTTCAGCCGGGTTGATTTCTGCTGATGCTCTGAATGTGGGCCTCTGTAAACAAGTGTAAGGTGCTGCCATATGTGTGTCAGCGAGGTCCCGTCTGTGAGACAGGGTTTCCGAAAGGTCACTCATGTTCTGTTGTGTGAGGCTTTTGACAATAGTTCACATATGCAATAGCTGTGCTACTTTTGTAGCCTTGGCTGAGGAGGTTCACGGAAACAAAAGTCATTCTGCACGCATGCGCTGTGCATGAGTCACGACACCCTGGTTTGGTGTGTCACTCAACATACCTAGGCATGCGTAGAATAACATTAGGATGTAGTAGAACTAAAGTCCTGCAGCATGTGTGCAGGGGTTGCACCCTCAGAGCACACACACAAGCAAACAAGCTGCAGTCTCTGCTGGGATGTTCATTCATGGGACTTGAGGAACTCCTTGCAGCGTTCAATGCACAATAGCAGCTCTATGCAGCATCTGTGAAATGGTGCGCTCCAAACAGAGTACGGAGTGGCAAAATTCAGCAAACTCCACCGGCGGAGTGGAGTTCACCGTCCAACCGTAGCGGCCAGTGAGGTGAGAAGACTGTGTATGGTTTTTTGTGACTATATATATTTATATTTAAATGTTTGTGTGTGTGTGTGTGTGTGTATATATATATATATATATATATATATACACACACACATACGTACATATAAGTAACCTTATCGACCCCTAACCCCCAAATTCAGTCACCCCTAAAAACACCCTTCCCACCCAATACCCTTACCCACCCGGAACCCTAGATACATCCTTACCACCCAGTACCTTGCCCACCCTAAACCCTAAAAACACCCTTACCACCCAATAACGTTCCCCATTCCTAAGTGCTAAAAACACCCTTACTACCCAATGCCCTTACCCACCCCTAAACCCTAAAAACACCTTTACCACCCAATGCCTCTCCCCACCCCCAAACCCTAAAATACCTTTATCACCCTAAACCCTAAAAATAAGCCTTAACACCCAATACCCTTACCCACCCTAAACACTAAAAATACCCTTGCAACCCAATACACGTACCCACCCCTAAACTCTAAAAATACCCTCACCACCCTATAACCTTACTTACCCCTAAACCCTAAAAACATCCTTACCCACCCCAAAATCCTAAAAACAACCCTTACCACCCAATACTCTTACCACCTCCAAACCCTAAAAGTGCCCTTACCACCCTATACCCTTACCCACACCTAAACCCTAAAATCACCCCTACCACTCTATACACTTACTCACACCTGAACCCTAAAATCACTCTTACCACCCTAAACCTTTACTCACACATAAACCTTAAAATCACCCTTACCACCCGATTCCCTTTCCCACCCCTAAACCCTAAAAACACCCTTACCACCCAATACCTTTATCCACCCCTAAACCCTAAAAATGCCCTCACTCTAATCCCTAATATGGCGAGGGTGTGAGTTATAGGTACCTTAGGGCACAAGTTATAGTTACTTGAGATAACTATAACTGCTAAATTTCTATGGTTTTGTGTGTGTAAAATCTGAACTTAAATATAAGGTCCCTGTAACCTTTGGGTTTTTTCTGTGAATTTCTATGTTTTTTAAATTGTATTTCATGGCTATAACATCCCTGTAACTTTAGTTTTTTTCAGTAAATTTCCATGTTTTTTAATGCTATTGCTTAACCATAACATCCCTGCAACCTGGGTGTGTGTGGATTTATGGGTGTATAAGTGGTTATGTGAGTGTGTGGTGGGTGTGTGAGTAAATGTGTGACTGGCTGTGTGGGTCTGTGAGTAGGTGTCGGAGTGTCTGTGTGGGTGTGCGAGTAGTTGTGTGAGTGACTGTGTGGGTGGTTTTGAGGGTCTGTGAGTAGGTATGTATGAGTGGCTGTATGGGTGTGTGAGTGGTTGTGTGGGTCTGTGAGTGGGTGTGTGAGTGGGTGTGTGAAAGCTGTGTGGGTCTGTCAGTGGGTATGCGAGTGGTTTTAAGTGTCTGTGAGTGGGTATGTGAGTGGTTATGTGGGTGTGTAAGTGGGTGTGTGAGGGTGTAAGTGAGCGTGTGAGTAGGTATGTGGCTCTGTGAGTGAGTTTATTTTTTTAAAATTTGGGGTCTGGATCCGTGGATCCACCCAAATCCACCCAAATCTGGGAGGATCTGGAAAGGATCCGTGGATCCTCACATGGTTAAAAAAAAAGTGTTTTAGAAAATTTCTTGCCAATGAGGGGTCCCTCACCGACCCCTCCATTAGTCCCATGGGGTCAGGGGACCTCTACCCTGACTACTTCTATCACTTTTTTACTTTATTTTCCCCACTGGGAACTGAGAACCAATGAACACAATGGTGGCCTCATACACTCACGTACCCACTCACAGACCCACACAGACACTCATTCACCCATTTATAGACCCACTCAGAGACTCATGCATCTACTGAGACCCACACAGACATTCATGCATCCACACACTCACCCAGTCAGACACTCACACACCCACTTACAGACCCACTCAGACACTCATGCACCCACTCACTGACCTACTAAGACACCCACTCACAGACCCAGTCAGACACTCATGCACCCACTCACAGACCCACTCAGACACTTATGTACCCACTCACAGACACACCCAGTCACGCACCCATTCACAGATCCACTCAGTCACTGATGCATCCACTCACAGATTCACTCAGACACTCATGCACCCAGTCACAGAGCCACTCAGACACTTTTGCACCCACTCCTAGACCCTGTCAGACACTTATGCACTGACTCTGAGACCCACTCAGACACTCATGTACTCACTCACAGACCCAAACTGAGACTCATGCACCCACTCACAGACCCACTCAGACACTCACACGCCGACTCACAGACCACTCATATTCTCACGTACCCACTCACAGACCCAATCAGAGACTAAAAAAACAACTCACAGACCCACTCAGACACTCATGCACCCCCTTACAGACCCACTCACAGACTCATGCACCCACTGAGAGACCCATACATACACTGATGCATACACTCACTTGCCCAATCAGACAAACACTGACACATACACTCACTCACCCAATCATACACTCACTTTCAGACCCACTCATACACTCATGCATCAACTCACTGACCCACTCAGACATTTATGCACCCACTCACAGACACACTCAGACAGTCATGCACCCATTCACAGATTCACTCAGTCACTGATGCATCCGCCTACAGTCCTACTCAGACACTCACGCATCCAGTCACAGAGCCACTCAGACACTTATGCACCCACTCCTAGACCCTTTCAGACACTTATGCATCGACTCCCAGCCCCAGCCAGACACTCATGCACCCACTCACAGACTCACTCAGACATTCATTCACACACTCACAGACTGACTCAGACACTCATGCACCCACTCACAGACTCACTCAGAGACTCACATACCCACTTACAGACCAAGTCAGACAAGTCTTATTTGCACATGAAGGAGACACTAATTGAGGGGTTTGGACTCACCAAAGAGGAGTACAGAGTAAAGTTCAGAGAGAACCAGAAAAAGTCAGAACAAACCAATTGGGTCATGTTTGTCCACAAATAACATGCTTTTCCCCCCCTGACACGATTCTTGTGTCAATGGTGAGCTGGCATTCTCAGAGACCAAGGGCCTTGGCAGGCTTCCCCAAGCCATTTGACACCAAGATAAGAGTCTGCCCTCCTGCTGGTCATTCTAGCATGTCCACAGGATGGGAGACAAAGGATCTGTTTCAAACCTCTGCCCTCCCAGGTTGGCTAGTGGAAGAGTAATTAAGGCGGTGAGCCTCAAAGGCTTCACTGTCCTTGATATGTAATTGACTTGATCCCCAGTGGAGGACAACCCCCTTCCCGTGCCGCAGGCAGATTAGCATGCAGTCAGGCTGGAAAAGAAGCAAGTCAGGAGGAATACACCCCCAGAAGGCTAACCACACCTTTTGGGTGGGCTAGGAGGTCTGAACAGCCAAGGAAGGGTTTTGCAATTTTGAAAAACCCAGAAAGGTAACATACACCCTCACAATGTTGTCATCTCAGGGGCGGATTAGCCTCAGGGACTGGTAGTCCATCGGCTACTGTCCCTCACACCTTTAACACCTCCTAAACTAGGATTTAATGGGCTCCCCTGGCACCAGAACCTCAGTTCTGCACAAGAATATGAAGAAAGACGCCAAGAATCACCGACAACAGGATTAGGACCCTGCCGCAAAGTTCGAGAAGGGATACTGTAGTCCCTGTGGCACAATATAGTGGAACTGCATGAACGGCCTGGGTCCATGGCTGAAACTCAACTCCCCCTGCAAGAGGGACTCCTGTGGATGCTAGAAATCAAGTCAGACTCCACATGGACTGGCAGAACCAGTCTCCTGCAAACTGCAGGTAAATCGATGTGCTGATCCAGATGAATTGCCATCCACTGGGCCAACCCAGAGATAGCCCGAAGAAAAGTGGTGAAGTGCATGCTAGCATGCTTGGGCTCACACCAAGTTTCAAGCTGCTACAGCACTCCCTTGGACCTCCAGTTGCCAAAATAACTTTGGATTACCTTCACCAAAACCAAGGCTTGTTTGTCACCAGTCCAGTACCCGACCCCTTAAGTGACATCTTTAGCAAGAGGGCACTTCACAGCACCTGTGACCGATGTCGGCAATGACCCCGCTGCTGTGTTTCTGCATCCTTAAACTGGTGACGTCGACATTGTGTTAAAAGCATCTTTGCCGCAACCTGTCCCTGGTGATTGACAGCTGAAGCTACCTCTGCACCCGCAGTCAACGAGCAAGATAGAAGAAATACAGCTGTTCAGCCTGGTTATTGGGACCCCAAACACCTCTACTCTGCGTGGGTGGACCGTAATTCAACCCTCCAGTGACTGCTTGTCAAGTACTGTATTTTTCACAGCTCCCGTGGTTCCCATTCAAAGTCATTGACATTTCTCAGCTACTTCTGCACCAGGACTCAATGAGCAAGGTAAAAGTGAACTGGCTGTTGAACCTTGGTTCTGGGACCCCTGAAACCTCTACCCTGTGAGGGTGAGAAGTAATTCAACCGAGGAGTGACCGCTTGTCATGAGAGTGCTTTTTCCCATTGACTGCAATGTTAAAAGCCCCTATTTAAAGCCCACTGCCAGTTCAGAAGTTACCTCTGCGCCTTAGTCCCCAAATAGAGTACAAGTAATCTGACCGTAGAAACCTGGTCCTGGGCCCCCAAAGAACTCTGCCTCAAAAGGGTAGAAAGTAACTCAACCCCTAGGTGACCATTTGTCACTAGCAGCATTTCCCATTGACCGCAATGTTAAATGTCTGAAGTATTTAATGCATTTATTTTCTAATGCTTTGAAAATTCATAACTCCAGTTACATGTATGATAAAAAGTTTGTTTTAGGGTCTAAATTTATCTAAAAATAAGCTATGTTTTTATAAATTAGTGTCGAATTTCTTTAGAGTCATCTCAATTACATATGTACCATAATGGTACTGTAAAATGCTTTACACATGCTCCTTCAGTAATTGCCATTCTACCAGGACTGAGCTAAGGATTATTGTTGTTGAATCCAAGGATCATCTCTGTGTATTGTGATAGTATTGCATGGTGAGGCCTCCTGGTCATACCACATAATGTTCCACCTTGCAATACACAGCCAGTAAGCAATCCATGCAGCCCCTTACATACACAAAGATTAACTAAGAAAGCTAGAAATATACCAACATACCTACTTATATATCCAATGACACACCCACATAGGGACTGAGACACTTATTCAGATATGTACTGAAGAACAGCAACAAGTCATCCATCCAGACAAGCAGGCCTTTAAACATGTCTCGTACCTGCTACTGTTGAGTGTGTATATGCACTTTTCCTGCCAGGGCGAGTTGACATTCAAACATGCTGCTATGTCTAAAACTCCTCTTCTACTACGTATAAGTCACCCCTAAGATAGGCTGGAGGTAGGCAATAGGGCAGGGAGCTATGAGCTTAAAAGATAAGACATGTTGTTTCAAGTTTGATTGAGTTCCATGCGCATTTACAGACCCACATGTGCAGTGATAGATCTACTCTCCTGCCCATACTGGAACTCACATACCTATGTACAAAAGGATAGAGCCACGAATACACCCAGCCACACAGTGACAGAGGCACTTACACATTCACTCCCACACAAATACAGCTCTTATGTATCCAGCAGCAATGGAGGCAGTTGCATACACAGTTAAAAATCCCAATACTCACTAACACAGCCAGTAAGCAATTCATGTAGCACCTTACATATACATTTAGAGACCCATAGAGTCAGTAAGAGAGCCAGTCATATATCAACGTAGTTCCTTACATATCCAATGACACACCTACATGGGGACTAAGACACTCATTCAGATATGTACTGAAGAACTGTCACTAACAAGTTGCCCACCCAGAGAAGTAACCCTTTAAACATGTCTTAGGCCTGCTACTGCAGAGCCTGTGTGTACAGTTTTAGTGCTACGTCGAGTTAGCATTTAAAACCCTTTTGCAAGCCTTAAACTCCCCTTCTACTACAAATAAGTAACCCTTAAGGTAGGCCATAGGTAGGCATAGAAGAGGGTGCTATGTGCTTAAAGCAAGACATATAGTTTAAAGTCTCGTGCACACTTACAGTCATATACGCTCAGTTATTCATCCAGTCTCTCACCCATACTGCAGCTCACATGTGTATTTACAAAAGCATAGAGACACTCACACATCCAGTTAGACAGTGACAGAGGTACTTAAACATTCACTTACACACTCACACAGCACTTATGTATGCAGTAGTACCAGAGCTAGTTGTACACACAGTTACATACCCTAACACTAGCTAATACTGTCAGTAAACTATCCATACAGCCACTTGCATAAAGATTTTCATACCCATAGAGTTGCTAAGAGAGCCACTCTTATGCTGATATACTTACTTACACAAACACTCACACAACCCATACAGGGACTGATACACTCACTTAGATATATACTCACATACTGACACAATCGACTAAATCACCCATCCAGACAAGTAGCCATTTACACGTGTCTCGGGCCGTCTACTTTAGTGTCTGTGTGTGTAGCTTTACTACCATGTCGACTTGGCATTTAACAGCTTTTGTCAGGCCTTAAACTACTCTTGTACTACATATAGCTATCAGACGTCCAGTGGCTATTATATAGTGTTATAAGTATTTGTATAGGAAGTTAAATGGTTAAATTATATAATTTTATGATATATAATAAAAAGCTAAATATATTTATATCTTTTTTATTTGCAGGGTTCTACTTCTAATTAAAAACAGATACTTAAAACACTAAGGGGTCGATTCCGATCTTGGCCGGTAGGGCTCCGAATCGGATTCGGCTGAACCGTATCCGATTCGGAGCCCTATTTCCCGACCGATTCGTACGTGCGTCCGGGCGAGCGAGTACGATGCGTGCGCTCACAAAATCTCCGACCGACTCGTTCGCAGGACCCGACCGCTCCGACCGACTCGCACGGGGACGACTCGCACCGCGCAATGGAGACGTTCCCCGGCCGGGTAAGTACGATGCGCACCTCGACCGCTCCGACCGACTCGCGCAGTCCGGCTCCAAGGAGCTGTCGGAGCCGCACTTTGGGGGTCTGTGTCGGACCCCCTGGAAGCGTAGGCGCGCGTGTCGCACACAGGGGGGACCCATGGGTCCCCCCTACACGTGCATGTACGGCGCGACCCGCATCGACGTGAACACGCTGTAGGGGGCGCCCTTGCTCGCGTCGTGCCCATTGAGTCAATGGGAGCCTGTGTACGCGTCGTACGACTGGCTCCCATTGACTTCAATGGGAGTCCGACCGAATCGAGTCCGATAGCATACGTGCGCATCGTACTCGTTCGGTCGGGCTGCTAGGGTCCGATTCGGTCGGAAATCTCTCCGGGTCCGGCTCGGTCAGGGAGATTTCCAGCCTGAATCGGAATCGGCCCCTTAATAAAACACAAAGGGGCCGATTCTGATGCGGGTTGGAAAAGCTTCCCGACCGAATCGGTTGGGAAATGGTGTCCGACCCACTCGGATCGGGAAAGTCCGACCGGCGGAGTAGGATGCATCCGGATGCTTCCAGATACGATTTGGTTGAACTCCCATTGACTTCAATGGGAACATTTGTTCCTAACCGCATCAGAATTGGGCCCTCGGTCGGGAAGACACGTTCCCGATCCGATTTGGAAGGAGCAAATGCCGTTAGGAGGCCTTCCTAACCGCATCAGAATCAGGCCCTCGGTCGGGAAGCTTTTCCAACCCGCATCAGAATCGGGCCCAAAGAAGAAAGAAACAGACGAAAATATATTATTTCCTTACAATACAGAAAGTAAAGGGACAGAATGTGGACAATGTGGTTAAAGAGAAAAGAGCTGCTGGTAAGAAAACTAGGAAGTTTCTTAAAATAGTATGTGGAAAACTAGAAAGTAAGCAAAACCAAGTAAATAAAATGGTAAGTCTCAAATCAGCTAAGAAAGGAAAAAAGAAAAAAGTGACAGCAAGACTAATAAATCCTACAAGGAGACAGAGGCAGTTTAAAGAAATTAGAGTCAGAATGTTCTGTAGTAGGGTAACTCAGAATCTAATGCAAACTATGAAACAGTATACAAGGAGAAGAGAAGCAGTGAAACAAAAGGAAAGTATTCAGGCTGTAGTTGATAAAGCTTTTGCCCTGAAGAGGAAGCTATTAATTTTAATTCTGAGCAGAATGAGAACACTCGATAAAACAGTGTTGTTTATGAGGAGAAGAAGCCAAAAGAAAAGACAAGTGAATAGAAGTAATTTCTATAACATTTTCAGTGGCATACTTCCAGTACTGAGCCTTTCTTTAATGAAGAAAGCTACTTGCAAGAGAACACATTAGTGCATGCAGTTAAAACAACTGGTCGATGTTATATGGTGAAGGATGGAACTCCCATCCCAAAAGAGAACATGGTACCTACGAATGTTGAAGAAGTGATAGCTGAGGAGATACAGGGAAGGCGTAGCCAGGCCCATGTATACAAATGGAACTGTGGAAGTATTTGCAGTGTTCAGCAGCAATCTATTGATATATTGAGAAGTTTCCTACCTAACTTTCTATGCACAAGTCTGAAACACAAAATATGGATTTTGCAAGGATTAGATCCATGCAAAATAAGGAAGTATACAAATTTACAGGTACATTCACTAGCATGTCTATCAAAGAAAGCATGACAAAGCAGCTTTCATCACTTCAGAATGTTAACTGTTCGCTACTCCAATATACAAAATATATTTAGGAGGCTTTACTATGTGAAAACCCATGCCCTGTGTTTTGGAGAAATGAATAGAGCTCTTTTGCATGGTAAAGTAGCAGAGGTAGAAAAAGTTAGTGAAAATGTTCAGTTTTGTTTCTTTAGATCTGAACTGGATTCTAGGGATAATGAGGAGTTGGTATCTGGAGGTGCAGAGGAACACAACAAAAGTATTAGTGTTGATAAATTTACAAAAGAGATTAGGCAGTTTAACACAGTTTCTCCTGAGAAACCAAACTCGTTGTTGTATTCTCAAAAACTGAACAGGAAAACAGAGATAAGTGGCAAGAATTAGCTGTTTATTTATTTGTAGTAGAACAGTTTGAGTTGTCTACACGGCAGATTACATGTAAGTACTGCTATGATAAGTTAGAGGAGAACAAATGCCAACTAGAGCAGTACATAACAAGTTAGAATTAGTATCTATTCCAGAAGAACTACATGATTTAAATATTTATGAATTTATTTCTTATATAATGTGTACACCCATTTCAGGCTATTGTTCGTATGGAAGCAACGACAGGGAAGCTGCCACCAACTGACCTTAAGGAAGGCCTTAAAGGAAAAGTTGCTTACTTACCTTTACATTTTAAACAGAATATTGAAACTGTTGGTGTACACAGAGATGTTCATGAAGCACTTGCTATTCTAGTAAATGTTTTGCCTACCAAGAAAAAAAAAATCTGCCAAGAGTTAGTAGATGTTAGTAAAGTTAAAAAAAGCAACATTATACCTGGTGCAAAATAATATTTATTAGAAAAATGTTGATGTTGTTTGAGATGTAACATATCTAGAAGATGAAACATTACCATCAAGTGAACAGATTGAAAAAGTGGATCGATCGAGATCAGAAGAGATTTATGAACACTACAGCATCCATCATTTGCATTCTAAAGAGGTCATTTGCGATGCTATTGATCTTTTCCAAATGAAGCAAGCAAAAGGAACTCCCATGAGTGTGTGGGAGAAAAGTTTAGAAGCTCGTTGTTTTCCACAACTGTTTCACACTGGAGAAGGTGGACGCTATGATGACCGCCCTGTACTGATACCAGCAGCTGAATACTGGTTAACAAGATTATACTAAGAAGAGCTAAGATTTCAGCAGTGTATTCCCTATTTATTTCATTTTCTGTTTGAGAGTGACTTGTCTGGACTTTCACATGCTGTTAACCATGTACTGTTGTGTAGTTCCTATAAACCTATATAGGATCTATGCGTTTAGACAACATAGACTGTGGGATTGGTGTCCAGACTGATTCCTGACACCCCCACTGGGTATGTTTGCCTGTATACCTAGCTAGCTCACAGTGCCATTGTAAACTCCTCTTACCAAGGAGAGAATAGTTCCTGGCAACTATCGAACATGAGGGACCGTGGAAACAGTACAGTACTTTTCGCTCAGTCACTCGTGCTCACTTTATCTCAGACAGACACACAGAAGAAACGGTGGGGACGTTTTCAATAAGCATTTATTGAATCAACGTCATTCTAGTGTAAAATAGGTGTGCTGAAACAACCATAAGACAGAAACAGATATAAATGATCATAAGCACCAACAGAGTAAATCGATGGTAGATTTCTACCATAGTGCTAAAACAATGGATATATATGAGCATATAAATACATGACAATATTAATGCATACTCCTACGATGCAACTATACCTAGATGTACCTCTGTGTACCTAGCTTGTACGTAAGTGTAGAGCCAAGAATCCCCCTAGGCTGAAGCCAACCCCATTACCTGAAGTGAGACTGTGGGACCTCGTCTTAGTCTCGAGCTGGACACCCCGCAAGGGATGTCAGACCACTGAGAGCGAGTGTCTGCGTGCAGGAACCTCAGCGTCTCGCGTCAGTGTGTCAGCATCAAAGTATTTCTCCTCTGCCTTCCCTTGGCAAAGATATGGTGTATATATACCCAAAAGGTACCCTCAGGGGATTCTACCTTGCTGTGTCATGTCGGTCGAGGATGACGGAAGGGATGACCCTTATACATGGTTATTATGCAGAAGATGGTAATCCTGCTGTGATTCTGAGAATCTTAATGTATAATTAATGAGGCTAGTTTTCGGGGAAACCACACAACATTTTATGCAGCTCTTAACTAGGTAAAAGGTCAATACCAAAACTTGTTATGTAGTGTAATGGTACGGTAAATGTAGGTGAAGGGTCAGGAGACTATTCAGGCCTATATTGGGGTACCCTATGAAACATAACATCCACTCCTCATCCGACCGGATGACATACTAAAAAGGGAATGCCCTTCTAATCAAGCATAAAATATTGTTAAAAAATGTGTTAAAAAGCTTCTAAAAATATGTTAATATATATAGTCCGACCCACTGAGTACGTCTGAAAGCCATGGAGCTCATTTATAGTATAGAAAAGAAAACGTTTGTTTAAAATTCTAAATTTAGTTGTTTTGAAAAATGCTGAATTCTTCCCAGCACATGGAGAGCCAAATGTTTATATGTCCTGTGTGGGAGACGCAACATCACTGCTGCTTGCCTTTGCAGACCTAACACCTGTAACACCTCACAGATCAGGTCAATTGAGCAAAGATGATCTTCCTCAGTTCCCACAGCCGATGCTGGGGCACCATTTGTAGTATCCAAAGCCTGTGTGCCTGTGGTAGAGCCAGTATCTGATCCAACAGGAGCTGAAGCGGCCCGTCGTGGCTCTAAGAATGCCGACATAAACATTGGAATACGCTGGGGATACTGCAGTACGTGGGCCGTTAACGGGTCCAGCAATGCATCCACGTCCAGTGGCGCAACCAATGGAAGTGTTAGACAGAGGTCCAACACGCATTCTTGCCCGCAGAATAGGTAGCGGAGGACAGGCAAAACACAGTCAATCCAGATTGGTCGAAATGAGAGGAACCAAGACTCGCTTAGCTCCCAAAGTCGAGGTGTGCCCAGATGGAGTACCATGCGATCACGGTAACGTCGCTCCAAGACCATTTTTTTCATCTCCTTGGTGACTGGGACGTCTATAGTATAGCAGAAAATTTAAATCAGGATTCCCGCTACCAGTAGCAGGATTAGCGGAAGCCCTCCAAAAATGCTTCAGAATACAGAGTGTATGAAGGCTGGAATCACTCCGAACACTGTCCGAAAGGTGCTTAACAGTCCAGAACCTATGGTCTTAAATAGGTGTACTATACCCTTCGTGTCAGACATGTTAAAGATACGCTGTACCATTTCTCCGAAATGGAAAGGGCAGTTAGTTCGTACCAGTGCCTGTATCTCAGCGGAGGACCATGCATCCTGTTGTTCAAAAGTCTCTCGTGCTGAGGTTAAGGGCACATCTTTCTGTAAAGGTATGGCTTTCATTCGGCTCAGAGTATCAAACCGTATAAAGAAAACATTCAACGAAGGCCATAACGGCAACTCCCTGAATGTGCGGGTCAGTGGAAACAATACTTGCATACAACAAGTAACCCTGTATCTTACAGTGACAAGATGCGTGATGCCTGGAAGCATCCTGCAACAACCTTGATCATTCAGCATTAAGTAACTCCCATTCGAGAGCAGCCTGAACACTGGATTAATCACAGCTGGGGAGCCTTTCAAATGATACGATAAGTTAGCTACTGAACCGTTACAGGCCCTGTGAAGCATGATACCCTGGCAAATGAGAGATCCACTCAAAGAATTCCCGCAGTCTGTACCGCTGAAAAACACTTCAGTGTCGGGGGTGGAGCTTGCCGGCGGTGAAGATGGCTGCCTGAGCAGTGAGCTCCGTAACACTCGACAATCATTCCGGCAGACACATCCTCCACAAGCGACTACTCGCACCCTGCGGATAGCTCTTCAAGCACAGGAGAGGTGCGGCTCGGGTCCGGTCGAGTTCCGAGACCCGGGCGGACGGAGACAATTGAGCGGCGAGGTTGCGGAGCGGCGAGGTTGCGGAGCGGCGTGCCGACTAGGCCGCATATCCCCGGTCTCGATTAGAGGCCCTATCCCGCCGGAAGTGCCTCCTCCCGGGCAGGGGAGCGTCCGGGACCGGCCGGTCCCTGGAAGAAGCGAGCGTTCAGAATACGCTCCAACCCAAGACAAGGCGAGCGGAGCCCACACCAACCCTCGGCCCGTCGACAGCAAGCACCCGGTCGAGACAGTGCGGTGAAAGGGTGGTGCTTGCACACTGCCTGCAACAACGAGTGGCCTGCAGTGGAGGCGACTGGCTTTGGCGTTAAGGCTCCATATAGTGAGGCTCCCTGAAGGCAAGTGACGGAATTGCTGGGGGTGTGGGAGCTGGCCATACTGAGGGCCATGCGCACACCACGGAGTGGCCAGGCGGAGTAGGACCTTCAGGTCTGCAAACTAATAGGGCCGGCCCGCCCTGGAACATTAAGTCAGCAGGAGCACGTCCTCTTGCCATATTGCGGGGCGTGGGTGAAGCCTACGCGCCGCCCTGGAAAGTGGGTGGCCTGTGGTGGTGGCGACTGCCCCTGGCCTCGGGGCTTCCTATACTCTGGCCGCCTGAAAGCACGTGCACGAACGTTGGGGACGCGGGGGCTGGCCACACCGTGGACCCTGCATACACCACTAAGGGAACTGCTGAGTGGGACCGCAATGATTGCAGACTGCTGGGGCTTGCCTGCCCTGAAATAATACTCAAGCAGGGGCACGCTGTAGTACCCAGTGAGTTCCTGACACTGCACCTGGGCTGATATTCTGGAACGGTCCTGGGGTAGCTACTTGAAGACTGCGGGCGTGGATCTCCGCTGCGAAGTAGTTTGGGCACATAGTATATTAACGACACCAGTGACAGAGGCCCTGAAAAGTGCGATGCAGGAGCGTCACGCCCAGACCAGGGGAAAATGGGCAGAACGGACAAAACACAATCGAAATTGCATTTTGAGCACCGTGCAACCAGGGAGCGCACGCTTTCCGCGGATGGCAGAGCTGGTGGCGGCGACAAGGGGCACGACCCACCTGACAGTGAACTAAAGTCCATGCTCTCTGCGATGGAAAACAGTCTCCAGAGCACACTGTCCACACTCGGCTCTAAAATAGACTCCCTCTCCTACCGGATGGACAGAATGTCCGAACGGATAGATAAGCACACGGAACGAATAGACATGGTAGAACGGCGCGCCACTGAAGTGGAGGAGGTGCAGACGGAGCTGGATGTAGGCCACAAGCGGATTGAGAGGGAGCTGCAGGTGCTTCAAGACAAGGCTGAGGACTTGGAAGCGAGGTCTCGGAGATGCAACCTGCGAATCATCGGCCTGCCGGAGACCACTGTGACTGGGCCCATGGAGCCTTTTATTGAGAAGCTACTGGTTACTCTTCTGGGCAGCGACACCTTCTCGCCCATGTTCGTGGTGGAGAGGGCTCATCGATCTTTGGGCCCCGGTCCGAAGCCGGGCGCCCCTCCACGACCGATCATAGCAAAACTCCTTAATTACCGAGATAGGGACGCTGCACTGAGAGTGGCAAGGGAGAAACAGACTTTGCAGTATGAGGGCTCTTCACTTTCGCTGTTCCCGGACTTTACCCTGAGGGTGCAGGAGGCGCGCCGCCAGTTTGCGCCACTCAAGAAACAATTGCAGGAGCAAAAAGTGGACTACGCCATGTTATACCCGGCCCGCCTGTGGGTGAATAGACAGGGACAGTCAAGAATCTTTACAGATCCTAAGCTTTTGCAGAAAGCTTTGAAGGAGTGGTCCAGGGAGCGCCGGAGTAGCCCAGATTCTGAGGCTGCAGCGGGAGCGACAGGAGGAGCCTTGGACGATCAAGACTGAGATGTTGCGATAGTCACCTACAGATAAGCTGATTACACAAGTGGGGGGCGGGAAGGGGTTGTTGATACTGGAATGTTACCCCCCCTTGGGGGCGAACCTTTGTGGGACATTGCCGCTTTCACTATTTTTCTCTACTCACCCTTAGTAGTGGGTACTTTGATCCTTGATGTGACGTATAAATGACTGTTGAGTTGATATTAAGGGGCGATATAATGCATGCTTATTGTTCAATGCGCGTTAGTAGCTAGTCGGAGTGCGGAGTGGTTAATTGACTGCACGTTTATCGACTGTTTGTATTAGGTTGGCAACCTTCGCCCACGAGTGAAGCACACTACTGGGGTCTTGTATTTGGTTTTCTTTCTCTTCATTTTCCCCCTTTTTTTCTTCTTTGAGAGGGGTGGGTTGGAAGCCGTTTGCTCCATAGGGGGAGGGGTCCTTGGGTATGTTTCGTCAGGTCCATGTAGGGAGGGCTCTGATGTGGGAGGGGGGTGGTGGGTTAACGAGACTCATGCATTGCATCATGCAGGCATTCAGAGATACACACATGCAGTACGATTTGGTAATATCTAACATACATGGGACATGGCGTCGGAGTGCGCTACTGGGCCGCATTTGACGGCGGACGGACCAGAGACTAGTGTAGACACGCTTAGGGCGATCACCTGGAATGTTAGGGGCCTAAATGATTAAAGGAAAGTCCGAAAGGTTCTTGCATACTTGAAACGACAGGAGATTGATGTAGCATTGCTGCAGGAGTCGCATCTCCCACTCAGCTCCAACATATTGAAATGCCGTGGTCTGATTGGCAACGTACATGCCTCGGGCTTTACCACACACGCCCGGGGTGTGCTAACTTGGGTTAACCCTAGATCTGCACTCACTCTTACACCAGTGGCTACTGACACGGACGGGAGGTATGTACTCACTAGGTGCAGTGGGAAAAATATGCAATTTCTCATAGTGAACATCTATGGCCCTAATTTTGATAACCCGAGTTTTTTCCGTACACTTTCTGACACGGTGGGTGGGCACGATGGTGACAGTCAGATATGGGGCGGTGATTTTAATCTAATTCGTGACCCCGCTCTTGACAGGTCGGGGGCCCGGAGAGACCTCTTACAGCTGCAGCAAGGGAGGTTGAATACGCGTTGCTTAAACATGGATTATGTGACGTATGGCGCCATACACATCCACTCAGGGGGGGCTTCACACACTACTCTGCGCCCCATGACCTTCATACACGTATAGACTATTGGTTCGCCACTAGGACACTTATGGATCGGCTACGCTATTGCCAGGTGCTGCCACGTACACTTTCAGACCATTCTCCAATCCTGCTGGCACTGACTACATCCCGCGGGGTGGTGCCCCCATTCACGTAGCGTTTTCCGCCGTACTCCCTCTGAGACCCAGTCTTTAAAGACGAATTAGAAGAGGCCATAGATACCTTCTTTGAAAAAAATGTGGGGTCAGTGGACGATTTTCAGGTCGTATGGGAAACTTTCAAAGTATATATTAGAGGGATCACTATATTCAAACACTCGGGGGTCCTTCGTTCTATACGTAAACGGCTGAAGGATCTTGAAGGGGAACTTAAGAAGCTAGAGCGTCGCCAACTACTTAGCCCCTGTGACCAGAATAAGACTGAACTGGAGAGCTTGCTGGGCGAATATAACGAGGCAGCGGATGATGAGATTAAACATATGGGCAAATACTCCACGGCCCGGATATATGGTGAAGCGGAACGCCCGGGGTCGGTTTTGGCGCAACTTATTAGGAAATGCAGGGAGGCAGTACAGGTTCCAGTAATCCAATCTGCAGAGGGTATACCCTTAACTGATGCGACAGAAATAGCAGGCCGCTTTCGCCAATACTATAGTGAATTGTACACCTCACAGACAGCAGCCCCAGAAGAGGAACTTAAGCAGTATTTTGAGCACATAAAACTTCCGTGGCTTACTAACACGCACAGAGAATTCCTCATGCGACCAATAGAACGGGATGAAATCCACCTAGCACTGTCCGGTATGCGTGCACAGAGCGCCCGTGGCGCTGATGGCCTAACGGTCGCTTTCTAGAAGGCTTTCATAGAGCAATTGCTCCCGCATCTGTCTGCATTATTTGAAGATATCTGCGAGAGGGGCACTATGCCGCCATCCATGTCGGAAGCGGTGATAATCGCACTCCTTAAACCCGGGAAACCCCCGGACGAATGCGCATCGTATCGGCCGCTGTCACTTTTAAATGTTGACACAAAGATTTTTGCCAAAATTCTTGCGAACAGGCTGGCACCCCTGGTCCCGCAGTTAGTGGCTCCGGAGCAGGCAGGGTTTGTTCCGGGTAGAAACCTGACGTACAATCTGCGCACAGCATTTGGAGTCATGCAACATGTTAAACCAGAAACACCAGCTGTGGCAGTTTTCCTAGATATAGAAAAGGCATTTGACTCTGTAGAAGGGCCTTTTATGTCACAGGTTCTTGCCAGGATGGGAGTGGGCCCAGTTTTCCTTCAACTGCTCAACACGCTATATAGCAGACCCACAGCAAGAATGAAGATAGGTAGCTTGGTGACAGAACCAATACACATTTCGAGGGGAACGCGACAGGGCTGTCCACTGTCGCCACTGCTTTATGCACTGGCAGCGGAGCCTCTGGCCTGCGCACTTCGGGAATACCACCAGCACAGAGGCATAAGTTTCCCGGGATATAAAATTATTGTATCTACTTATGCAGACGACACATTGTTGTATGTCCGACATCCAGAAGCCAACCTCGCAGCAGTACTCCGGGAAGTGGTGTGCTTTGGTGTCCTGTCTGGCCTACATGTCAATTGGCCGAAATCTATACTATTTCCACTTACACATACCACACCTCACATCGAGTCGGACTATCCTTTGAAATGGTCTACAGACGCAGTGCGGTATTTGGGAATCAATATTTACACAGACTCGGAGACGGTGTTCCGAGAAAACTATGGAGTAGCCTTCGGTAAATTGGAGGAAGATGTGGAGCGTTGGATTAAACTCCCGCTGTCCCTCCTGGGTAGGATTTCCATCATGAAGATGGTGGTGCTCCCACGCCTGCTTTTCTTATTCACCAATATTCCCATGGTCCTCCCTCGAATTCTTTTCAGTCGCTTCACTACATTAATGATCCGCTTGGCATGGGCGGGTAAGCAGCCCCGCGTTAAGTGGCGTATACTGGTCCTACCGTATCATATGGGGGGTCTGGGTGCACCAGACTTTGACTTATATTACAGGGCAGCGCAGGGCGCGCACGCACATTACTGGGTGCATGGTTCGCAGGATATACCACATCTTCGCATAGAACAAGTGGTGGCGTCCCCGCTGCCACTCCCTGCTATGCTTAGCCAGCCAGCAGATAGGCGGACGGGTATTCTAGACTCTGTTAATACCACGGTCCACGCCTGGCATAATTTGTCGCAGCAACAAGCTTGCACGATTCTCTACTCGCCGTTCGCCCCCCTTGATTGGTGTATGTGGTTGCCTCCGTGTAGAGAACGAGGGGTCCAACAGGCGCTTAATGTCTTGGGCGTACAGACAGTGGGTGAACTGTTCGAGGAGGGGGTGGCCAAACCCTGGGACACTTTTTCAACCGCTGAGCCAACACCTACTACACTGATGCGATTCCAGTATCATAGAACACGTCATGCACTGAGGGGAGTCCTGGGGGATGACTACCTGGAACCCCCGGAAATCAAGGCCTTCACGCAGTTAATTAGGGCCAAATCCCCAAAGCGTATGGTAGCAATGATATACCACACATCTATGGAGTACAGAGCAAACCAATATACCACAGCGCGATTGGCATGGCAAAGGGACCTGGGTTCGGACATCACAGACACCATATGGAACTATTGCTGCACTAGCACCAAACGCATTTCACTCAACGGTAGGCATAGGTTGGTGCACTTTAAGTTTCTCAATCGGGTGTATTACACCGGAGAGGCTATGCAGATATCGGTTGCGGGAGGATGCGAAGTGCGACCGCTGTAGTGCTCCGTTGGCTGACTTTCTCCACCTAGCTTGGTCCTGTCCGGGTATTTTAGCTTTTTGGACCTTGGTTTTTGAGGAATTGAGTCGCATCACCGAAATAGTCCTGGATCCTAATCCCATGCTAGCTTTACTCGGGTACTCCCTAACTATACCCAAGAGTGTCCGCAGACTTGTGCACATGGGACTCTTGATGGCCAAACGCAGGGTGGCGATCAACTGGTTCCGAGGTCCACTTCCTACACTTAAGCAATGGAGAACCGACATGACATACTGTAGCACACAGACGGAGCTATACAGCGAACTACTGCCCCCGCGCAATCGACCCAAGAATTTCTGGGAATTATATAACACCTACCGAGTCACCTCCACACGTGTTGCTGGTGAATCATCAGATGTGCAGGGAGGAGACGCTTAAATGCAATTACAGGTCAATCACATCATACCTAAAGACCATTCACAGAACATGCTATGGAGACAGGAGGACTGGGGGATGCATGCCTGAGGCGTATAAATGTAATTCACTGTTGGCAATGCTTGCCTTATGGTCTCTGCTGCCTGTGTAATCACTGCATCATGAGTTGTACTGCCTTTTTGTTTTTAAAATGCTGAGTCTCGCAGTTGTATATTATGAAAATCAATAAAATTAAATTAAAAAAAAAAACAAAACACTTCAGTGTCCCCGTTCCTGCATATGAATCTATAGGGTAATTCCCAAGATTCATGGATGAATTCCCTACCCATTGTTTCATACCTGCCTACCTGGTGGTGTTCTTGGCAATATTGAAACTGGAAAGTTGTTACTGGCAATGTTATATGGCCATGAATTATCCATTCTGTGGACGGTGACTCAGCCACGGTGAAAGGTAATTTGTCTAATTTTCCAATGCGCAGCATTGTATATTTCACATCTCTTTGTGCCATTGTTGTCTGCTTTTCCCTCAAATTATATGCAGAGAACAGAGACGTACTGTTGATATATCTCCAGGGCACATAACCAGAGCATAGTGACTGTGGTGTCCAGCTTAATAACATAATAGAACGTAATTGTGATTGTCCGTGTTGTAAGATGGACAGATCCTGTTCCATTAAATCTATAGCAGAAGATGCAATGTTGCCCAGTGAATACATTCTGGATGTTAGTGTGGTCATGCCATTGTCAACCACAGCCAAAGCCTTTTCCAAGTTAATTCTGTCAATTTCACGCAATCTCTCCGCAGCTTCCTATTGGGAGATTTTCCAAATTTCATTATAAACAGCATATAAGAAGCGTTTCTGACGTGGCTTTCGGAGACCTAGCAAAAAATCCCTGAGATCCATGTCATCTGACAGTAGGGACAAGTGTTGTTTCACCTGAGACAATGTTGAGGTTCTTAGCCAATCTAGCCATAACTTTCCAACACTGTATGATGTTACCACCCCCGGATGTTCTCGTTGTACATAGCGTAAGTCAGGCCTATGGATACTAAACCGGTGCAGAGACAGAATATAGAGTAAAAAATATCGAATTGCACAAATATCGTGTCAAAAATATTATGGGTCAGGAATATCGACAGACAAATTCTCGTGGTCAAGAATATCGATTTTAGGTAAGTAATTTCTATTTAAAAAATATCGAAGTGTTTAATATCATTTGCAAAAATATAGTTGTTAAAAATATCGATTTTTTTATTAATGTTATGTATTTTAGTAAATATTTTATATGTGTGTGATGTTTGTTTTTTTGTATAAGAATTGTTTGTATTTTTATTATATGTGTTAAAATTTTAGTAGTTATTAATTTTTTTTTAAATTTGAATTTTGCATTTTAAGTTCCGTAGCGGGTTGTGGGTTTATAGGGGAATAGGGTGGGATGTAATTTAATTATATTACATTTATTGAATAATTTTTATTTATTAATAATTGTTTAATTGAGTTGTTATAGTGTTAATTGTGTAAATTAATTAATTATTAATTATGTAATAATTAGTTGTTAGTTAATTTTAATTAATTAATTAATTAATAATTAATGATGGTAATTGTGTAATTAATTTTAGGTGTGTGTTGTGGTGTTTATAGGTGTAAATGGTGGAAAGGGTGGGAAGTTATTTATTTTTATTGATGAATTATTAATTAGTTGTTAATTAATTTAAATTAATTAATTAGTAATTAATGATGATATTTTTGTAATTATTTTAGGTGTGTGTTGTGGTGTTTATAGGTGTAAATGGTGGGAAGGGAGGGAAGTAATTTACTTTTTATTGCTGAATTATTATTGAGTTGTTAATTAATTTAAATTAATTAATTAGTAATTAATTATCGTAATTGTGTAATTAATTTTAGGTGTGTGTTGTGTATATTATAGTGTTAAAGAATGTGTACTCAATGAATGTTTATTATCTTTTTTATTAATAATGTTTTTTAAATTCATTATTAATTATGTTATTTATGGAAATAAATTTAAATAAAAATGTTGGTCTTTTTTATTGGTGTGGTGTTATAGGGTAGGAAGTAAAATAAATACATTTATGTTTTAAATAATTTGTTTGTCTGTTAATATTTGCTTCTTTTAAATAAATATTGTTTATAAATGTATTCATTGATTTATTTTATATAATATTTGTACCTTTTTGTTATATGTAATTAATATTATAATATGTGTTCTTTGTATATGTTTAATATATTTAATCGTATATTTTTAAAATATTGTTTATTTATTTTTAAGAATATTAAATTTTTTTCAATTGTTTAAATGTTATTAGTAATTTTTGTTTTTCTGCTATCCAACACTTTCCCTACTGTTGCACTCACTGGGTTGGGAATAGTAATTTTTACCCCTCCGCTATCCAGCACTTTCCCTACTGTTGCACTCATTGGAGTGGGAATAGTAGTTTTTACCTCTCCACTATCCAGCACTTTCCCTACTGTTGCACTCACTGGAGTGGGAATAGTAATTGTTACCCCTCTGCTATCCAGCACTTTCCCTACTGTTGCACTCACTGGAGTGGGAATAGTAATGTTTACCCCTCCGCTATCCATCACTTTCCCTACTGTTGCACTCACTGGAGTGGGAATCGTAATTTTTACCCCTCCGCTATCCAGCACTTTCCCTACTGTTGCACTCATTGGAGTGGGAATAGTAATTTTTACCCCTCCCCTATCCAATACTTTCCCTACTGTTGCACTCACTGGAGTGGGAATAGTAATTTTTACCCCTCCGCTATCCAAAACTTTCCCTACTGTTGCACTCACTGGAGTGAGAATAGTAATATTTACCCCTCTGCTATCCAATTACTATTCCCACTCCAAAGAGTGCCACAGTAGGGATACTGTTGCACTCTTTGGAATGGAAATAGTAATTTTTACCCCTCTGCTATCTAACACTTTCCCTACTGTTGCACTCACTGGAGTTGGAATAGTAAATTTAATTATTTAGCTATCCAACATTTTCCCTACTGTTGTAATTATTGTATTGCGAAGTGTACGTTTTAATTATTTTTAATAGTTTAAAGTTTTAATTAATTATAGAACGTTTTTTTTAATTATTGATGTATGTATATATTTTATTTTTATATCATTTTAAACTTTAGAAATTAAATAAAGATAATAGTTAATAAATTATTTTAAAGTAAATATATGTATATGTATAAATTATTATGTTTGTGTGTATATATTTTTTTAATTAACTTTATTTTTTAATTTAGTTAAAATGTATATTAAATTTAATTTATTTTGTTAAAGATAATATTAATATTTTATACATTTAATATATATTTTTTTATTTTATTTATATTTTTAAATCGATATTTTTTACATCTATATTTTTAACTTCGATATTTTTGATTCAATATTTTTGTACTTACCTGTTTAAGCATAGGGAGTCAATATTTTTGCATTCTATATTTTTTTAATATTTTTAGATCCATTTTTTTAGCATCGATATTCTATTAGTGAACCTACTAAACCCTGTGGTGGTACCCCTGAATCTAGACTTGGTCTGTAGGCCAAATATAACCATCTGTTTCAATGTAGGTCTGTTGGATTGTATGTAATGCCCTGTACAATGTCATCTAGTGTACCCTCACCATTTTCTGTGTAATTTTGCCAATCCTCGAAGTGTGAACGCGAGAGAATGCGAGGTGTGTTCAAGTCCTTAATCTTGGCTAACCCAAGACAGGAAGTCTGTTGCACAGTGTCGTTCAGGAAAATCATTTGTTTTGGTATGAGGCATGCTCTAAATAGTGCCTCACTTCCCTGAACCTGCCATTCTTTAGTCCCCCAGACTAATTTAATGTCTATAGTGTCTTTCCATAAGCCGAAACCCTGTCCAGACAGTTGGGCAATAAAGGATGCAGAGTATGTCTGTTTTGTGTTAGTGAGCATACTTTTCTTTGCAGATGAATGTGCAAGCATATAATAATATGAACGTAGATCAGATGTATTAAATCCAGAAAAAAAAGCAAACTTTTGTGCAAATGTTTGTGAACTACCTTTCAGTGGTGTTGGGCAATGTTCCCATTGGTGGTATGCGAAAACATTACGTGGTGCACTCATTTTATGCAAAAAATGATGACCATAGTGTTGATAACAGTACATTTCGTTGAAATCAGAAGAGTCATCAAACATTTCATTTGTTGAAAATGCTGCAGACAGTTCTAAATAAAACAACATATTATTCACAGTGTCAAAATCCCAATCGTCAGAATATGTACTTGAGGTGATAATATCATTTAAAGAAATTTTAAATACATGTGGCATTTTTAAAAGTTCTGTGGGACCAAATACATCATATGAAACCATATCCCAAACTATTCCGTCAGGAACTGGAACTGCTGTAATGTTCACATAGGACAGGTCTCTTTGTTCACGATGAGATGATGTATGAGGTTTCAGCACCAAGTTCACATTTGATACTGAAGATAGTGTCCATTCACAATCAATGAAAAGACAGTCACTAAACCTATCCAAAATAGTAGGAAAAGTATTCCTGTTATTATCCAGAGCTGTAGCCATAGTGAAACTAGGTATGTCTTTTTCAGAAAAATTTAAAAATCATGAAGTTGTTTTTTGCGGAAAACTGGAGCTGGCGGTGACTCAGGTTCACTTGGATCCAGAGAAAAGGTGTTGAAATCGATGAAGTATAATGTAAAGAAAGAGGCCCGCTGCTAATAGGGTAGAAGTTCCTTAAGGCAGGGATCAATAAATCAATGTAAAGACTTAAGGCAACAAGAATATGTTAACAACTGTCAATTGAATTTGTGCCACATTGTTTCGCCCTATTATAAATGTAAAACTTGATATCAAATTATTGTTGTTATCACTACTGTGACAATGTTTTTAATTGAGTCATTATTTCTGGTGAGGTATGGATGTGGATATGATTGAGATAGTATGAATGAACTATGTTATTATATTCTATATTATTAATAAAAACATGTTTTGTACTTTTTGATAAAAACAGTATTGGTTTTGGTTCTTTCTTCTTTGTTTAAGTGTCATTGTTGATTGATTATAATATTCTTGTTGCCTTAAGTTTTTACATTGAAATCGATGAAGTAGCCAGATGCAGTTTGATCTATCTTTGGTACCTCAGTAGGTTTTGTTGAACTGGTAGTTGTCTCCTGTAGAGGCATATTGATGTAGATGTCGATGTTAGGCCGAATTGATATCTATGTTTCATTTGTGTAGTTGTTCAATGTCAATCAGAACGAGTTCCATTTCATTGTTGGACACTCCATTGCTTCGAATTGTAGATTCTTCGAATGTTATCAGTCTTTCTGTCTGAACTTCCTGTATGGTAAGAGAGGAGAGCGGCGGCTACCCAGGAGCCCACGTGTCCTGCTATTCAGGATTGGCCACATAGTGTGGTTTGATCAGATCAATTGAGACAAATCTCTTCTCTTTTTTGCCGGCAAGAGCCAGGACAGGTACAGGCTTTCTGTATGATGACCCAAATTCTTTTTTGTCCACAATTTTTTCTCTGATCAGGTTCCCGACTTTTGGGATCCAGGCAGATCTTGCCGTTACTGATTTCACTTACCCAGTGGCGGTGCGTTTTACTTGCACATTGCTTTGTAGTGCCCAGAATTCGTTAAGAACCTTGAAAACAGCCAAACATTTATCGATATCAAAAGGTTTTTCATCCGCCACTGTGCTTTCATAAACAAGATCAGCTACCCACATTCTCATCCCAAATAGGACCTCGTAAGGGGTAGCACCTCCTAAGGAACTTCTTGGCATATTATTTAGTGCCCTCTGGACCCCATACAGGTGATTGACCCAACTACCACCGAACCTAATACTCTTGCTGTTAAAGATTGCTTTAAGTCCCGGTTTTTCCTCTCCACGACCGAATTTCCCTCAGGATGGTACGGTGAGGAGTACCGCAATGCAACACCCAAACTTCCCATGGCTTCCTTGTAAGCCCTAGAGCTAAACGCAGGGCCGCGGTCAGAATGTAATGTGCCAATTGCGAAAGTCCCTATAAAGACTCGCAAATCTTTTATAACAGTTTGAGCGTCAGCCGAGTGCTGAGGCCAAACCCACAGGAATCTAGAGCATGAATACACTGCCACTAAGATGTACTTGTAAGCCCCGTCAGATTGTAAGGGGCCGCAGTGGTCCAAATAGACACAAGCAAGAGGTCTGTCTGATATCAGTATTGTGTTTGTGGTGGGCATGCTACCGTCAAACCCTTCATCTGTTGACAGACGTCGCACTTAAGTACAAATGCTTTCGTCTGTTTAATTAGACCTGGCCACCAATAGCGTTGTTTCAGCAATGAAACAGTCGCAGTAACCCCTGCGTGTGCAGAGCCCATACCCTCGGGCGCAGCTAGAATTAAACTTAACCTGCGATCCATGTTTGGTATTACTCTATCCCCCACTCCTGGAATTTGAGTGCACAGAATATTTTTTGCATCTAACTTGTAGGAGTACTTGAGTGGAAAACCTTCCGGCAAGGCTGTGCTGTTTTTGCGTGAAGCAATGACAGCTACCATTATCTGTCCGTCTATTCTCGTGCTAGAATGAGTGATTGCAGCTACTGCAGCAGTTCGTACTGCCCCCTTTGCAGCTTCATCAGCCAATGAATTCCTTTCAACGTGAACGCCATCACGTTGATGACTCAGCGGGGGTATCACATGAGCTCTCGGCAAGTCTTTTTTCAACTCTGCCACTTGTTCCCAAAGCAATTTGTGTTTTATTGTGCAACCTTTTGAGTCTGTAAACCCGTTTTGAACCCGATAGTGAAGGTATTCATTGTACGACTGGACACAGTAAAACGAATCGCGCACTATAAGTGTGGGGAATTCTCGATCAGTTTGTAATAGTGCCAGTAATAGGGATTTTAATTCTGCCAGCTGTGCCATGCAGTCTCCTAGAGACTGCGGGGTCGATTCCGATTCGGGCCGGAAAAAGCACCGACCGACTCGGATCCGGAAAAAATACCGACCGACACGTACCAGTGGCGCCCGACACGCCAAGTACGATGCAAGCCGCGATAAATCCGACCGACACGTCAGGAAACCAAGCCGACCGACCGAGCCGCTCGGAAAATAGCAATCCGGCCGGAAAAACACGCGAATCCAACCGACCGACACGCACCCGGAACAAATCCGACCGAATCGTACCCGCCAACTCCAACCCGCAAAGTACGATGCAAGGCGCGAAAAACACGACCGAGTCGGACGGAGGACAAGCCGTACGACCGACACGCATACAAAACCGAGCCGAAGCAACACAATACACCGCGACCGACGCGTACGCAGCATACAAAACTGCACAAACACAGCGTGAACGAAACGGAAAACACCGTACGAGACCAATGCACGGTCCGACTCGGTCACAAGAACGTTTCCAACATACACAAACAGCACAAAGGAAAAATCAACTAAAAAAAGGCCAAACAAGCAATTACCAAGCCAATAAATACTGGGGGGTGGGGACAGAGAACAAAGACACACCCACAACTCCACCTATATAAAGGACACAAATCACTACCATGAGCCTTTGCAAATGCCATTCCACTACCAGCACCCAAGAGAAAGCAACCACACACCCACAGCTCATCCCTCACACAAGCCACACACCAGCAGCACACCAACAAATACCTACCTCACATACACCCAGCACAACACACACCCACACACCCTCACCTGCACACCAACACACACATCACCCACCATCACCAACCATCACCATGCCCCCAAGAAGAATCCCAAGTTCCTAGATAGTGAATTGGAAGTCATGGTAGACGAGATCCTCAGGGTGGAGCCACAGCTGTTTGGCACTCTGGTCCAACAGACCCCCATGTCGCAGAAAACCAAGATGTGGGAGAGGATCATCAACAGGGTGAACGCCCAATCACCATGTCGGCGCACAAAGACGGACATCCAGAACAGGTGGTATGACGTGCGCAGGAGGGTACGGGACCTGCTGAAGATAGACTACATCAACAGCCAACACACCGGCAGTGGCCCTCCTGCCAAGCCAATATACCTCAGGCCCTGGGAGGAGAAGGTGCGGGCCATCCTTCCGCCAGTGAGCGTATATGGACTAGAGAACATCCCAGAGCCTGGTGAGTACACAACAAATGTACACAATAAACTGCCACAAAACACACACATCACTGTCAAGGGGAGAGTCAAACCATGCACTCATAGCAATTACACAGCAACTAGAACAGAATCATCCCAAAATGTGTATGTCAGTCAGATAAACACAACACATGCCATCAAAAAAGTCACATCCAACTGTGCCAACACATGTACAAACACAACCACAACTACAGCTAGGCAGTGGCACAAATAGAACTAACACACACATCCACACATGTAGCCACCACAACAACACCAACACACAGTGAAGACCACTCAAAGGAAGGAATTCTGTGTATGCTGGCCAAGTCAGTGTAGCCAATAGCATCATGGGAGTCGCAGTCACACATATTTCCTCCCCCCCCCCAACTGTCCCATCAACACCACCATGAACCATGCGCACATCACAGGGAGTGGAGAAGGACTCACAAGATGGCTGACACTGGCTACTGCTGTGAGGAGCACAAGGCCCTGCTGGCAACTGTGCACCAACAAACAGCAGGACACCACTGACTGACATCCTGAGAGACAACTTACACTCCCTGCAATGCAAGCACGTTCCATGGTGGGATATCTGGCTGGCTGGGTGGGAAGGGGGACTTGCAGCACTGACCATAGTCACCAGCACCTCCCCTCACACCCCCCCAACACAAACTCCACAGTACCCACCTGGTAGAATGCAATGCCCTCCATCCTAACACAAGATCCCACAAAGCACCACCACCCTGGGTTATGTTGTGTGAAGCACAGGGACACTCTTGGGACTCTTAGCCAAACAACTGCCAGGACAACACTCCAAGCCATCCTGTCAGCACAGCCAGCCCACCCCACAGGGAAGCAGAGTCAAAAGGAAGGAAGCATGGGCATGCTGGGAAGGGGGTGGAGGCAATAGCATGATGGGAGTCGTAGTCACAGACATTGCTCAGCCTCACAACTGGCCCATCAACACCACCCTGAACCATGCTCACATCACAGGGAGTGGAGAAGGACTCACAAGATGGCTGACACTGGCTACTGCTGTGGGGAGCACAAGGCCCTGCTGCCAACTGTGCACCAACAAACAGCAGGACACCACTGACTGACATCCTGAGAGACAACTTACACTCCCTGCAATGCAAGCACGTTCCATGGTGGGATATCTGGCTGGCTGGGTGGGAAGGGGGACTTGCAGCACTGACCATAGTCACCAGCACCTCCCCTCACACCCCCCAACACAAACTCCACAGTACCCACCTGGTAGAATGCAATGCCCTCCATCCTAACACAAGATCCCACAAAGCACCACCACCCTGGGTTATGTTGTGTGAAGCACAGGGACACTCTTGGGACTCTTAGCCAAACAACTGCCAGGACAACACTCCCAGCCATCCTGTCAGCACAGCCAGCTCACCCCACAGGGAAGCAGAGTCAAAAGGAAGGAAGCATGGGCATGCTGGGAAGGGGGTGGAGGCAATAGCATGATGGGAGTGGTAGTCACAGACATTGCTCAGCCTCACAACTGGCCTATCAACACCACCCTGAACCATGCTCACCTCACAGGGAGTGGAGAAGGACACACAAGATGGCTGACACTGGCTACTGCTGTGGGGAGCACAAGGGCATGCTGGGAACTGCACACCAACCAACAGCAGGACACCACTGTCAGCCATCTTGCCATTGCCCTCACACCCACACACACTGAACTCCCCACAAAAGCAAGTAAGTATGGGAATGCTGGGAAGTGGGGTGGAGGCAATAGCATGATGGGAGTCACAGTCACAGACATAGCTCACCCCCACAACTGTCCCATCAACACCACCCTGAACCATGCTCACATCACAGGGAGTGGAGAAGGACTCACAAGATGGCTGACACTGGCTACTGCTGTGGGGAGCACAAGGCCCTGCTGCCAACTGTGCACCAACAAACAGCAGGACACCACTGACTGACATCCTGAGAGACAACTTCCACTCCCTGCAATGCAAGCACGTTCCATGGTGGGATATCTGGCTAGCTGGGTGGGAAGGAGGACTTGCAGCACTGACCATAGTCACAAGCACCTCCCTCACACACACCCCAACACAAACTCCACAGAACCCACTTGGTAGAATGCAATGCCCCCATCCTAACACAAGATCCCACAAAGAACCACCACCCTGGGTTATGTTGTGTGAAGCACAGGGCCACTCTCGGGACTTCCAGCCAAACAACTGCCAGGACAACACTCCCAGCCATCCTGTCAGCACAGCCAGCCCACCCCACAGGGAAGCAGAGTCAAAAGGAAGGAAGCATGGGCATGCTGGGAAGGGGGGAGGAGGCAATAGCATGATGGGAGTCGTAGTCACAGCTCTACATCCCCCACCACATGGCCCAGCAAGCTCACACTCACGCATGCACATCCCACAGAGAGTGGAAAGGCCCATCAAAGATGTGTGACACTGTTGCTGTGTCGTGGGGAGCACAAGGGCATGCTGGGTACTGCACACCAACCAACAGCAGGACACCACTGTCAGCCATCTTGCCATTGCTCTCACTCCCACACACACTGAACTCCCCACAAAAGCAAGTAAGTATGGGAATGCTGGGAAGTGGGGTGGAGGCAATAGCATGATGGGAGTCGTAGTCACAGACATAGCTCACCCCCACAACTGTCCCATCAACACCACCCTGAACCATGCTCACATCACAGGGAGTGGAGAAGGACTCACAAGATGGCTGACACTGGCTACTGCTGTGGGGAGCACAAGGCCCTGCTGCCAACTGTGCACCAACAAACAGCAGGACACCACTGACTGACATCCTGAGAGACAACTTCCACTCCCTGCAATGCAAGCACGTTCCATGGTGGGATATCTGGCTAGCTGGGTGGGAAGGAGGACTTGCAGCACTGACCATAGTCACAAGCACCTCCCCTCACACACACCCCAACACAAACTCCACAGAACCCACCTGGTAGAATGCAATGCCCCCATCCTAACACAAGATCCCACAAAGAACCACCACCCTGGGTTATGTTGTGTGAAGCACAGGGCCACTCTTGGGACTTTTAGCCAAACAACTGCCAGGACAACACTCCCAGCCATCCTGTCAGCACAGCCACCCCACCCCACAGGTAAGCAGAGTCAAAAGGAAGGAAGCATGGGCATGCTGGGAAGGGGGGTGGAGGCAATAGCATGATGGGAGTCGTAGCCACTGATATTGGTCACCCCCACAACTGTCCCATCAACACCACCCTGAACCATGCTCACATCACAGGGAGTGGAGAAGGACACACAAGATGGCTGGCACTGGCTACTGCTGTGGGGAGCACAAGGGCATGCTGGGAACTGCACACCAACCAACAGCAGGACACCACTGTCAGCCATCTTGCCATTGCCCTCACACCCACACACACTGAACTCCCCACAAAAGCAAGTAAGTATGGGAATGCTGGGAAGTGGGGTGGAGGCAATAGCATGATGGGAGTCACAGTCACAGACATAGCTCACCCCCACAACTGTCCCATCAACACCACCCTGAACCATGCTCACATCACAGGGAGTGGAGAAGGACTCACAAGATGGCTGACACTGGCTACTGCTGTGGGGAGCACAAGGCCCTGCTGCCAACTGTGCACCAACAAACAGCAGGACACCACTGACTGACATCCTGAGAGACAACTTACACTCCCTGCAATGCAAGCACGTTCCATGGTGGGATATCTGGCTGGCTGGGTGGGTGGGTGGGTGGGAAGGAGGTCTGGCTGTCAACCAAACACAATCAATGCAGACCATGTTCACACCCCAGAGAATACATAGAAATGCCCAAATAATGCAGGACAATGTGCCACACCAATATCAACCCCTGACTGTGACGACTTAGGACAATACAATGTACAGGCCCGCACCCCGAGGCACAGTCACAACTGTCAGGTGTGTCAACCACTGATGCCTGCAGAAACATGACATACATTGTTTGTGTCTCCCAAAAACAGGTGATGATAGGGACACAGCAGCAGACGCTGAGGAGTCCCAGTCCCAGGCTCAAGAGGATGCCGAGCTCACTGGCGTCGTACAGCCTCTGTCCTCCTCGGACGATGAAGAACAACCTGGCACATCCGGTGCAAGTCAACATGCTGCACCAGCAGGACCACCAGCTGCAGCACCAGCAGGTCCACCAGCTGCACCCCTGCACCCACCCCTCCAACGACTGTCACCACGAATACCATCCCTGCCGACATGGACAGAATAAGGAACAACACCAGCGCAGTGACCCTGGACCAACCTGGGGCCATGGACACCACCACCACCACCAACCCCCAAGGTGGACCAGGGTTATCTGTGCGTGCAACTGCACACACTGCACATGTCAGCAGGGGTGGTGGGAGGGGTGGGAGACAGAGGTCGCTGCTTGCAGACGTTGCTGGTGTGCATGAAGACCCACAACTGGTACGCATAGCTGATGCGTACCAGTCCAGCACCGGAGAGCTCAGCCAGGTAGTGGGGCTCCTCAGAGACATCAAACAGCAGCAGGCTGCCCATCATGCCCGCTTGGACTCCCACATGTCCCATGTGGAGTCACACATGTCACGTGTGGACTCCCACATGTCACGTGTGGACTCCCACATGACCCGCGTGGAGTCCAAGTGGGATGTACTACATGAGATGACGGCGGTGCACAGGGACATTTTACAATGCCTCCGCCAGATGAACAGCAACCAGTCCACACCTCCCTGTGTGCCAACAACATCTGGTACCGAACAAACTGCAACTGCCACAGGGAGGGAGGAGGACTCTGGCGGAGAGTCCCCTGCACCGCAGCAGCCTGCACTTGAGGGCCCCCCAAGAAGAGGGGTCGTCCGAGGAGGGGAAAGTGAGAGGCTGATGGCCAAGCGCAACTCCCAGGAAGCCTGAACCTGTTCTGGATTTTCGCCTTTGTGCACAGACTGTTCACCCTGTTGATGGCAACACTACTCCCACACATTGCATGGGGAGTACAAGTTGGAACAATGTGTCAGACAACTGTGGCCCCGATACTGGGGATCCTGTCTACCTGGACTTTCTATTCATCTAGGAACTTGGGATTGCAAGATTCATGTACAGCACAATCCATCCTATGCACTATTATCACAATAAACACACTAATACACCATACTTGCCTCTGTCGTGATTCCAACGTGGGTGCTGTAATGGGGATGATGAACTGCAAAATTACAGTGTATGCGAACTGCAACAGCAAGGACAACACAGGCATGTGAGTACAGGCAACGTGACACATATGAGGGAGACACACCACCAGGGCTACACAACACATACACACCTAGGCCATCTGACTCATTGCCTACACTGATGTTGCCAGGGAAGACGGTGCAATGCACAGACACCACACCCATTCCCAGTTGTAGTCAAGTAGCCCACAGGTGCAGTAAGCAAATGGCAGTCAAATGTGTGACCACAGACAACGCACATCACTAAGTGAAGCACAGGTTTATTACACAGTAGCAACATGCCGTAACCACTACAGATGCAAGGTAACCCCACCTGGTAGCGGGCACACAGTCAACAACTGTAGACAGAAGGAAGTCCATGGGTGTGGCGCACATCACCTGTAGGGACACAACAGCTACCAGCCTGGATGTGCAATCACGTCGTCGGTGGACACAGTTGACCAAACGAATCTGAAAGTACCCTGTGAAGGACAGAAATGACACACAGTCAAAAGCAATGCAGTACAGGACAGAACAGCAAAACTCATGCACAATACATGTTACAAGATACCCACCCAGAACCAAGTTAGCATGTCAACACTGTTGGGGAGTACAGCCCACCTGTCACCACACATCGCAACACACATCCTGTCAAGTAGCCCATGGACACACTCCAACAGCACCAGAGCACCACCCACACATCATGCCAACTCACATCATTCACATGACACCTCAGGATACTCACATTCAGCTAAAGAAGTTGGTGATGAGCTGTGTGCGGACATCACCATCACCATCATCATCATCATCGTCACTGGCATCGTGGTCCAGGCCAGGATCCTCCACAGGTGGCGGATGTTGGTCATCGTCATCCTGGATGAGAGGCAACTCCTTCCGCACTGCCAGGTTGTGGAGCATGCAGCAGACGATGATAATCTTGCACACTTTCGCAGGGGCATATGGGAGGGACCCTCCGGTCTTGTCCAGGCAGCGGAAGCGGCTCTTCAGGAGACCAAAGGTCCGCTCAATCACTCTCCTGGTCCGACCATGTGCCTCATTGTAGCGCATCTGGGCAGGTGTCACAGGGTTCCTGAGGGGTGTCAGCAACCACGGCATGTTGGGGTATCCCGAGTCACCTACGGACAGACAAGTGCACATCAGCTGACTTGGAAAAGTGGGCGGAATACTACAGATCAGATCACACACAATGGCACAAAGTCAGTACACACCGACAAGCCAGGCACGCTGGTTCTGCATCTGTGCCATCAACCTGGGGATGCGACTACTCCTCATCACAAAGGCATCGTGTGCTGAACCAGGGAAACGGGCACACACGTGTGTGATGGTCATGTCTGCAAGACACACCACCAGTGCATTGACCGAGTGGTAGTGCTTGCGGTTCCTGTAGGCCTGCTCCTGGGCCTGTGGTGGTACCAAAGCCACATGTGTCCCATCAATGGAGCCAATGACATGCGGCATCCTCCCCAGGGCATAAAAGTCACTCTTCACGTCAGTGAGTCGTCGCAGTCTAGGGAAATAGATGTACCGGTTCAGGAAGAGCAACATTGCCGCCAAGAAATCGCGGAGCACACGGCTGAACATGGTCTGTGACATCCCACCAGCAGACGCCACAGTATGTTGGAAGGTACCGGTGGCAAAGAAGTGTAGGGCTGCCATCACCTTCACCTTGGGGGTCAGCGCTGTAGGATACGGCCGGCCAGGCTGCAAATGTGGGGACAACTGCACTGCAAAATCCTCAATCAGCTGCCTGGTGAAGCGGTACCGTCGGATGCTGTCCCGTTCCACCATCGTTGCCAGGTCTGGGAATGGCCGATGGACAGCAGGAGCCCTGCAGTGCAGAGGAGAAGTAAGCAAGATCGTCAGTCACCCCACATATGCGGCATTGAACACACTCAAGATCCCAACATACATCATCATGAGGCACAACTACATGAAGTGTGCAGTACCGGAACGACATGTATGGTACATACATGGCCAACATCTGTCAACACGGTCCTACAGGTGGCATCAATTTGTCCCAGGTTGGCCCATTGGATATCATGATGCTGTGTCACGGTCACCCCCAGTGACATGTGAGGACAGATGTGCCCCAGGCACCACAGCTCAACGACAGGCACATTCCCAGGGACCCTGTAATGCCACATGGACACTGGCATCACCTGGAGTATCATGTGTACACCACAACAAAACAAACATGACCCCCACAGGTAGTGGCCACACTTGCCATGGCAGGAGAGCCATGGACGTCTGTGACACACACGCACAACATCAGAGTCCATGCACACACAACGTGGATGTGGAGACTGTCTCCCATTGTGCACATGAAATCAGAGACATTGTAAACACTACATGCACAAAGACTGTGGAGGGCCATCACTATTGTGCCACTGGGACACCCTGGCTCAAACATACCGTCCCACATGGGACTCACGGGGTATGTGACATGACATACACAAACACCACTGTGAAATGTGACCATGGCACATGCACAGATATGAACAGTTGCACATCACAGTGGTCACGTACACGTAACACCCAGGATCCTGTCCCCATGAACACGTGCACAGCCTGGGGGTGGCTGCCCACAGGTGACACCCACAGGACAACATGTACACCAACATACACACAATAGGAAATGCAGCCTTACATGCCTTCATGATAAGGTGTGGACAGGCTGTCGTGATGTAGGTGTGCCCCTCACTCCCTGGGAGCTATCTGTGGCTGGCATATGTCCATCTGAGACAGGCATGCTGACATATGCCAGTCACATGTACAGTGATGCGTTGAACAGCAATGGACCGATCGGTGCCTCCGGCCGGCCCATTGCATTCAATGTGTGCGGGTACGCGTTGTACCCCTGTGCGCGTTGTACTGCAATGGACCGATCGGTGCCTCCGGCCGGCCCATTGCTTTCAATGTGTGCGGGTACGCGTTGTACCCCTGTGCGCGTTGTACTGCAATGGACCGATCGGTGCCTCCGGCCGGCCCATTGCTTTCAATGTGTGCGGGTACGCGTTGTACCCCTGTGCGCGTTGTACTGCAATGGACCGATCGGTGCCTCCGGCCGGCCCATTGCTTTCAATGTGTGCGGGTACGCGTTGTACCCCTGTGCGCGTTGTACTGCAATGGACCGATCGGTGCCTCCGGCCGGCCCATTGCTTTCAATGTGTGCGGGTGCAGCGTTGTACCCCTGTGCGCGTTGTACTGCAATGGACCGATCGGTGCCTCCGGCCGGCCCATTGCATTCAATGTGTGCGGGTACGCGTTGTACCCCTGTGCGCGTTGAACAGCAATGGACCGATCGGTGCCTCCGGCCGGCCCATTGCATTCAATGTGTGCGGGTACGCGTTGTACCCCTGTGCGCGTTGTACTGCAATGGACCGATCGGTGCCTCCGGCCGGCCCATTGCTTTCAATGTGTGCGGGTACGCGTTGTACCCCTGTGCGCGTTGTACTGCAATGGACCGATCGGTGCCTCCGGCCGGCCCATTGCTTTCAATGTGTGCGGGTACGCGTTGTACCCCTGTGCGCGTTGTACTGCAATGGACCGATCGGTGCCTCCGGCCGGCCCATTGCTTTCAATGTGTGCGGGTACGCGTTGTACCCCTGTGCGCGTTGTACTGCAATGGACCGATCGGTGCCTCCGGCCGGCCCATTGCATTCAATGTGTGCGGGTGCGCGTTGTACCCCTGTGCGCGTTGAACAGCAATGGACCGATCGGTGCCTCCGGCCGGCCCATTGCATTCAATGTGTGCGGGTACGCGTTGTACCCCTGTGCGCGTTGTACTGCAATGGACCGATCGGTGCCTCCGGCCGGCCCATTGCTTTCAATGTGTGCGGGTACGCGTTGTACCCCTGTGCGCGTTGTACCTCAATGGACCGATCAGTGCGCACCCATTGACAATGGGCTTGCCTGGCAACGGACGCGTTTTCGAATATTCGAACGAGTCGGTTGCTGGAAAATCAGTTGGTCACCCACAACAATGTTGCAAAATCATGTATGTCATGAAGTTGAAATTTTGAAGGATGCTGTGGGCGTGTTTTGGTGCTGCTATTCCATGGATTGGCCAGATTCAGAAGATGCAAACGACTTGGACCTATCACTTTGGACACAAGGGACAGTATCTGCCTCTCCAGCACATATATATTGCTGCATGTTCCCCTGAGAGCCCACTTGCCTGCACTACATGCTCCAGGACGACATCTGCCACTGCACTGCTGCTGTCTCTGCCCCTCTGGACCCTGCAATGGCACGTACTGTGGAGAGAGCCCCAGCCTTCAGCCTTGAAGAGAACCAGGCCCTGCTGGACAGCCTACTTCCACAGTACAGCAAGCTGTATGGGACACCAGGGGAGCAGGTGAGTGTTCTGTGCACTGCCTTTCTGAATGTGCATTTTGTCTGACTAGCAAGGCTGAGAGTCAGCACACCACTGGCTAGCAGGCTCACTGAGTAGTTGTCACCCCCCATAGTGTGTAGTGACTTGCACTGGACAGGTATGGTGCAGTGACAGTGCTTCTGAACAGGGTTTTACTCCCCATGCTATGATACCATGTAGTGACTTCTGGAAAACTGTCCATGGGCAGCCGTGCACTGCCTGGGTACACCATGTGCCCCTGTGATTGCGACATGTATATGCAACTGTGTCATGCACGGATATGTTGCATGTGTAGTAATGTCCTTATCACTTTGTCATCCTGACAGGCTTCTGCCCATCGGAAGCATGAGATCTGGAAGGACATCGTCCGGGCTGTCCGGTCCGTGGGGGTCTACAAGCGCCGGATCCGCAACTGCCAAAAGAGGTGGCAGGACCTTCGGGGCTGGACCCGGAGGATTGCACGGGTCCAGCTGAAGCTGTCGCCTCCTCGCAGGAGGGGCGGAACACGGACCCTGACCCCCACATGCTCAGGATCCTGGCGGTGGTCTTTCCAGACCTGGATGGGCAGCTGAAGGCCAGAGAGCAGCAAGGAGGGGGTGAGTCAAAGACTGCACTGTGTACTCTGTCTAACATGTTATGTGCCCTCCTCGGGCCAGGTTGAACTGCCACAGTACAGCAGTCATGTTGTCCAGGAGCCATGTCCCTCTATTGTGCACTGCCCACTCCTCATCTGATACCCAGGTGTGGCCCTTACATGCAGGGAATCCTGTCACTTAGGACTGTGTCCTTGCAGTTTGCTTGACTCAAGGTGGGAGACAGCATCTGTTTCCCTGACTCTGTGGTGGGCATCATGGGTGGGTCCATTGCTTACACAATGCCTGTATTCTGACATGTATTCAGCGTGTTACTTTGATCTGTGGTCCAATTGCTGAGCTGATCCACCACATGTGGCTGGGGTACCTGGCACACACCCATGCTGCGGGTGGGAACAATGTTTGGGCCCCAGGAGTATGTATATGACGTGTGTCACACATACTTAGCCAGCTGCCTACAGTCCAGGGCTCATCCCTCATTCATGTGGGGCTGGACAGTCATGCCTACTCCAGGCCATACAATACACTCTGTACTCCCACTCCCGTGTATCAGAGGACACATTGTGCACAGTGATTTGCCCCTCAGGTGTCTGCCTCTGTGTCAGTGTGCTGTGGATTAGTCGCCAGGACTGCTGTGGAGTTTCTTGGTAGGGGCTCAGCATGCCACTGGAGATGTGACCATAGGAGACGATACTTGTGTGACACATAGGTGTCTGATCAGCTGCCCATGCAGACTGGGGCATGTAAATGTGAAGTTCAGGTAGCTGTTCCCCATGCACAGCAGAGTGTGAGGGGCTCAGGTTCAGAGGGTAGTGTCACAGGTCTCCCATATGTCCAATAGGTATGACCTGGACAGATGAGGGTTAAGAGGATGTGTTGTGGGGGGATGTACATGTGCACTTGTGCAGCTCCAGGACTTGCATTCCCCATGACCTACTATTGTGACACAGTGCAGAGTGTTGTTGTCTGGCTGCAAAGTCATACATCACTGAGACAGTGATGTATGACTTTGCAGTCATGCCTCCGCCATGGCATGTGTCTACTGATTGGTGATCCTGCAGGGGAGTGACATGTGCTACATGCACACCATAGTGGCGCTGGCTATCAGGACATGGGTGCATCATGGTGTCTGTCGCTGGTATGCATCACATGCATTTCCTATTTGACTCTGGGCATCCCTTACATCCGTAAACCTGTACTGACTCAGTGGCAAGAGCTGTGATGTGTCCACACCGTGTCCTCTGCACTGTCCAACTACTGTGTACTTGGTGCATGTGTCAACACTGGGGTGTTGCAATCCAACAGACACCAGACAGATGGGTGCAAGGCCATGTGGGATGTGAGTGCCATGCTTGGCATCAGACTGACAATTGACTTCTCCTGTTCAATTAGTGCACTTTTAGCAATGTACAACTAATGATGCCAGGGCTTGCTCTGTGATGTGCTGTGCTCACAGTGGTGTGTGCGTTATGTGCAGGTGACTGATGTCTGTCTGTTTCCCCATTGTTTGCAGATACATCCACGGCCACGGAAGGGGACAGCTCCACGGACCAGGAGGAGCCGGAGAGCCAGACTGGGTCAGCAGCCGAGGAGTGGTCGGAGGGACCCAGTGGCACGGAGGGCGAGGGAGCCACACCGAGGAGTCCTCAGCAGCATCCACCTCAGCTGAGGACCAGAGCAACTCGGAGGATGACTCCCTTGTGGAGGCGGGTGTCAGCAGCCACCACACCCCAGCTAGTGTTGCTGTCCCCGCCACCACCAGCACCACCACCGCCCTCCCATCGGCTCCCATTCCCCAGGTCCGTGGAGGCTCCCATGTCCGGGAGCGTGTCTCCTTTGGGCCAGGCACCGCACCCCCTGCCCCTGTGTCCCCTGCTGCCCTGAGTGAGGAGTCTGTGTACCTCCTTCGCCAGCTCCATGTAGGGCAGACAGCCATGCTGAGTGTCCTCCATGCGCACACCGCGCTGTTGACTCAGCTGGTGTCGTTCATGGAGGGCATCTCATCGGGCATGTCTGACCTACAGAGGGGCAATAGGTCCATGGACTCCTCCCTGACGGCAGCAGTGTCCCTCCTCAAACGGTCCCTCACCCCTCCTGCCTCTGCTCCATCCACACTCCCCAGCACCTTACCCATCCCAGGCACACACACACTGGCACACACCAGCACACACACATCCAGCACACTGACACACACGCCAATGACAAAACGCACACGCACGCACATTCAGGGGACTGAAGCCAGACTCACAGGGGATGGGGCCCTGGAACACACACACGCATCCACATGCACTGCGCAGTCCTCAGTTCCCTCTCCCTCCAAAGCACCCTCCCTTGCCTCACCTGCAACCCCAAAGTCACAGCAGCTCTTCCTCTGTGACCTCGGCCTCTTCCCCACCGATGAAGCTGCTCCAGCATCCCGGGGGAAGAGGAAGCCCACCCACACGGAGCAGAGTGCCCCTCGCCCCCGGACACCCTCCCCCAGGCGCAGACGGACTGAGGCCCCCACCCGCAAGTCCCCCGGAGTGCTAAGAGCAAGACCCCGCCACCGCCCTGCAGCTCAGGCACAAGGTCTCCGTCCTCCATCCCTCAGGCCCCCACTGCACAGGTGCCCCCACCACACCCTGCCCCAGGTTCCCCCACCCACAGATATACCATCCCCAAGATGCTCCGGCCTTCTCCCCTGCCACTTGCTCTCCCAGCACCACACCCCCGCTGCACTTGTCTGTGCCACTGATGTGGTGAGGGTGTCCCCCCTCTGTCCAACCCACCTTGCCTGTTCCCCATTCTCCTCCCCTGGAGGTAGGCACTGCAGTGGAGTCCACTACCGCCCTGTCTGACTTGGGCACTGCAGTGGCGGACCTGTCCACCCCATCTGCAGGGTCCACTGCAGTTGTGCCGGCACCCACGACATCTGTGTCATGCCCCCAGTTGTGCCGGCACACACCATGTCAGACACCTCCACTGCAGTTGTCAGTGGCTCTCCAGCACCCACCACCCCTTCCCTGACTCCCCCTGGTGAGCCCTGATCCTGTCCCTGCGGTGCCTGGCCTGCCCCCGGTTGCCCCTTCTAGTGGATTGTCCCTGGTATTGTGCAGGCATGCGTAGGGTGACATCTGCCAGTGTCACCCTGTTTGAACTTTGACAATGGACTGGCCATTGGCCTTTGCTCTTTTTCAGGACTTCGTTTGGCCTCAACACATATGCTGAATAAAGCAACTTTCTTTTCTCTAGTGCTCATGCTTCAGATGTACATGTTGTTGGTGCAGCTAACCATGCCCTTGCTGCAGTGATGGTGATATCTGGTCTCATGATTATGAAGTGTTACTGTGCAGGAACCCATGTGGTCCAGGGGGAATGTGTCCTATCATGTGGTGTATCCATGTCATCAATAGCAGCATCTGAGGGTGTCATGTGTTCAGTATTTGGCAATGGGTTTCCTACTTACATTGGCAATTTCATATCTGTGGCTTCCACCCCTGCACATCTGTTGTGCCTGCCATCGTTGCATTTGTCTACTTCCCTGACCGTGTTGCCATCTCCAGTGGACATGCAGGTTTGGGCATCAATGGGGAGGGACTCATCCGTGTAGTCAGTGCAACATTGCTATACAAGTGTGTTGGATCTGTGCTGATGATTCCGTTGGCACATCCATGACCAGGCTGATGTGATGGGAGCCCTCATTTGGTGCTAATTGTTGATTGTGTGACCAAGTGCTCAGCTGACATGATGGGGCCCTACTGAGGCAACATATGGCACAGCTTTCCTCACACAGGAGTGGAGTCCCCTCATGGCAGTGTGTACACGTGTGACATTGCCTGCGCCCAAGGTGTGTGTTGTATGTGCATGTCTGTGTGTTCACTTCCATTCATCTGCGCATGCTGTGATCCCTAGTGTTGTACCTGTTTGTGATGCTTGCTGACTTGAGCTATGTTCCCCAAAGTCTTCTCCCTGTGTTCTCTGTGATGTGGGTGCATGGCACATTACTGGTCATCAGGGTGTCACCCATAGGTGTGTTTGCTGTCAGGGCAGAGTTTGTGTGCTGACGCAGATGGGTCACAGTCAGGTTTCCCTTTGGCACTTGTTGTTTGCCCCTGTCATGTGATTTCCAGTTTGTGTTATCTTTCAGTGATTGTGACACGTTGTGTGTGTGACTGCTGGCACTCCTTAGGGTCCGGGCTGCAATGTTGGTTGTTGTCTATGTGTGTTCTTTGTGGGTGACCTTGGCTTCTTCATTGGTGTGTGACTGTGGCTGGGATCCCATTGGTCGGTGTGGTATTGCCGTCATGTCCATGTACAGCGTAGTGTGCAGTGTGTCAGACATTCAGGAGTCTTGTTGAGTGTCCATGTGTGATGTGTTTCTACACCTTGGTTCCCACCCACCACCCTGGAATAGTAATGGGTGCATGTGCAATGTCACCAGTGCATGTGTACTTCACTGCTGCACATTGTTGGAGGTCGAGGGTGTGGTCTTGAGTGTGTGCAGATGAGAGTTGTTGCCCGGCTAGTCCCCTGCCTCCATGTTGGCCTTGGCTTACTGGCCATGCTGATTGATTTGTGCTTGTGTAGGTGTGATGGTAGTTAGTTGCTCAGGACACCTGACTGTGGTTCACAGTGTGAACGACATTTAGCTTTGTCATCACAGTGGTATTTTTCTTCAGCCCAGGGTCACCACATTGTGGGGGCCCTGGGGGTGGTGCTGTGGTGTGTCTGTGACTTGCTGTGTCAGTTGTTGTTCCTACGTGCCTGTGTGACATGTGTGTTTTGTGCTCCCTCTCACCTGTCAATGCCTGCTTGCCCACATAGGGGATTTGGATCCATGAGTTACCTTAGCGTGGCAGTGTATGCACATCTGTATGATTGGTATTCAGCTCTCCTCATGTGTTGTGTTGTTGCCTGGGGACACTGGCACCCCCACCCCTCACCTGCTGTGTATGATGACAGTGTTGGTCTGCCTGTTTGTGTTTGTGCATCTGCACCACTGCATTGGCATATCTTGGGTGTGCCATTGGCTGTATGTTGTTTGGTGTGTTTCCCCTGCTGTCCCTGGGACTCCTAGGTCATCGGTCAGCACAGTGATCATGGTTTGTGTGTCCCATTGCTGCCATGGTATGGTATCTGTTCACCTCACATCTGCTGTCTCCACAGGGTATCTGCATTTGTGTGCCCATTGGTGCAAATATGTGGTTCTGCATTCTGATGGTCACTTCTGTCATTGTGTCATTGATGACTGTTGACGGTCTCAGCCCCCATGGGTGTTGTTTGTCTGCACATGGCCAAAGGAATGTTTCATTTGCACTGCAGTATTTGGCTCCCCCAATTTATGTTGCAATGGGACACATACACTACTTTGCCACAGATGAGTTTTTGGTTCTGTGACCAGGAATGATCCATGCAGTTTGGCAGTTGCAGCTCTTTCTTTGTCAACAATTACCTTTTGGTCACTGTGATGATGAGGGTGTAGACCCCATTGCCACAATGGTCAAAATGTGCTTCAGCTATGGACCCCACACTTACCTTTTGGTCACTGTGATGATGGGGTTTAGGCCCCATTGCCACAATGGTCATGGGCTGCTTGCATTGTGGGTGCCACACACATATATGTGTGGCACATGTGCTAAGGGGTCACATTGTATGTTCAATGTCATGTTCGGTGTTGTAGGCATTTGACACAGCCTGCTCACACGCTTGTCATGGTGGTGGGGGATGTCTTAATCTTGCATTCCCTAGGTTGTGGTGTGCTTGTTGTGTCATGCATTGTCCATCCTATGAGTGGGGGTGGTAGTAGTGGTAGGCATCCTGCCCCCTGGCTAAGGGTGGTAGTAGTGGTAGGCTTCCTGCCCCCCTGGCTAAGGGTGGTAGTAGTGGTGGGCATCCTGCCCCCTGGGTGAGGGTGGTAGTAGTGGTAGGCATCCTGCCCCCTGGCTAAGGGTGGTAGTAGTGGTAGGCATCCAGCCCCCTGGCTAAGGGTGGTAGTAGTGGTGGGCATCCTGCCCCCTGGCTAAGGGTGGTAGTAGTGGTGGGCATCCTGCCCCCTGGGTGAGGGTGGTAGTAGTGGTGGGCATCCTGCCCCCTGGCTAAGGGTGGTAGTAGTGGTAGGCATCCAGCCCCCTGGTTGAGGGTGGTAGTAGTGGTAGGCATCCAGCCCCCTGGCTAAGGGTGGTAGTAGTGGTAGGCATCCTGCCCCCTGGGTGAGGGTGGTAGTAGTGGTAGGCATCCTGCCCCCCTGGGTGAGGGTGGTAGTAGTGGTAGGCATCCTGCCCCCTGGGTGAGGGTGGTAGTAGTGGTAGGCATCCAGCCCCCTGGCTAAGGGTGGTGAGTGAGGCATCCAGCCCGCCCTGGGTGAGGGTGGTAGTAGTGGTAGGCATCCAGCCCCCTGGCTAAGGGTGGTAGTAGTGGTAGGCATCCAGCCCCCTGGTTGAGGGTGGTAGTAGTGGTAGGCATCCAGCCCCCCTGGCTAAGGGTGGTAGTAGTGGTAGGCATCCTGCCCCCTGGGTGAGGGTGGTAGTAGTGGTAGGCATCCTGCCCCCTGGGTGAGGGTGGTAGTAGTGGTAGGCATCCTGCCCACCTGGGTGAGGGTGGTAGTAGTGGTAGGCATCCAGCCCCCCTGGGTGAGGGTGGTAGTAGTGGTAGGCATCCAGCCCCCTGGCTAAGGGTGGTGGTAGGCATCCAGCCCGCCCTGGGTGAGGGTGGTAGTAGTGGTAGGCATCCAGCCCCCTGGCTAAGGGTGGTAGTAGTGGTAGGCATCCAGCCCCCCTGGTTGAGGGTGGTAGTAGTGGTAGGCATCCAGCCCCCCTGGCTAAGGGTGGTAGTAGTGGTAGGCATCCTGCCCCCTGGGTGAGGGTGGTAGTAGTGGTAGGCATCCTGCCCCCTGGGTGAGGGTGGTAGTAGTGGTAGGCATCCTGCCCCCTGGGTGAGGGTGGTAGTAGTGGTAGGCATCCAGCCCCCTGGCTAAGGGTGGTGGTAGGCATCCAGCCCGCCCTGGGTGAGGGTGGTAGTAGTGGTAGGCATCCAGCCCCCCCTGGGTGAGGGTGGTAGTAGTGGTAGGCATCCAGCCCCCCCTGGCTAAGGGTGGTGGTAGGCATCCAGCCCGCCCTGGGTGAGGGTGGTAGTAGTGGTAGGCATCCAGCCCCCCCTGGGTGAGGGTGGTAGTAGTGGTAGGCATCCTGCCACCCTGGCTAAGGGTGGTAGTAGTGGTAGGCATCCTGCCCCCCTGGCTAAGGGTGGTAGTAGTGGTAGGCATCCTGCCACCCTGGCTAAGGGTGGTAGTAGTGGTAGGCATCCAGCCCCCTGGGTAAGGGTGGTAGTGGTGGTGGGCATCTGGCACCCCCTGGCTAAGGGTGGTTGTGGTGGTTGGCATCCAGCCCCCCTGGGTTGGGGTGGTGGCGCGCATTCAGGCCCCTGTGTGCATATGTGGCATTGGTGATGGGCATCCCGCCCCTATGGTGCTGCTGTTGCAAGTATATTCAGATTCCCAGTGTATGTGTGTGATGTGTCGTGTACGTGTTGTATGTGTTTTGTGGTTGGTGTCTGACTTACCTTCTGCGCCGTACGCGTCCGTGCCTGTTCCGGTAGTAGATGTAGAATATTGGTATGATCGGGACGAAGGGATTCATGGTTGGTTCGTGTCGTTCGTCCTTCTCGTTGCTTCGCGTCGTCCTCGTCGCTTGGCTTCGTCCTCGTCGCTTCGCTTCGTCCTCGTCGCTTCGCGTCGTCCTCGTCTGTGCTGTGTTCGTCTCGTAGCCGTGGATCGTGTTGTGGCGCGATTCGGAGCTTATGTGCGCCTCTCCCGGATGCTTTGACGTGCCGTGCGTAGCGACGGGTTCGGCGCGTACGGAAGCGCATCGTACTTGTCCGGCCGGACGGGGCTGCATTTTCCCTTCCGTGCGACTCGATTCGGCGTTTCCGGATTCGCCTCGGTCGGAGAACAGGACCTGGTTTGGGTGAGTACGGCTCGGCCGGGATTTTTGCTGTTGTGCGCATCGTACTTGCTCGTTCGGTGTGCTGTACGGATCGGTCGGGAAACTGGCTTTCGCATGGCTTTTTTCCCGACCGAATGGTATTGGGTGCGCCTCCGACCGAGATCGGAATCGACCCCTGCGTCTTTGTACTGTTAGGATGGAACTTGCCGTCCTGCATACATCCCTTTACAATCGCACATGCTGCGCTGTATTGCTGTTTACTTCCTATGGCAGGTTGAGCAGAACCATCAGTGTAAATAATGTATTCAAACTGATCTAGAGGCATTATTTAGTTTGGGAGAGGATATTCTTGTTCGTATTGCAGAAATGCTTCTGTTTTTAATGTAGAATCAAATTTGTATTCTACATCTGTTGCAGTGAGAGAATTAGCCCATTGTATCCATCTCGGATGTAAAGCTTTATCGTTTGGAATGCTTGCCTTTGTAACAGCCTCTAAGGCCGGTAACGGAGTTACGACAATTATTCGTTTCCATTGAGCCAGTGCTCTTTCTCTCACTACAGCAGTCTGTACTACTGTCAGAATTTTCTCTGTAGGAGCAAAACACATTTCAGCGTTTCAGCGTTTGTGTACAAGTGTAATTTGTATGCTATGGGTACTGTTTCACCTTCATTGAAGGTTAGGTGAGTGTACCCTGAATGACCCGCGATTACATGGATCAACAGATTTGTGGTATTTACACATGTGTGTAGGTGTTTTGGAGCTATCATGTCAGCTTGTAAGGAACAAAGTATATCTGTGTGTTCCGTTGTCCAATGTCTAATTGAAAAATTCGGTCTGATTAAATCGTAGAAAGGTTTTACTTTTTCTGCGTAATCCAAAATGTATGTTCTGCCAAAATTTAGAAATCCCAATATGGATTGTAAGTTTTTCAGAGATTTTGGAAGTTGCAGCAGCGCACACTTTTCTAAAAAGTTAGCTGCTAGGCTTTTCCCTTCACTTGATAACTCGTATCCCAAAAATAGGACATTGAGGGGGGCTATTTTAAATTTTTTAAAGTTGAATTTGTAGCCCTCAGAGGAGAACCCCAAAATTATGTTGCTCACCCTGGTCAAATGATCCTTTAAATCATCATCCGTCAGATAAATATCATTTACATAGGACAATGCCTCATCATCTAATTTTTGAAGTAACTCAGTTACCCTAGCTGAGAACAACCCGGGGCTATTCCTATACCCTTGGGAGAGTCGACAGAATTGATGCTGAGAACCGAGCGCAGAGCATGCTGTCAAATATCTGCTCTCAGGTGCTATATTTTGGCAGAAAAATCCATTTGAGATATCTTGTGTTGTTTTGTATTTTTTCTGCACAATGTTATTCATTAATGCGGCACTGTGTGCATTCTGTACTGCAAATGTCTTTGTGCATGTGTTCAGATGTCTGTAGTCTAAAACTAGACAATATGAATTATCAGGTTTCATTACAGGAAACAAAGGATTATTCATCGAAGAGGTGCAAGTTTCTATCACACCTTGGTATTCAAGTTGATCTAGGATCTCCCTGACTTGTTTTTTCGCTTCTTGTTTAATAGGGTATTGTCTCTGTGGAGTTGGAGTAGTTTTTACTGGGATTTCATGGTGAGGTGACTCAGCATCCCACCCTACATGGTTGCGATTTAATACTGGAGCAAGTGCTATAGCCCACTCCTGCGCATATGTATGTTTTAAGTATATTGGAACGAGGTCGGAAAAGGCTGGTAAAATTATCGTTTCTCCCTTTGGACACTCCATAACAATCTCTGGCGGCCAATCTTTTTCGGCCAAAAGGATGTCATAGCCAAAAGTCAGGTTCTCCCAAAAGAGACCTTTAATTTTCCTGGGTTTGTCCCCCTCCATTTGGAGTGTTATCTCATGTAACCGATGTGGGGACACTTACCCTTGTATCAGGTGTTTCCACCGTGATGTGTTCATTCAACTCCGCTGTCACTAGAAATTCCATCAGGTTTTGGCGAGCTATTGTTACTTCTGCTGCGCTGTCTAGCATCGTCGGAGCCCATTCCCCGTTCAGAAGTTGAGTCCTCCAAATTCTGGGCATGTCTAACTTTAAGACCTGCTACCTTCTTTTTAAATTGAGGTTTTGATTTTGGTTTATCTTTTTTTTTATATTATAGTCTGAAGTACGTTGTGTGTCTCTGGACTTTGTCTGTTCTTCTTGTCTGTGTTCTGACTGTCCTTCCCTCTCTGAGTTTTTTGATGAACCCTGAAAGGAACGAGAGGAACGTGTATCAGTATCCTGATACCTGTCAGGTTTTTTAATGTGATCACGATTCCTAAGGTTGCACCTCCTTTCGGAGGACTCCGGTTGAGGAGACCTACCCCTGGATTGTGACCTATTCTCTCTATTCTTTTGTTTTTTATTATCCTATTTCTTCTTGGAAGAATGATGTGCTTGCTTGGTGTTATCCTTTTCAGGACCACTGATCAGTTGAGGTTTTGATGCTCTAGCTCCCAAACTATCTCTACCTAATTCGGCATAGGTATTTTCGATAATTTTAGGTAATTCACGCTCCTGTTGTAAAGGAGTGAAATCCCTCAGGGTTTGGTGTATTGCCACTGCTGCTGCCTCCCCTTTTATGTTTGCTAATATAATAGTTGATACCTGGGCAAAATTTCCTAACAATTTCATCCCTAAGTTCAGAGCAGGTTCTGCTCCACACTCATTCTGTATTTGTCTTAATATATCTGGTATTACTGCTAATCAATCAGGGAATTGTGAAGCGCGCTACTCACCCGTGAGGGTCTCAAGGTGCTGGGGGGGGTGCAGCTCCAGGTCAGCTGAAGAGCCAGGTCTTGAGGCTCTTCCTGAAGGTGTGCAGAGTAGGGGAGCATCTAATGTTGACCGGGAGCTCATTCCAGGCTTTAGGCTTGACGTTGGAGAAGGCTCTTCCACCCGTTCTGGTTCTGCGGATTCACAAGGGTTACTGCTAGGGAGAGGTCGGCGGAGCGGAGGTTTCTTTTGGGTACGTGGAAGGATACTCTTTCGTTGAGGTATTTGGGTCCGGTGTTGTGGAGAGACTTGTAGGCATGGGTGAGAAGCTTGAAGGTTACTCTCTTCTCGACGGGGAGCCAGTGGAGGTCTCACAGTTGTTGGGTGATGTGCTCATGTCGTGGGATGCCAAGGACGAGTCTGGCTGTGGTGGAGGTGACGGCGTTGATCTGGCGAGCCATGGTGAGGGAGGAGTCGAGTATGATGCCGAGGTTCCGGGCGTGGTCCGTGGGGGCAGGGGGGTTGCCGAGGGTGGTGGGCCACCATGTGCTGTCCCAAGCTGAGGGGGTGGGTCCAAGGATGAGGACTTCTGTCTTCTCCGAGTTGAGCTTCAGACAGCTGCTGCTCATCCAAGCTGCGACGTCTTTCATTCCTTCCTGGAAGCTGATTCTGGTGGCCTCGGGGTCCTTCGTGAGGGAGAGAATGAGCTGGGTGTCGTCGGCGTAGGATACTATGCTGAATCCATGCTGTCTGACAATGGCGGAGAATGGGGCCATGTAGATGTTGAAGAGAGTGGGACTGAGCGATGATCCTTGGGGTACTCCGCAGTTGATCTCTGTGGGTTCGGAGAGGATGGGCGGGTGTCTGATCCTTTGGGTTCTACCGGCGAGGAAGGAGCAGAGCCAGTCGAGGGCGATTCCTTGTATGCCGGCGTCATGGAGTCTGGCTACGAGAGTGCGGTAGGAGACGGTGTCAAAGGCTAAAGAGAGGTCTAGTAGGATGAGGGCCGCGGTGTGGCCTTGGTTGAGGAGCACGCGGATGCTGTCAGTGGTGGCGAGGAGGATCGTCTCGGTGCTGTGGTTGCTGCGCTAACTGGATTGGGAAGAGTCGAGGATGGCATTCTCTTCGATGAAGTTTGTCAGCTGGGCGTTGACGATCCTCTCGGTGACTTTGGCTGCGAATGGAAGGAGAGAGATGGGTCAGTAGTTTTTTAGGTCCGTCGGGTCTGCAGAGGGTTTCTAGAAGAGGGGCTTGACTTCTGCGCGTTTCCAGTCGTCAGGGAAAGTGCCGGATTGGAAGGTGGCGTTAATTGTGCGTCGTAGCTCGGGCTCTATGGTGGCGGCGGCTCTGTGGAAGAAGTGCTGCGGGCAGGGGTCCATGGGGGCTCCTGAGTGAGTGCTATTCATTGTCGTGGTGGTATCTTCGGTGGTGACCGCGGTCCAGGCGGTGATGGTGGGTTGGCTGTGGTTGCTGGAGGAGACGGTGGTTTCTGGTGTCTGTTCACTGAAGTTGTCTTAGAGGGCCTTGATTTTCAGGTGGAAATAGGAGCCGAGCTTGTTGCAGAGGTCCTGGGAGGGTGTGACATCCGTGGCTTTGCTGGGGGGTTTAGTGAGCTGCTGGATGATGCTGAAGTGTTCCTTCGAGTTGCTGGAGTTGGTGAGGATTTTGTTCCGGATGAAGGTCCTTTTGGTGGATCTTATGAGTTGGTGGTGTTTTGTCATGGCGTTCTTGTAGGTGGTCTGGTCTTCAGTGGTTCTGCTGTTCCTCCATCGTTTTTTGAGCCATCTGCAGATGCATCTGGATTTTTGGAGGTCGGTGGTGAACCAGGTGGCCTTCAGGGGGCGTTGTCTGTCGGGGTTGCGGAGGGGTGCAAGCTTGTCTGCGCAGTTGGTGATCCACCGGTGCAGTTCCTTCTATGCAGGGTTGGCGTCGGTCAAGGCGGGGGGGATCGTGGATGAGGGTGGAGTTGATGTGCTCCTCAGTGACCTTGCTCCAGTTCCTTTGCGGTGGGCATGGAGTGGGTATGTGAGCGGTGGCAGTGTTGAAAGAGAAGTGCACGCAGTGGTGGTCTGTCCAGAGGGGCTGCGTGGTGTGGCTGAAGCAGATGTTGTTTCCTCCTGCAAAGATGGGGCCAAGGGTGTGTCCTTCCTTGTGGGTAGGGGTGGTGATAAGCTGTTTTGGTCCGATGTTGGCGAGGTTGTCCAGGAGGGCGGTGGAGTTGGGGTTGTTGAGGTTGTCGAAGTTGAAGTTCAGGTTTCCGATGGGGATGTAGTCCACGGAGGCGATGGCGTGGGGTGCGATGAGGTCAGCGATGGTAGTGGTGAACGAGGCCGGGGGGATCTGTAGGCGAGGGTGCCACGAAGCGTTGTTCTGGGGCTAGTCTGGATCTGGAAGTGAAGGTGTTTGGTGGTGTAAGGGGAGTCGCTCGTGTTGGAGGTGGAGAGTCGGAGGGAGCTCTTGTGTGAAATGGCGAGTCCTCCTCCGGTGCGGTTGGGGTGGTCCTTCCTCTGGATCTTGTATCTGTCAGGGATGGCAGTGGCGATGTCGGGGCGGAGGAGGCATTGGTCCAGGTTTCCGTGAAAAAGGCGACGTCTGGCGAGAGGGTGTCGAGGAGGCCCCAGATCTCTACAGCATGCCTGTGAAGTGAGAGCACATTGAGAAGGATGCACTTCAGGGCTTCGGTGGTGCTGGCGTCCCGCTTGGGTGCAGCGGTCGAGGGGGTGCGGAGGGTGGTGAAGGATTGTCAGCAGTGTCGGCAGGAGAATTGGCCGTGGGTGGTTTTTGGCGTAGTCAGCTGGCAGTTGTTGTTCCTTCTGGGAATGAGTGCGAGGAGGGTAGCTGAGTCGTAGCGGTGGGTGGTTGGAGAACCAGGGTCACTGGCGCTGGGCACGGTCGGGCACAGACGGCCTTTGGCACGCCAGCGGCACGTTCGCAGCGCGCGGCCGCACAGCGGATGCAATTAATTAAATAGGGAAGCGCAGCTGGGAGGCGGGAGCGGGAACCGGCAGGGAGGAGGGGCCACGGGGGCAGTAGGGTCAGGAAAGGGCGGCGAGCGGGCACGGAGGTCAACAACAATAGGAACTACCTGATACAAAAGGAATTAAAACAGACAAAAACAAAACAGAATACAGAAGTGACAATAACAAGGCACAAAACAGAAAAAGACAGACAAAAGACAGAAAACGGGCACAAACACAGAGACAGACAGCAGCAGAAGGGCAAGGCCCTCCCACTAGACCACCTGGGATGAGGCACAGGCAGGAGCCTGCAGGTGGAGGAGGGCCTCGAACACCTACCAGACAGAGTTGAACAGGGTCAGCGGCAGCAGCACAAACAGCGGAGCTGCTGGGGGAGACAGCAGGTCTCTGACCATTGAAGGGATACCATGAGTTCTGGTATATATGGCAGCGAAAACTGTACCCCAAGAGGTACAATCCTCTATCTGGGGAGCTATCCCCATTGGCAAGCAGATTGTTAGCATTCTGTGTTTTTCTTGAGGGCTTGTGTGTGGGAGCACTGCCTCTAGCTGTGTTATTTTCTGAGCTATCCAAAATGGCATTTGCTCACGTCTAGTGGCCATTTTACTCATGACTGCTTGTAGCGTTTGTGGAGTTATTTCAGTTGTAGATCCCTGAATATGTCCTGCTGGTGTAGCCCTTGTTGGCTGAAGTGTGAGTGTTCTCATAACGAACTGTGTCAGGTTTCTGTAAAGTTTTATTATTTCTTTGTGTAGCGGGCATAAGTCTGCTACCGGCATTGTGTCAATGTCTGGGTGCAGTGTATAAGCGTCTAGGACCGGCCAAGTCGCTCCATCGCCGCCGAGTGGACTGAGTCGTACTTAATCTTTTGTGTGTGGGAGGGCGCCTTTAAACCAGTTTATGTGCTCCTTGTATGTGAGCGGAACTTCAATGTCCTCATATGGACAGTATTCCTCTGGTGTTTCATCTTCAGTGTAGGAATAAAATGCATCTGCTTGTGGGAATCTGCTTGTGGGAATTTAACCCATGAATAGAATACCTCAGTTCTATATGATTCGTGTGCCTCAATCATGAATGTTACTGTCCCACCCCTAGCTGTGACTCCGTAGTCTGCTAGTTTTAAAGTAAGTGCAGTTCTGACATTTTCTGAAATGTTTATTTTGCCTTCTTGTTCCCCTTCCTCTACTGCATTCGCACGTTGTGCTGGCACAGCGAGGTCTTCGTCAGCCATTGTTGAAAAAGTTTCAAGGAAACTGAGATAAGGTTTTATGCACAATAAGAACGATTTGTCCTTCAAGCTTGAATAAACCTACAGCCAATACATAGGATATGTCTAATCAACTGTGGCAGATTTTTTCCCTCCACTCCAGACGTCTCTGGAATAATGTGAGTTGGGTTCTCAGAGAAAAGCATGACTGAACTACTCAGATATGACTGTTAAATAAGTACCAAACCAACGTTGGCGGTGCTATGTCATGTAGTTCCTATAAACCTGTATAGGATCTGCGAATTTAGACAACATAGACTGTGGGATTGGTGTCCAAACTGATTCCAGACACCCCCACTGGGTATGTTTGCCTGTATACCTAGCTAGCTCACAGTGCTACTGTAAACTCTTCTTACCAAGGAGAGAATAGTTCCTGGCATCTATCGAACATGACAACTCTATCCCATCAGGGATTGTGGAAACAGTACAGTACTTTTCGCACAGTCACTCGTGCTCACTTCATCTCAGAGAGATACACAGAATAAACGGTGGGGACGTTTTCAATAAGCATTTATTGAATCAGCGTCATTCTAGTGTAACATAGGTGTGCTGAAACATAAGACAGAAACAGATATAAATTATCATAAGCACCAACAGAGTAAATGGATGGTAGATTTCTACCATAGTGCTAAAACAAAAGATATATGCGAGCATATAAATATATGACAATAATAATGCGTATTCCTACGATGCAACCCTAACTAGATGTCTCTCTGTGTACCTAGCAGGTATGTAGGTGTAGAGCCAAGAATCCCCCTAGGCTGAAGCCAACCCCATTACCTGAAGTCAGAGACTGTGGGACACCAACTCGGTCTCGAGCTGGACACCCCGCGAGGGATATCAGACCACTGTAAGCTGGAGTGCCTGCGTGCAGGAACCTCAGCGTCTCGGGTCAGTGTGTCAGCATGGAAGTCTTTCTCCTCTGCCTGCCTTGGCAAATGTATGGTGTATATATACCCAAAAGGTACCCTCAGGGGATTCTACCTTGCTATGTCATGTCAGCCGAGGATGACGAAAGGGATGACCTTTGTACATAGTTATTATGCAGAAGATGGTAATCCTGCTGTGATTCTGAGAATCTTCATGCATAATTAATGAGGCTAGTTTTCGGGGAAAACCACACAACATTTTATGCAGTTCTTAACTAGGTAAAAGGTCAATACCAAAACTCGTTATGAAGTGTAATGATACGGTAAATGTCGGTGAAGGGTCAGGAGACTACTCAGGCCTAAATTGGCGTAGCCTATGAAACATAACAGTACTGAAGACAGGAGTTAGTCTTCAAAACCTCTCTGCAAAGAAATGAATTGACAAAGTTCATAACAAGGATGCAAACTTGGAGAACAACTTGATTAATTTGATGGCATACCAATGTGGCACAAATGAGTATTGGTATCGCCGTCATGGAGAACTGAAATGTATGTTGAGAAATCTAGGTGCACCTCCTTGGTTTCTGTTAGAAATAGGGTCCCTAGTTTGCAGTTGTTTGTACCCTGCCCAAGTAGGGACCCTCACTCTATTCAGGGTAAGTAAGTTACACACACACCTAGAATAACCCCTGTTCACCCCCTTGGTAGCTTGGCACAGAGCAGTCAGGCTTATCCCAGAGGCAGTTTATAAAGTATTTGTACACACACGCACACACACAGTAACACAGTGAAAACACTACAAAAGGACTCCACACCAGTTTAGAAAAATAGCCAATATTTACCTGAATAAAACAAGGTCACAACAACAAAATTCCAACATACATAAGTCGAGATATGATTTTTCAAAGATTAATTAAAGTTGTAGTTCTTAAAAATCAATGGTTGCACTTGATCAGGACAAAGTACTTAGATGTGTCAAAAATCAAATATGATGCCAGGCGCAGGGGATGTGGGGCGCAAAAAAAGCAGGTGATGCGTTGGTTCCTTACTGCTCCAGGGGAGGTGATGCATTGTTTTCTGGCATGCGGCCTTGGTTCCCTACTGCAGTACAGTGTCGATGAAGAAATCAGCGCCAGGGACAATGCGTCAAAACTCAAGTCGTGCTGCATCGATTCCACAGCGTTGAAGCAGGTGCTGCTTTGGAGTCGGGGCGATGTGTCATGGACTTCAGTGGTGTGGTGCTCAAGACTCACACAGCAGCAGTTCTTCTGAGGTGCTGCGATGAAAAGGTGGGGCCCGTGTTGGAAGCCTCGGTCATTGCGTCAAGCGGGGACCACGTTCCGGTGCAGGCAGCTACAATGCATCGAGTCTTAGTGGTCCTGCGCAGATTCCGAATTGATGCGTGGATTTTCTTCTTTGTATCACCAGAACTCACTTCCAAGGACCCAGGAACTGGATTTGGCATCACTTGGCAGAGTAGGACCCACAGCAGCAGAGTCCAGGTGACTGCAGGTGAAGTCTTTGATGGTGCTGAGACTTCTTAACAGGAGGCAAGCTCAACTCAAGGCCTTGGAGAACCCTGGAAGCAGGATGTAGAAAGCAAAGGCCAATCCTTTCACTCCCAGGACAGAAGTAGCAAGCAGCAGACCAACAAAGTAAAGCAAACAGCAAAGTGGCACTCCCTCCTGACAGCAATCCAGCTCTGTTTCCTTGCAGAATGTCCACAACCCAGAAGTGTTCTGAGTATATGGGGTCACAGGTCCAGTAGTTATACCCATTTCAGCCTTTAAAGTAGGCAAACCTCAAAGGACAGCCTTTGTAGTGCACAAGACCCTGCCTTTCCCTGCCCTGGCTCCAGACACACTGCAGGGAGTGGAGATGTCTTTGTGTGAGGACAGGCATCAGGCATCAGTGTCAATTCTTCCCACCACTCTAGCTCAGGAAGACCCATCAGCCTGGTGATGGGCCATCAGGATATGCAGGGCACACCTCAGCTCCCTTTGTGTGACTGTCTAGAGTGCATGCACAAACAGCCCAACTGTCATTCTGGCCCAGAAGTGTATTCAGAGAAAGGCAGAGGCACAGACTGATTAAAGTAAGAAAATGTCAACTTTCTAAAAGTGGCATTTTCAGACCTGTAATTTAAAAACCCACTTCACTAAAAGTTGTGTTTTTAAATTGTGAGTCCAGAGACACCAAACTGCAATATTAGATTAGCTCCTAATTGGCAGATACACTGTTAATATGTCACAAGGCAGCTGCAATGCTAACCTATGGGAGAGATAGGCCTTGCTGTAGTGAAAAACGAAATTAATAGTAGTTCACTACCAGGACGTGTAAAACACAACAGTACATGTTCTACCTTTTCAATACGCTGCACTCTGCCCATGGGGCTACCTTGGCCCTACCTTAGGGATACCTTACATGTAATAAAATGGAAGATTTGGGCCTGGCAAGTGGGTGCACTTGCAGGGCCGAAATGGCTGTTTAAAACTGCACACACAGACACTTCAGTGGCAGTCCTGAGGCATGCTTGCAGGGCTACTCATGTGGGTGGCACAATCAATGCTTCAAGCCCACTAGTAGCATTTGATTTATAGGCTCTGGGCACACAGGGCGCACTGTACTAGGGACTTACTAGTAAATCAAATATGCCAATCATGGAGAAACCAATTACCATTACATTTTAGACAGGGACCTACAGACCTCCCTGTAGGTGAGCATAAGGCATGATAATAGGACGTCCCACTTATGCCTCGTGGGTTCTGAGAGACCCATAATCATGCCCTTCAGGGTACAGTTGAACCTTTCAACCAACCCATTGCTCTGGTGGAGGTGAACTTGTAGGTAACATCATATGACTTCCACATGGCCTTCATGTACAGAGACATGAAGTTGGTACCCCAGTCAGATGCGACCTCTTGGGGAAGCCCACATGTGTAAAGACCCCCATCAGTGCCCTGGCCATGGTGGGCAGTGTAACCATGCTCAGAGGGATAGCTTCTGGGTACCGGGTGGCATGGTCCACAAAGACCAGGACAAACCTCCTGTTCCCATGGCTGTCTTGGGATCCAGAGGCCCCACAATGTCAATCCCCACCCACTCTGAAGGGGTGCTCCTGCCAGGAAATGGTTGGAGAGGAGCCTTGCACCTCTTCCCAGATTTGCCACTTGCCTGACAGGTTTGACAGGACCTTCAGAATGAATCTGAGCTCTTTCTCATTTAGGGCCAATAAAAGTGGGTAACAAGCCTATCAATGGTCTTGTCTTTCTGCAAATGACCTGCCAGGGGCATATCAAGAGCCAAATCTAGTAGGAAGGCTCTGTGTCACTGGGGTACCAACAGCACAAGGGCTGCCCCAGGCTCAGCAACCTTAGGCTCGCTATACAGGAGATCATTTTCCCAAAAGATCAAATGAGATCCTTAGGCGTTACCAGCTGCCTGGTCCTCAGCCTGTTTCCGAAGACCCACAAGAGTGGGGCACTCTTTCTGTGCTGCACGGAATTCCTTCCTGGTGGGACCTCCTTCCTGCTGCTAATGGGTCAGCTCCGATAGGTCCCCCAGTTCAGACACATCTTCCCCTGTAGGTTCCAGGGCAACCCCCTCAGATTCGGCCTCCTCCTGGACTGTAGGAATTTAAGGAGTGGGTTTCCTGTGCCCCTTACCGCTTCTATTCCTGGCAGGCACCTGGGCCACTCTTTCAGGCTCTAGGTCCTTCTGATCACCCTCTCTGGCCGCCATGGACCGTGTGGCCAGGCACGCCAATTCTGGCAATCCCAACATCTCCAAGTGCGACCTGAGCGCCACCTCCTTCCAGGTGGTATGCTCCAGGTTGTTGCCCAGCAGCCAATCAACAGGTATGGATGGACTCACAACTACCCTTCAGGAACCTGAGACCCCCCCACTCAAAGGAAAACTGAGCTACCATACACTGGTGCCCACTATTATCTACAGCAACTACTTGGTGAACAACATTAGGGACTATCTGCTCTCAATACACCAGATGACACCTGACAGTTGTCATACTGGCTCCTGTGTCTCTCAGAACCTCCACCCACCTCCCATTGATGGCCATCTGTACTTCTGAGTATTATCAGGCATAAGGTTTCTCTGGACCACCTCACCTTCACCCAGGGAGAGTAGGGTCATCTCATCTGGCTCCCCACCACTAACTGGGACCAACTCATCCCCAAGCGCTACACTCGCCATCCCCTGTGCCTGCCCACCGGTGGGGGGCTGTGCCTGCTTGGGACTCCCCCAATGTCCTTCCTGGCTACAGTCAAAACACTTTGTGGGTCCCTTCACTCCAGGCTTTCCTGGCGGGAACCAACTCTGTTTCCTCTCAACAGGGGTTTGGCAATCCTTACCCTATTTGGGGGCACTTTAGAAAACACCTTGCTTTTATTTTTGTCCCCGCCCTTCTTCTGTTGGGGACTCTGCCCACCCTTGACTAATTCTCACACATACTACTTCTTTTGGACAATGGTGCTGAACCAGTGGTCCACCTCCTGAGTGAGCTTCCTGGGGTCAGTTACCTTACTGTCAATCAGGTGCTGGCGAAGCTCTGGAAAACAACGACTAGACAAGTGCTCCCATGCAATCAAATTGAACAGCCCCTGATAGTTTGTTCCCTCACTGCCTTTCACCCAACCATCCAGTGCAGTAGGAACCAATATACTCAACCCAGGTTTGAGAACCAAGTTTAGTACTCTCCCTAACTTCACCCTGTAACTCTCTGGTATGAGACCGTATCTCCTCACTAGGCCTTCCTTCATGGCGAGGTATGTCATTTGGTCTTCTGGTGCCAGTGCTAACAAGGTGTCCTTCCCTTCCACTGTGAAGTGCTTCTACAGCCCCCCTAATCTCTCTCAGGGACCCTGTGCATCATTAAAGCTACTTCGTAGCCCTTAAAACACTGAACAATATAATTTCCCACCATATAATCCTTCACCAAATCTTTCAGTATTTGTACCTTTCCTTCTGAGTACACCAAATAATTGCTGACACCATCTGTGCTGGAGTTTGCCTGCAGATCCAGCTCCATCAAGCTAAGCTCTTGAGCTAAAATCATTATTTTCTCCTCCATAGCCAACTTATCCTTCTCCATGGCCAAGTTATCATTTTCTGCCTCTCTTTCTAGTGTAGGTAATTCCAACTGGAGCTCCCTTTCATGCTCCATTTTGAGATTTTCCAGCTCCAGCTTGTGGTTTCCAGCTTCCTGCTTGTCCTCCAGCTCCTCTGTGGATAGACATTTAGAGGACACACTGCTGCTTGCCCTGGAGGGTGCTTCCCCTCAGGCAGATCCTGTTGTACCACAAAATCACCATGCAGGCTCTGTTCCTTCATATCCGCAATTTCATTCCCATCCTCTGTGTGCTCATCAGCCTCCCTGGCTGCCAGCCAGGCCGTCAGCACCTTTTGCAGCTCCTCCTTTCTAGTGAGGCCTTTAAAAGAACAGTTGAGCTCCTTGCAGAACTTTTTGAGCTGAGGCACCATATAGGTCTCCAACCTCTCCTGCTTAAACACCAAATCTGTATCTACAGCTGATGGCTCACCAGACGAATACATGATTGTGAAAACTCAAAAGTTGAAAAAAAAGAAAGAGAAAAAAAGTATGCTAGGATGTAATGGTCTGCGAGATGGAAGAAGTGTATACCAATCACTGGTTGCAACGTATAAATACAAGACCTATCCTCACCGCTGATCACCAATGTTAGCAATAGGGAGCCTTATTTACTATATTTTGACACACAGCAGTGCAGCAAGATTTCCTGCTGTGCTGCCGTGTGTCAAAATAAAAGGACAGAAATGTGCCATATCTACAAGATACAGCTCATTCCTGTCCTTCTCCCCTGCGCTGGCGCACAAACAGCAGATGTGTGCCAACACAGACACCCTTGCGCCATGGTGCAAGGGTGACTGCGTTGCAGGGATGATTGTTGTTGTGCAGGAAAGGACACCTTCCTGCAGAAAAACAATCAAAAATGGCGTTTGCTCCTTCAATGTGTGCTGCACACATATAAAGACCAAAAAAACAAGGAGAAATAAAAGTATTTTTCATCGTTGTGCCACTCCTTTGCCTTCCCTGGGGAGGCGTAGGATTCTGACGCATTCCCAAGTTTACAACACTTTGTATATCTGGGAATGTGTCAGATTCCATGGATGTTGTGTAGGAACACCCACAGCAACACCCATGGAACGCCCCTTTCACACAGAGTAATGCGTGAAAGGGGCCTGTATTTCCAAGGCCATGAAAAGTCATGCAGGGTGAATTTACGTGGCCTTGTAAATATGAACAGGCACACTGCACCGCAGGTACGTGAAAAAAAGCTTGTAAATGAGCTCTGGGGTCTCTGATTGGCAGTGCCTTGCACCCTGTCCAAGTAGGGAACCTCACTCTAGTCAGGGTAAGTAAGTTACACATCTAAGATAACCCCTGCTCACCCCCTTGGTAGCTTGGCACAGAGCAGTCAGGCTTACCCCAGACAATGTGTGAAGTATTTGTACACACACACACAGAGTAGCACAGTGAAAACACACAAGTTTAGAGAAATATCCCATATTCATCTGAAAAAAACAAGACCAAAAATACAAAAATCCGACTTACACAAGACAAGACACGAATTTTCAAAGATTAAAAAAAGTTGTAGTTCTTAAAAATCAATGGTTTCACTTGATTAGGAGAAATTACCTTAGAGACGTCAAAAATCAAAGATGATGCGAGGTGCAGTGTAGGTGAGGCACCGAATAAGCAGACGATGCGTCGGTTCCTTACTGCTACAGGGGAGGTGATGCATCGGTTCCTTACTGCTAGGCAGGGGAGGATATGCGTCAGTTCCTTACTGTTGCAGGAGAGGTGATGCATTGTTTTTGGGCACGTGGCCTTGGTTCCGTACTGTTGTGCGGTGTCCATGAAGAAAGGGGCACCCAGGGACCATGTGTGAAAAGTCAAGTCACGCTGCGTTGATTCCACACCGTTGAAGCAGGTGCTGCTTTGGAGTCAGGGTGATACATCACAGACTTCGGTAATGCAGTGCTTGAGACTCACGCAGCACCATTTCTTCGGAGGCGCTGTGATGAAAAGTTGGGGCCTGCGCTGTAAGCCGCGGTTGTTGCGTCAAACAGGGACCACGCTCCAGTGCAGGCAGCTGTGATGCATCGAGTCTTGCTGGTGCTGCGCCGATTCCGACCGACGCTTGGAATGGATGCATGGATTTTCTTCTTTGTGTTTCCCACTAGGATTATTTGATTTATAGGCCTGGGCACACATGGTGCACTGTACTAGGGTCTTACTAGTAAATCGAATATGCCAATCATGGAGAAATCAATTACTATTACATTTTAGATAAGGAGCACTTGCACTTTAGCGCTGGTCAGTAGTGGTAAAGTGCCCAGAGTCCTAACACCAACAAATACGAAATGCAGCACACAGTCAAAAACAGGAGGTCAGAGGCAAAAAGACTGGGGAAACTACACCAAATGATGCCAGGTCTAACAGCTTCTGACAGTCAGTGGTGCTGAGTACGCCCGGGATTACCTGCTTGAATTTTTCAGAGTAGTGAACTCTCACATTAAGGACATCAAAGTGAAGACAGCCTGAGATCTTTGCTCCTTGAATCCTGCAAATGTTTGTAGATATTTTAACCACAGGTTTCAAACTATGATATCTTTCTTCTGCAAACAAAGAAACCCTCCTCTTGGTAAAGTAACTGATTTCTTTTGGTGAAAAGAGTACCAAGCAAGAGGTGCTCCTCATATTCACATGCTGGTATGCATAAAAGAAGCATCAAATGTGAAGGAGACAGTGATGAGTCTGCATTGTCTTTAATAGAATAGTATTTGACATGCGCTAGCCCAAAAGACAGTGGTGAAAAGAGCTTGAGACAACAAGTTCTATATTTTCAAACCCATAAATGTGGAAAGTACTGTCGTCAAAAATACAGATGCAAAGGAGAATTTTACACCATATGTCGAATTGAATTTGCATGACCAGTGATTTTTCAAGGAAGAGTGAGCAGCTTTTCGTCTGCAGTCAGACATTCACTGATATGGAATTCACTGAAAAACACATATAACCTGAGAAGAACAGACTGAGGCTTCCAAGTATATTAATGACTGGAACCCTGTGATTCTCAAAATGTGGAATGCAAATATCGATCTACAATTTGTTACAGACAACTCCATTGCTATTGCTCGGTATGCCATTTCCTACATTACAAAATCAGAGAAGACAGAGATGAAGGAGATGCAGAAGGAGATTTCTGCAGAAAAGAGGGATGGGTTTGTATGAGTGCTGTGACTGGCTGAGTTCAGCCAGTGTGTTCTCAAAGTCAAGGGGAATTGTTTGGGTAAGTCTAGGTCTAGCAAGTACACAAGTGTTAAAGTCTTTCCCGGAAATTCAATAACCTAGCAGAGTTTGAGCCAGATAGTAAAGAGATTGTGAAATAAAATATGTTAGACACATACTATCCAAGAAGGAGTCCACATCTAGAAGACAAGTGCCTTTATGAAGTACTACAACACTACAGATATAGAAGCAATTATTGACAAGGAGCGGGATTTAGATACAGCAACCCGCACCTATCACTTTTAGTGACTTCTTAAGAGTCCAATCACGGGTGGTGCAATGATCAGGGAGATCAATCCCCTAACCTTCCACACAAGAGTCTGACTCCTCACTATATTATATTAAGATGATCAGCACACCCGAACTATTGTATTCAGTGAATGTTACAATTTATTATATCAGCATGTTTGGTGTCAATTCTTTGATTAAAGTTAATGCACCGACTCCATTTTTTTCTTTAAGACATTCTTTTTATTTGCATCTTCTCTTTCTTCTTTTTATAAAAAAAGGGTTTCTTCGAATGTAACCAACACGTTTCGTCTCCTACACAAGACTTCTTCCAGGCTTATCAGACAACATCATGCGTATTGACTGACGCCCCGAGTGACCAGTCCAATTTTTGTGTGTACTCTCTATTCTTCATCCACATTAGTTGATAGGTGTATCTGTTCATGATGTTGCTATCATTACAGCTAACTTTCCCTTATGATCTCCCCCATTCAGTTAATGGTGATTCAACCAATTATGTTTTCTGTTTGTCATGAGGTTCCCTCCATCACCGTATGCGTCGTGTTCCGATAGACAGCGTTTGTGTGGTTGAGTGGCAAAAAGATATAGAAGCAATGTAAAATAAAAGAATACAAGAAGATAAATATTCAGTACATGGATGTGACAGTTGTTTGGTCAGACACACAAAAGGAAATCCAATTAACCACAGAAAACTTGGTTGCCAAACTCCAGATCAAAGAGATTTTTCTATTTGGCACTTTTGCAACTCTTCAAGCCTTGGTGTGCTGAATCAGAATTACTTGGAGACTATGACTGCTACGAAGATTCTTTCAATGCTGAGAAAGACAGCATTTAGTGTTAAGTCTTTGTAAACTATTTTCAAATGTTAAATAATGCGATTGAACAGGAGGAAATGATTGCTGCTGAGGTAGCTAAGTAAAGCTCACAAAGAGTAACAAAATATTGCTCCCGAGCAAAGAGCAAATTAACATTCAAAATTGAACCATAACAAATCATCAGTCCAATAAAATGTCCAAATTCAAGATCTTCTCAAATAGTTATTCTTCATTTTATTTTCTTGTTTTCTTTATCTTTGTCACAAACATCGTTAAATTATACACAGATTCGCAGTAGATAAATTGGTGTAGATAACATCACCAAATGTAGCCAATAGCCAACACGTGTTTCGTCTCGGGGAGATTCACCCGATGACTTCCTCAGGGCTACAACAAAAAATATGTATATAATATTATCCAACTTGAATAAATAGCATATAATTACTCAATATTTAAAATCAAAACCAAGGGTTTTGTGTAAACATAAAAGCAAAAGGTGAATTAAAGCCAAAGCCCATAATCACCAACAAGATTCACCCAGTGACAAGACCAAACAAATTATGTATAGTGCAAAGAAAAGAATTGTGCTTCAAAAAGCAAGACAAACAGACTAATCGCAGAGGTAAGATGACATGCAACCCTCTTCGTGCAAAGTCAAAACAGCACAAATAATACATAAAATCGCCACTCACCAAGCACAAATCTCTAATAACAATATCACCACATTTGAAGCACAATTCTTTTTCTTTGCACTATACATAATTTGTTTGGTCTTGTCACTGGGTGAATCTTTTTGGTGATTATGGGCTTTGGCTTTAATTCACCTTTTTACTTTTATGTTTACACAAAACCCCTTGGTTTTGATTTTAAATATTGAGTAATTATATGCTATTTATTCAAGTTGGATAATATTATATACATATTTTTGTTGTAGCCCTGAGGAAGTCATCGGGTGAATCTCCCGAGACGAAACACGTGTTGGCTATTGGCTACATTTGGTGATGTTATCTACACCAATTTATCTACTGCGAATCTGTGTATAATTTAACGATGTTTGTGACAAAGATAAAGAAAACAAGAAAATAAAATGAAGAATAACTATTTGAGAAGATCTTGAATTTGGACATTTTATTGGACTGATGATTTGTTATGGTTCAATTTTGAATGTTAATTTGCTCTTTGCTCGGGAGCAATATTTTGTTTACTGTTTATCCTCTGTGTTCTTTTAGTCACAGGGGTATTTTGGGCGCGGGTGGCCGCTTTCTTTTTGTTCCCTAGAGCAATCTTGAGACAATTTTTTTGCTACAGTGATACTCAAATATTGGTTTTGCGCAAGGTGTAACCTAGCCACGTTTCTAAGCTTATTGTCATTTTGGGTTTTGCTGCATGCCAATCATATTGTTTATTTACACCTTATATACAATGAGTTCTAGATTAGATTGTGAGAAGGTCGCAGAGGATCTGTTCAAAAACCTTCATGCTGGATTACCTGTCAATAGAGCCCTTAGAATTAATGAGGGTCTCAAGGCTAAATTTGTACGATTGGAGAGGCTTAGGAAATCTGAAATCTCCAAATGGTGGGATGGCGCAACCCTCAAACAATATATCAAATTAAACAGGGTTCCGCGAGGGTTGCGGGCTCAAATATTCCCCACGTACGATGACTTAGAAGCAGATTTACTTCTAGCCTGGGAAAAGGAGCTTAATGATAATAGTCTTAGACTTATGAATATTTTGATTGAGAATGCGGATCGCAAAGTCACAAAAACAGCTATGGAAGTAGACACACTAGAGAAAGAGATTGCTGATCTCAATATGGTTGAGCCCACAAAGAAGAACTATGTCATTCTAGAAGAAATAGTAGTGAGATTTGAAGATGATATTAAACAACGTAAAGCCCGCAAGTTGAGGCGGGATGAAATTGATTATGCTAATGGCAGAATATTTACTTTTGCGAAAAGATTTGATGATATCATTGGGAGAGATCAACCTAGAATAGAAGATAAGATACCAACAACTAGTTGCACTAGTGCCAGCTCGTCCGGTAACCTGTCCAGTAGTGGAGATGAGGGCCCCAGTGGAGGCCCATTATCAGTATTACCTGATAATTCTTTTTTAAGGGAAGTACAACGTATCAGAATGGGCAACAAAGGGAACGAGATGAGACCAAAACAGGATTTCAAAGGAAAACAAAGAGAGGAAAAAGGGGAGGAAGGAGAAACAAAAGACAGAGAGAGGGTACATACACGATCATGGAACAAGAACAGATAATAAATACTGTAGAGGTGGGTGAAGTACAGGTGGTTAATCTGTCTAGTAAGACATTATCGAAAGATTTGATTACGGCACTCCAAAAGGGGATGAATTACTGTTTGACATGGATGTATGATGTAACTAATGTTAAAATTGATGTATACAAATTTATAAGACATCTGAAATTAAAAAAGTATTTTGAGAACAATCCTAATTCGTCTGCACCCAAATCATGTGAGGTAATAACTGGGGATTTGTCTATTCAGGATGTATATAATGTTACAACTTTGTTATCATTGAATGAAGACGCTAGTGCACCTGTGAATGTTTTTGAGGTGGCTTCTGACTTAGAACACTGTACCAATTTGAGTGTAGACAGTGGCCTTAGTAACAAATCACGGAGGACTCCACAACTCAGTACTGGTAACAATATTGACCTCTTTCACAAAATGGTGAATATAGAAATAGACAAATGGGAAAAACACATGATTAAAAGTAATTATACACCTAGATCCCGAAACTTGACCTATAAAGAACGACAGGCCCTCAGTATCTTATCTGAAGACCAGGACCTCATAGTGAGGGAAGCCGACAAAGGAGGCAACATGGTCATAATGGATAAATCAATATATGATATGGAGATTATGTCACAATTGAATAACCAGACTTGTTACAAAAAACTTGATAATAATCCTATGTTTGCCATCGTGAGGCTAATTAATTCTGAGCTCCTTAGATGGCGTGAACAAGGTCTCCTCTCCAGTAAGGAGTTTCTTTATCTCAAGACAGACAAGCCGAGATACCCCTGTATGTACAGCCTCCCCAAAATCCACAAGAGTGTGACTAACCCCCCGGGTAGACCAATAATATCTGGGATTGGGGGTCCAACAGAGAGGATTGCAGAATTTGTGGATAAGTTCCTACAGACATATGTAATTAATTTACCATCCTATATAAAGGATAGTAAACATGTACTTAACATCTTGAATGACCTAGCCTGGGATCAGGGTATGAGATTTGTTACAATGGATGTTACGTCATTGTATACAAATATACTACATGAACATGGGATCCAAGCACTGAAACATTACCTTTTTCGACGTCCTGTGGAATTGTTAGAACACTCAGAGATGCTTATTGAAATGTCAAGGTTAATCCTCAAGAATAACGCTTTCCTTTTTAATAATGAGTGGTACCTGCAGATCTGCGGGACCGCGATGGGTTCCAGATTTGCTCCGTCTTTTGCCTGCCTTTTTATGGGATGGTTTGAGGCGGGGCATATCTGGGGCCCATCAGGAGCTAAGTGGCAGGAATACATCTTATATTATGGACGATATATAGATGACTGCTTACTGGTATGGACGGGAAGTAAAGAGGCTCTTGCGGAATTTTTTGAATATATGAATAATAACATCCATAATATGACATTTACTATGACATCGGACCTAGAGAAGATTGTTTTCCTTGATTTGGAATTGTTCCACTGTGATGGGGAAATACATAGTAGGATGTATAGAAAGACTACAGCATGCAATTCTTTATTGCACGCCAGCAGTGCGCATCCGAGGAGTCAGATTAATGCTATTCCCTACGGAGAAATGTTGAGGGCTCGTAGGAATTGCAGTAGAGATGAAGATTTTCTTGAGAATTTAAGAGACATTGAAACGAGGTTTCATGCAGGGGATATTCAGGAGAAACAATTCGTAAAGCCAAAGCTAGAACTATGAGATTACATCGTCCCGATACTTTAAAGAATACCTCTAAAGCATCTAAGAACAAAAATGCAAATGTCCGATTGGTGACTAAATATCATCCCTGGTCTCAGAAATTATTTGCAATATTTAAACAGAAGTGGCCTTTGCTCACGGCGGATAAATCTTTGGAAAAATACATCTCCAAATCGCCTTGCATTACGTACAGGAAGGGCAAAACGATTCAAAGTATTATTAGTCCTAGCTATCCAGCACAGCCTCTAATGAGAACTACTTGGCTTAAACAACTCAATATTGGATCCTATGTATGTGGCTGCTGCAGTATGTGCAGACTGGCTAAGAAAGGGGTGAGGAGTTTGAGTACAATGGCTCACGTAAATTTCAGATTCATGAACATATAGACTGCCTGACTAAGTATGTGGTTTATGTGGTCCAGTGTAAATGTAAGAAAATCTATGTGGGCAGCACTATTCGTCCATTGAAGGAGCGAATGGCTGAACATTTTCGTGCTTTAGAGAATCTAGATGAGAGATATCCAATAGGAAGCCATGCTAAGATATGCCCGGAACAAAGAACATCACTTGGGTTCCTATTTCATGGCATAGAAGTTGTCCATATTGACCCTAGAGGTGGGGACAGAGAACTCAAATTGAGACAGTGTGAAGCACGTTGGATTTTAAAGCTTCGAGCAGTCGAGTGTGGAATTAATGTAGATCATGAATTACATTATCTTTTGGATAAATGAATTGTTACCAAGGTTATTTATACTACATTTTTGTGCAGGCTTCTTTTTCCATATATATGACTGGTTTGCTCTTTGTAATATGTACTTATTGTTTTGAGGACTGATGCTGAAACAATATGTATATTATGTGTCTTCCCTATTGGTGTATGTGTGGTGTGCAGATATTAATATGAATATGATGCCTCTTTCCTGTTACTAATATCTTACATGGACTTGGTGTAATTATCTGTATATTGCTATACCGTGTGCAATAGTATTTGTTAGGACTCTCGGATATGTGCACTGAAATATATGTGTAAATTATATACTAAATAATCTGTTGGATATTTACTGTTATTATAATATATCCCTCTTCATCTATCACATTTAATATGTCTAGGGTACTTGTAATGGTACATTGTTTTTATTCTATAGCTACCTCTCTTTTATGGTTATGGGCATCTTTAGTACCTTCTAATTCCTTTCTTTGTTTTTACCTCTCTACTAACTACATGAGAAATATTTTACTCATGTGGTTCTGTATACTATAGTTTTGGAAATCTGCTATGTGCGTTTAATAACGCTTGATTATTTTGAGATGAAGAAGATATGACTACTATTAACTTACACATCTGCATTTGACGGTCCGTTATTGCCGCAGTAAGTGTTGATATTGGAACATTTTATTATATTTTTTCATGCTGTGATGCGATACTTAGATAATAACACCTTTGGATATCTGGATACGATTATTATTTTGGTTTCCGGATATCACTTCAAGATGGCGGCCGTTTTTAAGAACCGAGGTTTTGGGTAGTCCGTCTTTGCATGTTATCGGGAAGCGGACGTCGTTAGACAGTTTCCGGTATAAAAATGGGGGAGTCGGTAAGCTCGGGTTTCATTGACGCTAGAACCCATGAAGACGGCGGGAGTACTCTCCTCTTTTTGGTGAGTTTTCAAATGCGCCGATATGCTCTTCCTTGTGATGTCTATTTAGGCTGTATCCTGTTCCGAACTATTTACTTTACAAATAGCGGCGTAATGTCTCTTTAGGTGGATGTTACTTGATTTGTTCGTGCGGCACTTATGTTTGACCCAAGGTGATAGGTGGCTTTTTGCCTGGCCTTGTCTAAAATTTGCCCTACATATTGCCGTTAGTTTATGGTGGTGTTTGGCTAAATAACCTCATTGCAATATAAGTATAATTTAGTTGAACTCCTTTGCCCTCTTGTCTCTTCTGATATTTGATGTGTATTTTAATAGATATGCACATATTAGATTGTTCTAAGCATCTGTGATTTCACTCAAGAATGAGATATTTAGGAGCTCTCATATGAGCTGATATAATTCCTATGACTAACTCGTGTTGTGCTTTACTTCTGATTTTAGAATTTACATATATACTCATCTGGACCAGATTACATGTCCGATCGAGGTATACATATTTTTAATTCCTAAAAATTCTTCTTAAACTTTATATTAGATATGATGTTGGATTGTTTACTAGCATAGTAACTGGAAGTTATCTGCTTTTTCTATGATGTTTTTAGATTGTGACCTTTTTAAGTATATGATCATTTGGACTGTATTGGATATTGCGGGCTGGCGTCTTTCGGTGGTATAAGATGTTTATACTTTTTTCGTTTTTTTTCCTTTAGATATTGTCTGATATAATACGTCAGAATGCTGAAGGATACGTACTATTTATATGCTCTTTAGGTAATTAATATGTTTTATCCTTTTGGAATACATAAATAGGAATATATTATGATATTTTGGATTTAAAAAATATTTTAAATTTTTTTCTTCTTCTATAGATTCATATTTATATGGGACCACATACAGGTTTTACCTGAAATGTGGTGATATTGTTATTAGAGATTTGTGCTTGGTGAGTGGCGATTTTATGTATTATTTGTGCTGTTTTGACTTTGCACGAAGAGGGTTGCATGTCATCTTACCTCTGCGATTAGTCTGTTTGTCTTGCTTTTTGAAGCACAATTCTTTTCTTTGCACTATACATAATTTGTTTGGTCTTGTCACTGGGTGAATCTTTTTGGTGATTATGGGCTTTGGCTTTAATTCACCTTTTTGCTTTATGTTTACACAAAACCCCTTGGTTTTGATTTTAAATATTGAGTAATTATATGCTATTTATTCAAGTTGGATAATATTATATACATATTTTTTGTTGTAGCCCTGAGGAAGTCATCGGGTGAATCTCCCCGAGACGAAACACGTGTTGGCTATTGGCTACATTTGGTGATGTTATCTACACCAATTTATCTACTGCGAATCTGTGTATAATTTAACGATGTTTGTGACAAAGATAAAGAAAACAAGAAAATAAAATGAAGAATAACTATTTGAGAAGATCTTGAATTTGGACATTTTATTGGACTGATGATTTGTTATGGTTCAATTTTGAATGTTAATTTGCTCTTTGCTCGGGAGCAATATTTTGTTTACTGTTTATCCTCTGTGTTCTTTTAGTCACAGGGGTATTTTGGGACGCGGGTGGCCGCTTTCTTTTTGTTCCCTAGAGCAATCTTGAGACAAATTTTTTTTTGCTACAGTGATACTCAAATATTGGTTTTGCGCAAGGTGTAACCTAGCCACGTTTCTAAGCTTAAAGCTCACAAAGAAGCCAAAGTTCTGGACCACTAAGTCACGGTCCTCTTGGACAACCCAGTATTGAAAACGAAGCTGCAAAAGCCATGAATGAGGTGGAACCTGCAATGGAACAAGCAAGACAGGAAAGTGTTGATTTCGAACAGTTAGTTGGACAATTAAAAGATGAGCAGAAAGAAATTTATCTGGAGGTAAAATACAAAAAAGTGCACAGATTCCTCCACGAGAAAAAAGAATGCAAATGCTCATCATTTAAGCCAATACTATTATACATCAGTGGTCAAGCTAGCACCGGGAAACGTTTTTAATTAAAGTTCTCACCATTTACCTGCAGAGGACTACAGAATCAAATGTATCATGTGTAGTAACTGCTCCCACTGGATTGGCTGCACACAACATTAAAGGATTTACTCTACATCATCTATTAATGCTACCTGTTGAATATGACATTAAATTACAGTATCAAAAGTTATCTGGTGAAGCTTTTCATAAGGTGTCAAGCGTGTTGAAGAAACTAAAGCTTTTGATCATCGATGAGGTGAGCATGGTCTCAAACTTAATGCTTGCCTTCGTACACTTGAGGATGCGACAGATTTTAAAAACAGAGTATGACGTGCTGCAACTTACCCCAGTCAAAGGACAGCCTGTTTTCAAGACACTTCTGCATGATGAAACTCAGAATTCTTTGGGAATTATTGGCAATGTAAACATTTGTATAACTTCAAATACAAGGAACTACTGAGGAATATGTGTCAAGCATCCGATATGGAATACGGAAATTTTGTAAAAGTCATTAGAGTAGGAGATGCGACGAAGGAGGGGAAACGTATCTTAGAAATTCGACTTATCAGCAAACCTTTCTCCTGTAAGAACACAGAAGCAGTTAATGTTCAATTTCATTGAAGATGGTAAATCTATAATCTGTTTAATGCCTACACTTCAAGAGTGCTCCAATTTTAAAGAACAATTACTAAAACTGGAGAAAGAAGACATTTTGGATCTTACATCTATTGACAAAATGGAACACCAGGGAGTAACAGTACGGCTAAGTGGGAAGCTACAAGCAGCATTGGATTCAATGGAGAAACCTGCATCTAGGCCTGCAGGATTAGAAAAGTGTTCCGCGTATGCAAAAATTGTAAAGTAATTCTGCGTAGAAATTTAAGTGCTGAGGAAGGATTAGTAAATGGTGCTATTTCATTAATTTTCCAACTTAGGATGAGGTTTAATACTTAGCCGTAAAATTTGATCAGATTGATGGCATCAAGCAGATTGGCCGATGTGTAGTACATTATTTGCTAGTTAAAGACTTATATGTCTGGCGACAGCAGCTCCCAGTGTCTCTAGCATATGCTGTAACTATCCATAAATCTCAAGGTTTAAGTGTAGACGCAGCTTTTATTAATATTGGTAATACTGTGTTTAAAGAAGGTATGACATAAGTTGCATTGTCTTGAGTGAGAGCATTGTCCGGTTTGTTTTTGATTGATTTTGATGACAGGAAAGTTACTACCAATGCAAGTTGTGTCAGAGAGCAAAATCAGTTTAGAAGTGTGTATGCTTCTCATTTAGGACAGTATCCCATTTATGAAAAATGGATAATTTGTCCAAAGCAGAAGCTTACAAAAGAATGTATAGATGTTCCTGACAAGAAGGAAAACAAGGACAAGAATAAAGGTGTTAAGAAGAAAAAACTGGAATATGAGGGAGACATTGTAGGTTACCAGATGTCAAACTCTTCTGGTGTCAACTGTTATGTAAATGTTTTTCTAAACGTACTTTTTCATTTATCACATCTACTAAATGCAATAAAACAGAAAGCACAGAAGAGATTATGTTCCGCACTCTGTGCTTTGCAACAACGTTTACTTACTGATATGACTATTATACATTGTGCTTCAAGCATTCGAGATCTAGTAGATATATGTAGTGGATCAGTACTATTTACTCAGAACACTCAACAAGACACACAGGAATTTATAATGGCCCTACTTGCAGTTTTGGAAGAAGAAGAAATAAACATAGATGACTTATTTAGACTGACTTACATATTGAACCATGACTGTGAAGATTGCTCTTTTTTTTTTGCCAAACACATTTTTATTGTTTTGAAAGGAACAACTAATCACATAGTCAGTCCATGATACATATCTTGCAGTTACCGGTAAGATTGGCAATAAGCTCATCAACATGATCAACCCAGCACTTTCAGAAATAAAAAAACCTGGAAATAGTTGCTTTCTCATTCTGCTCCAAAGCCCACATCCGAGGCCCCAAGCCATTTACCCCAGACTCTTGCATGTTGAGCCTGACAACCCCTGACCTCATATACAGTCTTCTCCTTTTGTGTGCGAAGATTGCTCTTTTACGTCTACCACTCAAATGAACTTTAAGAGATTTCTGTACTTTACACTACCAGATTCCAAAACTGTGCCTTTTGACAGATTGATAAAAATAGCTAACAACAATATGGCGTGCCCAAATTGTAGATCAGATGTTACGTCTACATTACAAATACAAAAAAGTGGAAAATACCTTATGTTAATGTTGCAACGATGCAGAGGAGATGGATCTAAATTGTAAACCAAAATTACAAACCTCAAAGCAGGACAAATATCAATTTCTGAAAGAACTTATTCTAGTATGGCTATCATCTTTCATGTAGAAATTAATATAACATCTGGACACTATACTGTCCATTTAAAGAGTGAAACTGGATGGATGGAATGCAATGACAGCAACCTTCAGTTCAAACCAAAATTGCCTTTCAAACTACGTAATTCTTACCTTTTGTTTCTTCAACTAAAGTTCAATGGAGTATTCCTGGAAAAAAGTAATGTACAGTGTTTCTTCTAAGTGGATCGTTAGTGTTTTAGATATTATTTGGCCTATCAGGGGTGATACAAAATTCAAGAGTGCTTTTATCTTCCACAAAGGAGTTAATATAACATCTGGATACTATACAGACTAACTAAAGAGCGAAACTGGATGGACACAATGCAATCACAGGAACATTAGGTTGAAACCAAAACTGCCTTTCAAACTGCAAAATGTCACCTTTTGTTTCTTGAACCAAACGTCTACGTACTATTTCTAGTTAAAGAAAAGTAACGTATTGTATTTTATCAATGTGGATCATCAGCGTTTTAGACATTATTCAGCATACTAGGGTGATGTTTTCAGAAGGATCTCCAAAATCTAAGTGTGGTTTACATTTATTAGTAGTAGTGTACCAGGTATAATAATAAAAGGAAACATTTCAGTTTTCTCTGTTTACATTAGAGTAGTAAGTGTAAGAAAAACAACTGTTTAATGAATTGTAGTGAGGTTAATGCATAGTATCACTTGTTAACAGCGATGTACTGTGCAGTTTTGATTTTTTTCTACAATCCATACAATTGTTTTTCCCCACTGTTCAAGAATGAAGTTTCATATAGTAAATCAATTATGATGTAAAAGTATGAAAGCTGAAAACAGTAAAAAAAGGGAAAATTGAATATTTTACTATACTGTGATATACTGTTACAGCATGAGGAATGTGTACTGTTATCTTTCTGGAAATTTGTAAATCAAATACTAACTTATATTTCTATTCTTTTTCAACAGGCTTTTGAGTGATTCATGTTTAGATGTATCAAGATACTTCTAGTTTGACAGAAATATTGTATTAACATGACATACTAGTGCAGAGGGTCTTCATGAGTACTTGATATCCTTTGCCACCAGTTTTTTTTTGCCAGTAGGGGATACTAGAAAACTCACATGTAATTTTTTCCCACTTTTCTGAGCTATGGCAACTAATCCTAACTTACTTATACAGCTATTCATACATCCACTGACCTTTCCATATAGCTACTTACACACCCACTCATAGACTTATACAGCCACTCACACAGCCACTCACTCACCCATAAAGCTGCTCATATATCCTTTCACTTACCCATATAGCCAGTTATGCAGCCACTCACTCACCAATACAGGCACTCTCACACACACTCACTCACCCATATAGCCACTCATGCATCCACTCAGTCACCCATACTGCCACTTACAAAGCCACTCATTTCCCATATAGCAACTCACACACCCATTTGCTCACCCATACAGATACGCAGACACCCACTCACTTACTCATACAGAGATTCAAACACATGCACTCATTCACCTATACAGTCACTGACACAACCACTCATTCAACTATGCAACCACTCATACACCCAGTCACTCACCCATACAGCTATTGACACATTCAGTGACAGACCCACTCGACCAGTCATCCACTGATGCACTTACCCATACAGCCACTCACACGCCACTCACTTACCCATACATCCATTTATGTACCCTTTCACTCACTCATAAGCCACTCACATACCCACTCGCTCCCTGATACAGCCAGTTACACATCAACTCAGTCACTCATAGAGCCACTCACACACCCACTCATTCACCCATACAGCCACTGATACACCCTCTCACTTACCCATATAGCCACTCATGCCACCACTCACTCACCCATATGGGCATTCACACACACACTCACTCACCCATATAGCCGCTCATGCATCCACTCAGTCACCCATACAGCCAACTATACAGCCACTCACTCACCCATAGAACAGCTCACACACCCATTCACTCACCCATACAGATACTCAGACACCCACTCTCTTACTCATACAGAGATTCAAACACATGCACTCATTTGCCTATACAGTCAATGACACAACCACTCATTCCCAATGCAATCCCTCATACACCTAGTCACTCACCCATACAGCTACTGACACATCCAGTGTCAGTGACAGAACAACTCAAGTACTCATCCACTGATGCACTCACCCATACAGCCACACACACACCACTCACTCACCCATACAGCCATTTATGTATCCTTCCACTCACTCATATAGCCACTTAGATACTCACACACAAATAGAGCCACTCATACACCTTCTCACTTACCCATATAGCCACTCATGCAGCTACTCACACTCACCCATATAGCTACTCATGCATCAACTCAGCCAGTTACACAGCCACTCACTCACCCATACAACCACTCACACACCCACTCATTCATCAATACAGTGGCTCACACAAGTAGTCACTCACCATACAACCACTCACACATCCATATAGCCACATGCACAGGCACTCACTCACCCATACTGATACACTCAATCAGTCGCTTATATAGTCAGTCATGTACCTACTAAATAACCCATACAGACAATAATATACCCATTCAATCATCTATACACTACTCATGCACTAATTCACTCACCCATACATCACTCATACACTCACTCACTCAACAATGCAGCCACTGACACAATCACTCACTCACTCATACTCTACTCATGCAACCTCTCAGTAACTCGCACAGATACTCACAGAGCTACTCACTCACCTATTCACTAGTTATGCACCTATTCACTCACCCATATACCACTCACACATCCATTCACTCACTCACTCACTCATACAGTCACTGACACACCCATACTCTACTAATACATCCACTCTCTCACCCATACAGCTACTCTTATATCCATTCACTCACCCATACAGTCACCAACACATCCACTTACTCACTCATGGAGCCACTCACATACCCAGTCAAACAGCCATACAGATACTTACACATCTACTCATACATCAATACACCCACTCACATACACATTCACTCACCCACACAGACACTCACAAAGCTGTACAGGCACTCACACATGCACTCACCTAAACAGGCATTCACACACCCACTCACTCACTCATACAACTACTCGCACACCCACTCACTCAGCCATACATGACTTATGTATCTACATAGTCACACATACATTCACTTACACACACACACTCATTCATCCATACAGTTACTCACACACCCAGTCAATCATCTATACACTAACTCACACACCAACACACAGAACAAGACATATTCACACTGTTACAAACATACATGTAACATATAATTATTCTTTCTTAAACCAGAATTGGTGGTTCTAACAAGAACCGTTTTTTTTAAACTTTAAAATAATAATGAATTTTCTAAAAATATTTTGAGTGTTTTTTTTGTTACTATATTCAGAACAAAATGGAAAACATAGTGCTTGTTTCTATTCTTTTTCAAAAGGTTTTGGAGTGATTCATGTTTAGATGTATCAAGATACATCTAGTGTGACAGAAATATTGCATTAACATGACATACTATTACAGAGGGTCTTCATGTATCAAGAGTACTTGATATCCTTTGCCACCAGTTTTTTTTGCCAGGAGGGGATACTAGAAAACTCACATGTAATTTTTCCCACTTTTCTGAGCTATGGCAACTAATCCTAACTTACTTATACAGCTATTCATACATCCACTGACCTTTCCATATAGCTACTTACATACCCACTCATAGACCTATACAGCCTCTCACACAGCCACTCACTCACTCACCCATAAAGCTACTCATACACCCTTTCACTTACCCATATAGCCACTTATGCAGCCACACACTCACCCATACAGGCACTCTCACACACACACACACACACACACACACACTCAATCACCCATATAGCCACTCATGCATCCACTCAGTCACCCATACTGCCACTTACAAAGCCACTCATTTCCCATATAGCAACTCACACACCCATTTGCTCACCCATACAGATACGTAGACACCCACTCACTTACTCATACAGAGATTCAAACACATGCACTCATTCACCTATACAGTCACTGACACAACCACTCATTCAACTATGCAACCACTCAAACACCTAGTCACTCACCCATACAGCTATTGACACATTCAGTGACAGACCCACTCGACCAGTCATCCACTGATGCGCTTACCCATACAGCCACTCACATGCCACTCATTTACCCATACAGCCATTTATGTACCCTTTCACTCACTCATAAGCCACTCAGACACCCACTCGCTCCCTGATACAGCCAGTTACACATCCACTCACTCACTCATACAGCCACTCACACACCCACTCATTCACCTATACAGCCACTGATACACCCTCTCATTTACCCATATAGCCACCCATGCAGCCACTCACTCACCCATATGGGCATTCACACACACACTCACTCACCCATATAGCCACTCATGCATCCACTCAGTCACCCATACAGCCACCTATACTGCCACTCACTCACCCATAGAACAGCTCACACACCCATTCACTCACCCATACAGATACTCAGACACCCACTCACTTACTCATACAGAGATTCAAACACATGCACTCATTTGCCTATACAGTCAATGACACAACCACTCATTCCCAACGCAACCCCTCATACACCTAGTCACTCACCCATACAGCTACTGACACATCCAGTGACAGAACCACTCAAGCACTCAACCACTGATGCACTCACCCATACAGCCACACGCACACCACTCACTCACCCATACAGCCATTTATGTATCCTTCCACTAACTAATGTAGCCACTTAGATAATCACACCCATAGAGCCACTCATACACCTTCTCATTTACCCATATAGCCACTCATGCAGCTCCTCACACACACACTCACCCATATAGCTACTCATGCATCAACTCAGCCAGTTACACAGCCACTCACTCACCCATACAACCACTCACATACCCACTCATTCACCAATACAGTGACTCACACAAGTAGTCACTCGCCATACAACCACTCACACACCCATACAGCCACATGCACAGGCACTCACTCACCCATACTGATACTTATACACTCAATCAATCGCTTATATAGTCAGTCACGTACCTACTAAATAACCGATACAGACAATAATATACCCATTCAATCATCTATACACTTCTCATGCACTAATTCACTCACCCATACATCACTCATACACTCACTCACTCAACAATGCAGCCACTAACACACCCACTCACTCACTCATACTCTACTCATGCAACCTCTCAGTAACTCACACAGATACTCACACAGCTACTCACTAACCTATTCACTAGTTATGCACTTATTCACTCACCCATACACCACTCACACATCCATTCACTCACTCACTCATACAGCCACTGACACACCCATACTCTACTAATACATCCACTCTCTCACCCATACAGCTACTCTTACATCCATTCACTCACCCATACAGTCAGAAACACACCCACTTACTCACTCATGGAGCCACTCACACACACACCCAGTCAAACAGCCATACAGATACTTACACATCTACTCATACATCGATACACCCACTCACATATGCATTAACTTACCCACACAGACACTCACAAAGCCGTACAGGCACTCACACATGCACTCACCTAAACAGGCATTCACACACCCACTCACTCACTCATACAACTACTTGCGCACCCACTCACTCAGCCATACATGACTTATGTATCCACATAGTCACACATACATTCACTTACACACACACACTCATTCATCCATACAGTTACTCACACACCCAGTCAATCATCTATACACTAAGTCACATCAACACACAGAACAAGACATATTCACACTGTTACAAACATACATGTAACATATAATTATTCTTTCTTAAACCAGAATTGGTGGTTCTAACAAAAACCGTTTTTTTAAAACTTTAAAAAAATAATGTCTTTTCTAAAATATTTTGAGTGTTTTTTTGGTTACTATATTCAGAACAAAATGGAAAACATAGTGCTTGTCAAGCTAAAGTACATAACTTGTACCAACAATTATTTTCCCAAAAAAATGAACACTTGTGATTGTTGCAACTGACTGGAGTAGAACCAGATGAGGTGCCTGGTTCAGCACTGTCTGCAGGAGATGATTGATTTTCTCTTCTTTCTCTCTCTCTCGGCGCACTGGAAAGTCGGGTAGAGTGTATGGTCCACAGGTGCTTCATCAGGCTCGTTGTGCCGCATGAATATTTTCTGTCGGACACTCGGGAGAGCACCTTATTGCACAACATGCAAGTCACCTTCCGTGCATATCGTTTCTTTTCTCCAGCTGGGATGGAGAAGAATTTCCACACAATGCTCTCTTTCCTCAGTCTTGATGGCTCATCTTCGTGGGAGGAATTCCCATTATTATCTTCAGCTGGTGGTGCAGCAGATGCCATCTTCAAGAGTGAAAAATGACTTCACAAACACCAAGAAAAAAAACACAATTGTCAAATACAAAAGAGAGGTGTGAAAAAACATACATACTCCCAAAAAGATGGAGAAAAGGGGTGAGACCTTCCTGTATTAATGATAGAAAGGTGTTTAACCTATCAAATCCATTTGTTTCTGAGTCACATGGGATTTGCGACGCCGTCGCAAATACGTCGCAGTGGCGGCGCGACTCCCCAAAATTCATTCAAACAACCTTTAAAATGTATTTCCTCTATAAGTATACTACCTTTATTACTCTATTAGTAAACCTCTTACCTTAAAACTTTTATAGTCTCTATACATATATATGCTTTGCTACTGCCAAAATGACACTGGAGTCACGACCCTCCAAAGACTCTAGAAATACGTGGCGGCACGGTTTGCAATGGCACCATGATTCCTCAAAAGACCTTTACAATGTTTTCCTTCTAAAATTATAGTACTTTTATGACTTTATCACTAAACCATTTACCTTAAACAAAACCATTAAATTGCCTATCTATCTGTTTCAGTTCTGCCAAAACCACGCTGGAGTCACGACAAAATATGTTTTAAAAAAAAGAATAAAATATTAATAAAAACAATATATTAGTGTACACAACTCACAACCACTCTAATGAATCTTACAAATTCACTAAAAAACAAAAAGTTATAGGCACGTTATACTTAAAGAATAGAATTTTTAAAAAACAGATGAAAGTTGGGAAAAAATTCGAAAAAAACAGAAAATGTCTTTAACTACTAAAGGTTCCTAGGACATTTTACTTAGGAAACACAATAAAAGAATAGCTGAGAAATTCACTGAATAAACTATACTTTACAGGGACGTTATAGTTAGGAATTATAATTTTGAAAAAAAAATCAAACTTTTATTGCAAAACCTTCACAAATTCACGCAAAAAATCAGCAAGTATGTTTTCTCGGCAATTCTGAATTTAAAATACAATATGAAATGCTTCGTAGAGGTGAATGCATTGTTGATGTATTGGAGCACAATCTGTATTGGCTGTGATGAGTATGTTCTTTCTTGTCCTTAACTGGTGAGAGCAGAGTCTATAATTTTCTCTTTAAATGAGTAAGAGTATGGAAATGTTCAAAATCACCGGAGAGTTTTTTTGTAAGGCAAACACAAGGAGATGATGGACGGAGCGCTGAAACTTTTCAGACATTCACCCCCAGTCACAGATCTGGGTTGAATCCATCATCGTTCTTTAGCTCACTTCGCCACCCCAGTTCAGACACAGCTATATGCAAATCAGTCTTGACCCTGTGCCTCATGGGAACAGTCCAGCCCGAACTGCCAAGCCATGTCTTCCCTGGTCCGGAAACAAGCATCCTGGGACCGGTTTCGGGCTAACAGCCCTCATCAGCCAGGCTAGCTTGAATCCAGTGGCAAAGTGAGCAAGGGACCCATGTCTGGGCATACCCTGCCAACTTAGGGCGAACAAAGCAAACACAAGGAGATGATGGATGGAGCACTGAAACTTTTCAGACACTCACCCCCAGTCACAGATCTGGGTTGAATCCATCATCGTTCTTTAGCTCACTTCGCCACCCCAGTTCAGACACAGCTATGTGCAAATCAGTCTTGACCCTGTGCCTCATGGGAACAGTCCAGCCCGAACTGCCAAGCCATGTCTTCCCTGGAAAGGAAACAAGCATCCTGGGACCGGTTTCGGGCTAACAGCCCTCATCAGCCAGGCTACCTTGAATCCAGTGGCAAAGTGAGCAAGGGACCCACATCTGGGCATACCCTGCCAACTTAGGGTGAACAAAGCAAACACAAGGAGATGATGGACGGAGCGCTGAAACTTTTCAGACACTTACCCCCAGTCACAGATCTGTGTTGAATCCATCATCGTTCTTTAGCTCACTTCGCCACCCCAGTTCAGATACAGTTATATGCAAATCAGTCTTGACCCTGTGCCTCATGGGAACAGTCCAGCCTGAACTGCCAAGCCATGTCTTCCCTGGACCGGAAATAAGCATCCTGGGACCGGTTTCGGGCTAACAGCCCTCATCAGCCAGGCTAGCTTGAATCCAGTGGCAAAGTGAGCAAGGGACCCACGTCTGGGCATACCCTGCCAACTTAGGGCGAACAAAGCAAACACAAGGAGATGATGGACGGAGCGCTGACACTTTTCACACACTCACCCCCAGTCACAGATCTGCATTGAATCCATCATCGTTCTTTAGCTCACTTCGCCACCCCAGTTCAGACACAGCTATATGCAAATCAGTCTTGACCCTGTACCTCATGGGAAGTTTTTTTGTAAGGCCTCGCCCAACTTAGCATTATGGAATGGTCTTCCCACCTTTTGCGAGGATGATGGGCAACTTACCAAAAGGCCATCTAGTGCTTTTTTCACCAATTTTGGTGATGTATTGTTGATGCTGAGGAATATGAGGACATCTCCACCAAACAAAAGAAGCAGATACTTCATATAGTTAGGAGGGGGGACCCTTGTTTGGTAAAGATTTACCTTTTTGTACTCTTCTCGCCTTTTCTATAAGAATATTCATGTTAACAATTTTCTGAACAAAAACACACAAGGAATAAACCTATTGTATCACTGGTGATATTTCCTTATGCTCCATTACACAGATGTAGTGTAGAATACACACTGGATATTTATTCAAGGAGGTACCACTTAGTTATTAACCAGTAGAAAGTATTCTACATGGGTAGAAATGTTGTACAAAACTGTGCTGACACACACACACAGAGACACTTAGCAGAAAGGTACACACTAAAGCACTCACACAGACACTAACAACACACTGAGACACTGATACACCCACCGACAGAGCCACTCAAATGCTGACAGACTCACTCACAGACCCTGACAGACACTCACAGATCCACGCAGCCACTCACACACCCACTCTCAAAGGTTACAGGTTACAGTTAGGAAACAAAAGTTTAAAAAAACATTGAAATTCACTGAATAAACCAAAGGTTGCCAGGACGTTATAGTTAGGAAATAGAATTAAAAGAAACCTTAGAAATCTACTGAATAAAACAAATGTTACATGGGCGTTATAGTTAGGCTCAGATTTCCCTTGTACAAAACCAGTGAAATTCAGCAGTTATAGTTACCAAACCTAACTATAACTTACGCCCCCAAGGCACTGCTTATGACCTCACATATTACATCACTCATGACATGGTCAGGGACATCCCTGATGACATCTGAAATGACATCACTGATGACACCACTGATGATTTCATCCACAGAACCACTCATGCACCCACTCACACCCCTATACAACCTCTCATTCACTGACTCACACACCCACTCACTCATCAATAGAGCTACTCAACACCCACTCACTCACTCATACAGGCACTCACACAACCACTCACTCACCCATACAGCTACTCATACAACCAGTTACTCACCCATACAGCCACTCACACAGTCACACACTCACCCATACAGCTACTCACATACTCACTTAGTCACCTATACAGCCCCTCACACACCTAGTTAGTCACCTATGCAGCCTCTCATATACCCACTCACACACCCACATAACCACTCTCACATCCACTCACTCACCATTACAGCCATTCACACAGATTCTCACTCTCCAATACAGCCACCCACACACCAAACACATGTAACCAAACACCCACTCAAACAGCCACTTACTCACCCATACAGCCACTTACACACCAAGTCACTTACTCTCATTAAAACTCCCACTTAGTCACCCATACAGCTACTAACAGGGCTACTAACTCACCCATACAGCCACTCACACCTCCACTCACTCACCCATACAGCCTCTGAGACACCCACTCACTCACTCACCAATAAAACCACTCACTCACACAGCTACTCTCACACCCACTTATAAACCCATACAGCCACTCAAACACCCACTCACACACCCATGCAGCCACTCAGACACCCACTCACACACAGATATACACAGTCACACAGCCACATGCATAATATATGTTAGAGGTAGCATCACTTATTGGTAGTACATCTTGTATACTAATTTAACTTTTGTAGTAGCTTAGTATATATGTTTAACAATCAGAAACACTTAGAAAATACTTACACTCACTGGATGATGTCATTAAGTCATTTTAGATGTCATCAGTAAAGTCATGAGTGATGTCACTGATTATGTCATGAGTGATGTAATATGTGGGTTCATAAGCAGTGCATTGCAGGGGCATAGGTACTAGTTAGTCAGATAACTATAACTGCTAAATTTCACAGTTTTTTTACGAGTGAAATCTGAGCCTAACTATAATGTCCCTGTAACCTTTGGTATTTTTAATGAATTTCTAAGTTTAAAAAAAATTCTATTTCCTAACTTAAATGCCCCTGTAACCTTTGTTTTTTTCCGGTGGCAAATTTAAAAAATATATATATATATATATCGTAAGTTTTCTCCTTCTTTGTCTCTGGTATTACACCCAAAAGATGGAAACGGACTCCTCTTTTTCTTTGTGCTTGATTATTTTTATTTTTGCTGTGCTGCCATGACGCGTTTCGGCCTCGCAGGGCCTTGATCACATGTTTCTTTCATCATTTTCACCCTATTCTGCTCCAAAGGTTGTCCACCTGGTGAGTAGCACTCGATCAACAGCTTTGTTTATGATAGGCAGGGACGAGGATCCGCTTGTAGAAGCTGCTCCGTAATGGAAATGCCTGACGTGTTTCGAAGCTCCATATGCTTCTCTTCAGAGGCTTGAACAGAGACAGTGTGTGCAATCGCTGAACCCACTTCGCCATTTTCATATTGCACACCCACCAATGGGAAGCTCAAATGAGACTGTGCATTGTGGGAAATGTGGTCCGGATAGCACACAAATCTTGTCCTGTATGGACCCTGCAAGTCGACTCGTCCTCAATCCTGTTTGCAGCTGCTGGCCCACATAGCCAACATGATAGTTACCATGTCGGGTGGCCCCCATAACATTACGGGGTGGTGCACACTCCGCGGCAGGACGGCCGCGTATTACATTCTGCTCCAAAGGTTGTCCACCTGGTGAGTAGTACTCGATCAACAGCTTTGTTTATGATAGGCAGTGACGAGGATCCAGCTTGTAAAGCTGCTCCGTAATGGAAATGCCTGACGCGTTTGAGCTCCATATGCTTATCTTCAGAGGCTTGAACGGAGACAGTGTGTGCAAACGCTGAACCCACTTCGCCATTTTCATATTGCACACCCACCAATGGGAAGCTCGAATGAGACTGTGCATTGTGGGAAATGTGGTCCAGATAGCACACAAATCTTGTCCTGTATGGACCCTGCAAGTGGACTCGTCCTCAATCCTGTTTGCGGCTGTTGGCCCATTCGAGCTTCCCATTGGTGGTTGTGCAATATGAAAATGGCGAAGTGGGTTCAGCGTTTGCACACACTGTCTCCGGTCAAGCCTCTGAAGAGAAGCATATGGAGCTTCGAAACGTGTCAGGCATTTCCATTATGGATCAGCTTCTACAAGAGGATCCTCGTCCCTGCCTTTCATAAACAAAGCTGCTGATCGAGTGCTACTCACCTGGTGGACAACCTTTGGAGCAGAATATATATATATATATATATCCAAAATTACTTCGCTCCTTTCCATGGCGAGAGAGTTCACGGCACAACGACAGAAGGTACTCTTTTTTAAAAAGTGTTTATTTTACACACCATAGTGCAATTTCAAACAATAGAGGACGGTCGACGCGTTTCGGCTCCCAGCCTTCTACTGGACCATAGAGTCCTCTTGTCTAGAACGTCTCTTAAACTGCTCAAGTGCAAAGTCCCTCATTACTTTTTAGTACTATTCAATGACTAGACTGCTAATTCTCACATATAAATAGTTGCGATTTTCGTCTACCATTTTAACACTTCAATTGTAAAGTAAATTTTTTTACTTTTTGAGACAAAAAGTGCAAGTGCATAATATTTCTTATTCAAACTAGAATTAATTCATTCAAGTTCATGCAATGGGTTAATTTTTCTCTTCGGAGTCATTCTCATGAGGTATGATATACATAGTCCCCTCAATTCTGCTTTAATTCCTACAAGACATTCTATTGCCTGCAACATGTCTACACACAAGGCACTATGGAGACTCACAGTTGAATAAAGTGACTAGTGCAACATGTACATTGGAGAAGAATTATTGTTCCAATCAATGTAAAGTACATTTTGATTTGAATCCAATTGAACATGTGTTTCATCATTGCAACTGTGTTCCCCATAGAATATCACGTGTATATCCATTTAATATGAATAACATCGTTCCACGTGGTCCATCGTGAAACCCACGAAGGTGCCTAATTCATAACTATATATGACATTGCTGGAGAAATTACAAGTTTGTAAAGTGACTAGTGTGTTTATGCAGTATTGGTTAAAAATTTTTTAGAAATTTTCTTCTCAGTCTATTCACTGTGAAGTACAAATTTGACTAAAGCCAATATCAATGTGCTTCCAGCACTTCATCAAAGTTTCTCCATATGATACAATATGTATATCTATCACATGTGAACAGTGTTTTCATTGGGGCTCATTCTTCAAATTGTATCATGTTGCTATTAGGTTAACAATGTAAGGGCAAGAAAAGGGGAGAATGGTGAGAGTATTTTTAAGTGCTCCAAAGTCATATTAGAAAAAGTTTCCCAATCTATTGCATAAAAATTAATTCATACAATATTCCTGATGAATTAATAAGAGCTTGTCAAGATTAATTTAAAAAAAAGTGAAATAATTTTTGGGGATAAGATAAACTGATGAAACAGCACACCATGTTTCAGTTTGCTAGTATGTTCCATTTGGAGAGTCTTGTTCATTCTGTGTTCTTTAAATCTCCATATTCCACCTTTTATGTTTGAAACTGAGGTCAGCAAAAGTAGAGTCTCAAACGCCAGCCAGTGTTCTTTGTTCTTCAAATTTTAAATATCACTTTTTATAGATGGATGTGCAATTCTGCGTCCAGATTATGACCATATGGATGCTCAGTGCCAATTGCTAAAATGAGTTGTGACTCTGTTCATCTTAGATTTAATGTTCTGTCACCTCCTCATTCTTTTGATTTCACAATCTTTATGCCAAAGTATTGTAGCTGTTGGCTATCACCTGAGTGGACATCATGAAAGTGCTTAGCTATAGGATAAGTGAAATCTTTATTATTGATGGCCCGCAGATGTTGTAAGATTCTCAGTTTTAGTTTGTTAATTGTGCTTCCCACATATTGTTTCTTACAGGGACATTCTAGTACATACACCACATATTTTGATTCACATGTGATGTGATCTTGTATATGTTCAATTTTCCCATTCTGTAGTCTATAAGTTGTTGAATTTTGACCATGCTCGCAAGATCTACATTTAGAGCATTTCCAGAAACCGGTGGTGTTTAGCCAGGAAGATATTTTTGGTTTCTTTAATTCCAAATGACTTTGCATTAAAATATCTCCCAGGGAGGCTGTTTTTCGATACGTGATGTTTGGACGTGAAGACAGCGTTCTTTTTAGGGTTTCATCTAACATCAATATTTTCCAGTTCATTTGAATAATCCACCTTGACTCTTTACTCTGGTTGTTAAAATCGATAATCAGTTGAGATATTGTATCTTCTATATTTCCCCAGGGATTCTCTCGACGTGGTTTTAAGAGATCTTTTCTTGTTTTCAATTTTACTTTGGCTCTTGCATTTTCAACGACTTCCAACGGATAGCCTCTTTAAAGGAAGCGATTACTCATTTCATCTAGTTGGATGTTCAGATCATGGATTTCAGAGCAATTTCTTTTTGCTCCTAACATCTCCTCGTATTGTATGCTCCATTTTAGATTTTGTGGATGTCTGCTGTTGGCTTGCAGAATACTTTTGCACGAGGTGGGTTTTCTGTGCATCCTGGAGCATAACTTTTGGTCTTTAATAAAAACTTCCACATCCAAGAAGATTACACTTGATTCACTGATCACAGACGTGAAAGATAAATTGTATTTATTATTGTTTAGTGATTTTATGAAGTTCTGAAGATCAATACAACCCCCCTCCCATATTACGAAGAGATTGTCAATAAATCGTGTCCAGATTTTGATGTTTGATTGATTTTGATTCTTCAGAACTTCTGCTTCCCATACTGCCATTAGCAGATTGGCATAGGTGGGTGCAAAAGATGTCCCTATTGCGGTTCCCTGTCTCTGTTGGAAGAGGTCACCCTTGAAGAGGAAAATGTTGTGATGTAAACAGTATGTTAGCATTTTGATTAGCATTTCAGAGTGTTCCAGGTAGCTTATGGATCTCGTTTGTAAAAAGTGTCTGACAGCAGCTATCCCATCAGTGTGAAAAATTGATGTATATAGAGATGTTACGTTTATCTTTGCCATAATGAAGCTGTCTTTCCATGAGATTTTCTGAATTCTACTGAGGAAGTCCATCGTGTCTCTTAGATAAGATGGTAGAGATGTTACATAATTCATTAGGAAGATGTCAATGAAGCGGGATGTTGTTTCAAGCAGTGATCCGATGGAACTTACTATTGGTCTTCCCGGTGGATTGATGATTGACTTATGCACTTTCGGTAGGAAGTAGATTGTTACAGTGATGGGATGGTCAACTTTTAGATATGTGTATTCTTCGAAATCAATTAAACCATGATCTTTCCATCCCTGTAACTTGAGATGGCATTCTTTGGTCCAGGCCTCTATTGGGTTCTCAGCTAGTTTTTCATAATGATCTTCATTTCCCAATTGTCTATTTGCTTCATTTATATAGTCGTCGAGATTTTGGACCATGATGTTTCCGCCTTTATCTGAGGCTTTGATGATGATCTGAGGATCATCTCTCAGTTCTTTGAGGGCTTTATATTCTCCTATTGTTAAATTCCATGATTTTTGATTATTCTTCTTTTGATTGATTTTGGAGTTATTCAGTGCTATTTTATTGATGTCCTCTACCATGATTTCCTGGAACAGGTCGATCTTATTACCCGGTGGGAGTTGTGGGCAGAGCGTTGATTGTGCTCTCAGCCCACTGTCTCCGCCTATGCAGGTTTCAATCCCTATTGTCTGACAAAATTCCTTGTTCGATTCCAAGGGTTGTTCCATTTCTCCTGATATAGATTTATCCCCTTCTACTGTTAGTGCCCTTAGGGTAGGTATGTCATTCTGGTTCAGAGGTGATATGTTCAAGCTAGCCATTGTTGATCGCATTGGGATTTGTGGTCTATCTTCAAAATATTTTTAAAGTTTCATTTTTTGGCAGAATTTGTAGAGGTCAATGCGGAAGTTCTGTATATCAATGTCTTTGTTGGGGCAAAAGGTAAGTCCTTTATTCAGCAGTTGTATTTGATCCGGGCTCAGAATTTTATTGGAGATGTTAATCACTAAGTCCATCTTGGTTAAGATTTTCTTTAACTTTGCTTTTTGTTTCTTCTTCCTTTTTTGGCTTTTACTTCATTTCCTGCTTCTTCTAGTTGTGCTTTGGTCTGTCCTCTTCCCCATGTTGTTCCTCTTCCTCTTTGTCACATTATCATCTGGACTAGTTGCATCTCCCCGAAAAAATCCAGATTCGATGCGTTCGGTACCTCATCTGCTGAACTTATATCAGAGCTGTCCACAGTTCCTGTTGTTTCGAAGCCTGCACATTTATCCATCACTGCTCTGTTCCTGTACATGTCATACTTCCTAGCGAAAGTGTATATCCGCCCACTTGCATAATCTAGTCTATCTCTGTTGAATTTATTGGCTTTCCTTTTTTCAACATCCGCTTCATGTTTGTGTATTTTCTTTTCCATTGTTTCAATTAATTCCTTATTTTCCTCAGTTGTAAGATATTTTTCTAATTCTTCCTCCAATTCTTTGATTTTAGCGGTTATTTTCTCCAGTTTCCTTTCTGCGTGTATGATTAAGGTTCTCATCAGTTTAAAGGAACATTCATTGGTGTAAGATTGCCATTGTTTTATTAGGTCCACATCCAGGTCATTCAGAGTCGGCATTATTAGGATTCTCAGTCCTCTTGGTACTCTCTTAAATTCAATATACTTTTCCAGTGTGGCCTTCTCCCACCATTTGTTTATTTCTACAATGCGGTTTTGTTGCAGCTCTCTGATCACACATGTTTTTGTTCTCTTTTTTCCTTCTCCACGAGTTTCCCTTATATTCGAACTGGTTGAAGGTGCTGCGTCATCATTTAACAATTCGCTTGCTCTTTGAATTCTGTTCCTGCTTCTTTCTGCCATGTTTAATATTGAGGATTAGATTAAATTTCTTTTCGTTTGGATTGCAATGGTGTGTTTATTTAGTCGGGTGAATTTTCACCTGCTTCTGTCGTTCTTGCTATTATTTTTTCTTTTTAATAGTAAGATTCGAGGAAATGCTTGTGGCAAAGTATTACGTAATAAGTTCGTTTTTCTCTACAGACGTTCATAGACGAGGTTACACGGCTTTAGCGAACGCTCGCCAACCACTCCCTCCCCCGGCACGGTTCAGTTCACAGCGGCTTTCCTGGACGCGAGGTTCGGTGGTAGGCTGCCTCCCCAATGCCGCCTCCGCAGTGTTCGGGTTGCCGCCCGCAACGCTTCTCCCTGCCCCTCTTACTCACCCCTGGAGCTTCGCCGGCCGCCGCTCTTAGTCTCGTTCTCCAACTTCTTCAGACGCGGTGTCAACGCCGTATAAAGCAGAAGCATCAGCCAGGTTTTTTGCCATTTGCTTTCGTAATTGGCTGCAAGTTTTCCAAGCTGCTTCGCCTCACTCCTCGAGTGCTCGTGATATGCAGCACAGCCACTGCATCAATTATGTCCAAAATTCCTGCGCTCCTTTCCTCGGCAAGAGAGTTCACGGTACAACGACGGAAGGTACTCTTTTTAAAAACGTGTTTATTTTCCACACCATAGTGCAATTTCAAACAATAGAGGACGGTCGACGCATTTCGGCTCCCAGCCTTCTACTGGACCATAGCGCCCTCTTGTCTAGAACGTCTCTTAAAGTGCTCAAGTGCTAAGTCCCTCATTACGTTTTAGTACTATTCAATGACTAGACTGCTAATCCTCACATATAAACAGTTGCTATTTTCGTCCACCATTTTAACATTTCAATTGTAAAGTAAATTTTTTTACTTTTTAAAGACAAAAATTGCAAGTGCATAATATTTCTTATTCAAACCAGAATTAATTAATTCAAGTTCATGCAATGGGTTAATTGTTCTCTTCAGAGTCATTCTCATGAGGTGTGATATACATAGTCCCCTCAATTCTGCTTTAATTCCTACAAGACATTCTATTGCCTGCAACATGTCTACACACAAGGCACTATGGAGACTCACAGTTGAATAAAGTGACTAGTGCAACATGTACATTGGAGAAGAATTATCGTTCCAATCAATGTAAAGTACATTTTGATTTGAATCCAATTGAACATGTGTTTCATCATTGCAACTGTGTTCCCCACAGAATATCACATGTATATCCATTTAATATGAATAACATCGTTCCACATGGTCCATCGTCAAACCCACAAAGGTGCCTAATTTATAACTATATATGACATTGCTAGAGAAATTACAAGTTTATAAAGTGACTAGTGCGTTTATGGAATATTGGTTAAAAAAAATTGTAAAATTTTTTTTCTCAGTCTATCTATATATCTATATACAATGTGGCATTTACCACGCAATGCATTTACCACACATCCTTTACCACACAATGACTTTAGCATGCATTGCCTTTAATACGCGAGTCCTTACCATGCTTATGCCTTTACAGCGAAATGGTAAGTATATATCAGGTAAGGGTATAAGTGTGTGTGTGTGTGTGTGTGTATATAAATATATATATATATCTATATATAGATATGTGTGTGCATATACACACACACACACACTTAAACCCTTACCTGATATATACTTACCATTTCCCTGTATAGGCATAAGCATGGTAAAGACTTGCGTAGTAAAGGCAATGTATGCTAAACTCTGTGTGGTAAAGAATGTGTGGTAAATGCATTGCGTGGTAAATGCCACATTGTAAAGGCTGTTTCCTGTTTGTATCAGCTTAAAAGCTAGAAGTAGCTTGCAAACTACACATTGGAGAACACTGGACTACTGAATTTAAAGACTGCACAGCACATGTTGTTAAAGGTTTAATGCCAATAGGGCCAATGGAATGTTTTTACTGATAAATTTCAGAGCTGATATGGGACACCTTACTGACTAAGAATATAAAACTTTTATGGGGCAATACACAGTTGACAACATATCAGGATATTTTATGTATTATAAGATATAATTCCAATATAATGGATTGTATGGCGCAATTGAATGATTTACATGGAGGAAAAGCTCTTATAGGTCACATTTGAAGTAATTTCATGGTTTTTAATATACTTGCAATGTTTTAAAGCTCTGTTGTTTGTCATTTCAATAAGAAGAAAACAAAAACCATCCATCCCAATCCAGGACCGATCCACAAAAACATATAACTAAAGTAAACAACCTTGTATACAGCACTGTAAACTTACACACATCCCACACACTGTGTCAAATTATGACCCACTTAAATATATCACCCAACTTTTCCTCCTCCCCATCTCCCACAACCACCTTCCTATTATGCATGTGTGTAACGAGACACAGAGAGCTCACAGTGCCAAAATGATTTCAAAATGCCCACCAAATTTTCAGATGTTTTAAGGGCATCACCTTAATTTATACTCTGATTCTTCTACTTTTGCCCAGTAGTCTATGCCTCTCAACCATTCTGTAGTGCGGCTGTATGTGATCTCCAGTGATGGACTAAGTCTTGTTTGGCCACAACAGATCTGATCCCAATCAGCCTGCTCACCCCTTTATTGACATCTCAGCTCTGTAATATATTTAGGGGCAGATTTATCAAAATGTCACGCAACGAAGCACAGCAAGACACCTTGCTGCACTGCGTGACAGGGAAAGGGCAGGAGTGCACCATATTTAACTTTACATGGCGCATTCCTGTCCTCTCTTTGCTCTGGCGCACTATGTGCTGCCTAGCGTCAATGCAGGCACCCTTGTACCATGGTACAAGGGTGCCTGCACTGCTGCCATGATTGTTTTTGTGCAGGAAGGGTCATCTTCCTCCACAAAACCAATCCTTCGAGACTTTTTCTTCTTTCTATGTGTGCTGCAGAATGCAGCAAACGTAGAAAGTGGAAATAACAAGGAGAAATAAACATATTTTTCATCCTTACACCTCCCCTGGGAAGGCATTGCATTTTGACGCATTCCCCAGTCTATCACCCATGGTAAATCTGGGGATGTCGGGGGCGGAGCTTGCCTGGACTCAAGATGGCCACAACTTAAGAAGGCTCCATTAGCCATCTAACTATCCGGCAGGAATCCGTTATCATCAACGCAATAATATATATTCCTGATACCAACCTGAGGTGCTCTTGATGAGTTCTACCCGGCAGTGTGCTCATTGCGCCTGAACGAGCGGCTGGGGGACGGAGAGAAAGCGCGACCGTCTGGGGACTAGCGACAACATGTCCTGTGGCCTGGTTGCAGCGGAAGATGCGGCAGCGCAGATAGCGGCAATCCCGGGGCCTGCGGCCCGACCTGGTCGCTGCTGGTGAGCGTCGCGTATGCCTCGCTCAGTGGGCGGACGCCGGAGCTGGTCGGGGCTGCCCATTCACGGACTGGGCTGTGCGATGGCGTGAGGCCTCTGTGGCGTGGAGCGGCCTCGCCTGGTGGCCGCGCAGCAGATTGGTGCCCCAGAGCTGAGACCTCTCGCATGCGAGGGGCGGGAGAGCATTAGCTGCCCCGCGGTGGGGTACCGGAGGTTGTTGGCCCCGACAGATAGCATTCTGCAGGGTGCGGCATGGAGTGTGTGGCGAGGCCCGCTCCTGATTGAACAAACGGCCGCAGGCAGGCTGGGAGCCGACTGAGAGCTGTTGGCGGCCGGGCCTGGCCATCCTCCCTTCAATCACTGTGGAGTTAGCGCGTTAGACACAGCAGTGCTGGCCCCCTTGTCTGGACTGTGCAAAGTGATGCGATCCTGGTTGTGCAAACGGGGGCCGGTAAGTGTCACTGCCACTGGACATTCGGCATACAGAGGGCACATTCAGGTGAAGGCAACTCAGAGGGGGGACTGGTAATTGCTGATCAAATCCCAGAAGATGGACTTGGGGTTCCCCAAACCCTTTGATTGAATGGCTGTGAGCAGCGCTGATTGGCTTGTGACCCTGGAATTGACATCTCCCCCTCCGTGCCCACCTGCTGGAATACTGGCAGTGCTTCCCTGCAGACAAGAATTACGTAAGGGATTCTTCGCCTAGCTCCGAGGCTTGGATTGTATATAACCAGGATAGCCTTGTGGCCTCTTGCTGACACATGCTGGGAAATAAAGGGCTGGGAGTCTGGAGCCAACTGTGCTGTGTCTTGGTCTCTCACAGACGATGGGCACAGTGGACAAAACACAGCCCAAGCTGCAGTTCGAGCAGCGTAATTCCAGACAGAAGGAGACTAGCGCAGACAGATCTACCGCAGAGCAGAATGACAACCTGGAGGAGGCTGAAGCGGACATTCGTCAAATTTTGGCGGAAATGCAGAAAAGCCTGTCTACTATAGATGGTAAGATTGACTCGCTGGCCTACCGGATGGACCGCATGTCGGAACGGCTGGATAAACACGCCGAGCACCTGGATATGGAGGAGAGACGAGTGACTGAAGTTGAAGAAGCTCAGATGGAAACAGGTAATGCCCAGAAGCAGATGGGGAGGCTCCTCAGCGTCCTACAGGACAAAGCAGAAGATTTGGAGGCTAGATCGAAAAGATGCAATATTCATATCACGGGCCTCCCTGAATCGACGGCTATGGGCAATATAGGGGCATTTGTTGAACAGCTTTTGGTGTCGCTCCTGGACCGTGATACATTTTTAGCCATGTTTGTCGTTGAACGCACCCACCGCTCTCTTGGCCCCAGACCACCGCAAGGTGCTCCCCCTCGACCTGTAATTGCCAAATTATTGAACTACAGAGACAGGGATGCAGTGCTGAAGCACGCCAGGGAGAGACGTGCCCTACAGTTTGAGGGCTCCTCGATCTTGCTCTTTCCGGACTTCACCATGAGGTGCAAGAAGCGAGGCATCAGTTCGCCCCCTTGAAGCGACACCTACGTGAACATAACTTGGAGTATGCAATGTTTTGGGGTTTTTTAGGCCATGCAGGGCCATCACCCTTCTTATTACCTGGAATACTGGCAGCATCAAATTGTTTCTGCTTGAACCAAGGCCAGGGGAGTAACTCCCACCAGGGGCGCACACGGACTCCCCCTAAATACATTCCATTTGTCCCAGATTTTTCCCCATTTTTTCAGGCAGCCTCTTTGCGTATAAACCGTTTTCTCCAGTCCATGTCTTTTTTCCAGTCCCTCAATAGAGGTGGGGAAGAGGCCCCCCAATGACGCGCTATGTTTCTTTTGGCCAGCATAAAGCCCAGAGTTACCCAGGTTTGGTCTGCCCTCCCTAGGTCTGTGCCCTCCCACACATTCAAAAGGCACCACTTAGGCGATATCTGGAGCAATTCTCCCATCACCCCCGACATACAGTCACACACTGCCTGCCAATAGAGCTGAATCTCTTGACATTGCCATATAATATGGAAGAATGATCCTGTCTCTCCGCATTCCCTATTACAGGAGGCTTCCGCCCTACGACCCATCTTCACAAGTGTGGTGCATGAAATGTATGTTCTATGTAATATTTTGATTTGGACTAGTCGAAACCGGGCCCTTATCGCTACCTACCTCCGAGAGGCCAGTGCCTCTGGCCATTCCTCCTCGTGCAAGTCTGGGATGTCCACACTCCAGCGTTCTCTCAACACTACGAGTGAGTCGGGTAAGTTGTTGATTAGCTTTTTATAAGTTAGTGAGATCGCTTTTTGGGAGAGATGTTCCTCGAGGAGTCTAGACTCCAAAGGCGACGACTCCGGGAGTTCAATTCCCTTGGGCACTGCCGCCTGTATAGCATGACGGATCTGCAGATATCGGAAGTATTCCGTCTTGGCCAGATCATATGTTTTCTGTAGGTTTTCGAAGGAGATCATTCCACTACTTGTGTATGGATCACCCAATCTGGAAATTCCGATTGAATCCCATTGAGTGAAACTCTTTCTAATGCCTGCTGTCCCAAGTTGCTGTCCTTCCCAGAGTGGTGTAGCTTTGGTGAATTTATTTTTCCATCCTAATTTGGAGAGAGACTCATGCCACTGACGAATCGTCACTGCTGTGGGACCCTTGAGCGTGAGTTTTCGTGGGTCAGTATATAGTGCATGAAGATACCCTCTCGGTTGCATTACCAGCCTATCCATTTGGTACGCTGGTTCTGTTGACGGCTGATGGACCCATTGATTGACGGTTGCAATCTGAGCTGCCCTATAGTACATCTGGATATGTGGCAATGCGATCCCACCATCGTACCATCCACGGGTCAGTTTATTGAGTGCAATCCTTGGCGGGCCACCATCCCACAGCAGCGAGTGCACCTCAGTATTTATTGAGGTGAAATATGAGTCTTGAACCAAAAAGGGCCTATTCTGCAGTACATATAAAAATCTTGGAAGGGCCATCATTTTAAACAGTGCCGCCCTGCCAAGAACTGAAAGCGGAAGGGCTCGCCGGTGGCGGACATCACCCCAGAGTCTCTCCAGAGGAGGCAGGAAATTGCAGGCATGGAACCGGGCCTGATCAGTTGTGACAAAGATACCCAAGTAACGGAAACCATCCGTAACCACCTGTGCCTCACAGGTCAGCGGTAGTTTTGGCGGCGTACCACAGAGGACAAACACCACTGATTTGGTCCAGTTAATGGTATACCCACAATATCGACCAAATGTAGCGAAGATATTTAGTATTCTGGTTATGGAGGCCCTTGGGGATGCAACATATATGAGGATATCGTCGGCGTACAACGATATCCTGCCCTCCCAGTCCTCCGTCCAGCACAGCCCACGTATAATAGGATCTTTCCGAATCCATGCCGCCACCGGTTCGAGAATTAGGGCAAAGATCAAAGGCGACAGGGGGCACCCCCTGCCTCGTGCCCCGTTGAAGCTGGAAGTTGCGCAACCTCTCACCGTTCACAACCACCTGGGCCTGTGGGTTTGTGTAGAGGAGGCTAAGCCAGGAGAGAAACCGTGGACCAAACCCCATTTGCTTAAGCACCGCCATCATATACGGCCATTCGACCGAGTCGAATGCCATACGTGCATCCAAGGACAGCACCGATGCATCCTCTTTGATTCTATGGGCTCTTCCCAAAACTCCCTGGAGCCGTCTGAGATTCAAGGCGGTGCTACGTCCTGGCATGAATCCGGACTGGAGCGGGAGAAGGGGGGAGAAGGGGGGAGAAGGGGGGAGAAGCCGTTGAGCCAGCAGTTTAGCAAGAATCTTTGCTTCCGCATTTAATAGCGTAATTGGCCTGTATGATGTGCATTGGTCCCTTGGCTTACCCTCTTTATATATGACGACTATGGTTCCTAATCGCTGGTCTGGTGGGAGTGTACCTTTAATGTTACTTTCTTCAAACATTGCCAGTAGGTGGGGCGCGATTATTTGTGCTGTGGATTTGTATAACTCTATGGGGATGCAGTTTGGCCCCAGCGCCTTACCCAACTTTAGGGCTCCCATCGCTTGTGTTATCTCGTCTATCGTGAGAGCTTCCTCCAAAGGCTGGCTTTCCTCTTTTGTTAATACTGGTAATGAGATATCCTGTAGAAACTCTAGGGATTCTTGTTCTGAGTGTGTGGTGCTGGCAGAATAAACCACCTTGTAGTGATTCGCAAAGGCGTCTGCAATCTCTACCGGATTCCTAATCTGCTTTCCCTCCCGAGACGTGAGCAAAGGGACACACCTATCCGCCATTTGTCTGTGATCGAGCCAGGCCAATAATTTGCCCGCTTCATCACCCTGTTCATATACTCGGTGTTGTGTTGCGCAAATTTGAATCCTTGCATCTTCTGTGACCAAGTCCCTATATTCTTGTTGTTTAAGTTTCAGGGAGTGTTGATTATCTTCATCATCATTTCGCACGATTTGGAGCTCCAAATCGAGTATTTCGGTTTCAAGCTGTGTCACTGTCGCCCTTTTCTCTTTTTTGTGCCCCGTTATAAGCGAGAGGGCTTGCCCCCTAATCACAGCCTTATACGCATCCCACAACGTCTGTGACGATGTGACCGAGCCCGCATTTTCTTGAAAATATAGAGTGGTGGCTTCAAGCAGGCCTTTTCTTATTTTAGGGATCTTAATGTACCAAGGGTTTATCGGTATAGGTCACCCTCCTCGCCTTTCCCCCACCCTGTATGTAGCCCATTTGGGGGAATGATCGGAGATACCCCACGCTAGTTGTCAAACTTCCGTGAAGTGTGGGAGGAGTGTGGGTAGAGATATTAGGAAATTGATTCTCGACCGACTCCCATGCGCACCGGAGTGGAATGTATATTCCAGTGCATTTGGCTCGAGAGCCCTCCAGACATCTATGAGGCCTAAAGCTGACAAGAATTCCGCCAGCCGTGTGGATTTAAAGGCGGACGCTCTAGGAGGCTTACGGTCTAAGCAATCGCACCCCGCCATGTTGAAGTCTTCTCCCAGGAATAAGCGACCCACCGGGAGTTCCAGTAGTGTGGCCCCCAATTCTGTCAGGGTTGAGTCACCCAGCGTGGGTGGGACATATGCTGACATTATATTAATTACCTCGCCAAGCCATTGCCCTGAGATCGCCACAAACCTGCCCAATCTGTCTGTCCAGGTTCTCTCAATTGTAATGGGAAGGTTCTTTTTAATAAGTATTCCTACACCTCTCGAGCCGGACATGTACCCTGCATGTGCCCTCATTACATACTTCAAAAACAGGGGGAGGTAGAGGGTATTAGGCTAGGTCCACCCTCCTTTCAATCATGTACGCAAAAAAAACGGATTACCGGATAGAGGACCTAGTCAGGGTGAAGTTTGACCCCAAGTCAAATTGAAATGGAAGGTCATGTATTTAGGACAAGAGAGAACAAATGCTTTCTTGAGTCCCCTCACTCACCGGGATTTCCCACCGGTGACATGCTTCATCATTGGGGTCCTCTCAATCCGCTGCGGATTAAGGCGTGCTTCGACTTGCGAAATTACGTAGGACCACTAATAGGCGACTATGTGTGGTGCAATATTTGGTGGAGTGGATAGAAAATCTAAAAATACCTGGCTAGTGGGCGAAACACTTTATTCTAGCTCCTAGTCGGTATATTAAAAACAGGGGTACTAGACAACGATGTAACCATAATGAGTTAAAAGTCTCTAGTGTTTGGTCAACATGTTTCGAGCCTCCCCACGGCTCTTCCTCAGGACCACACAGGGGCCAGCCCTGTGCGTTCCACTCCTAAGTGACCTAAAAGTGAGGTAAATAAATAGTTAAGTGAGAAGTGATGTGTACACACCTACTGTGTGTGCACTATAATACATACGATTTTAATTCAATTGATCGTAGTATCTATAGAAAATAAAACAGAACAATGTTAGCCATACATCAGCCTGCCAGGGCACTGGCAGGTATGGAACTGCATGCAGCACACTGCATCTAGAACACATTTCATATAGTTCGTTATGCGTGAAATCGTAGTCTCCACTTCCATCGTGTCTTATTGGTGGAGTTAAACGTGCGTGTGTCGTCTCATAGGGAGATCCTAAATGAATATAAGTGTTTTTTAAAAACAGAGACATAGACCCTCATTACATAGCCCCATCTGTTCAGAGCCTGACAGCTATTTCCCAGGAGGTGCATTTCCTGCAGGAGGACCACATCCGGGGCGTACTTTTTAACAAACTGGAGTACAATACCCCTTTTGACCTTGCTCCCCAGTCCGTTTACGTTCCAGGACATCAGCTTCAATTCAGCAGAATTTGGTCTTATCATGGTGGCTCTAAATTTCGTGGATCATTGCTTGGGATTGTTGATCGAGTGTGGTGATTTCCCACCCCCTCCATCATTTGATTCTCCGATTCGGGAGTATCTCGCCGGCCGCTTCTACTTGCGCTATGTATTTTTGTCAAGTGACATGTGAAACTGCCATTTAAACTAGTTACTAATTAGAAAACATAAAACAACCCCCCACCCTTCCTCTTCCCATACCTCCCCCCACCCTGCAACCCTGCTAGGCAGAATCCCAACTGCCCGCCCCCCAACTCAGCAGAGAGCCTGTCGACCCTCCCCAACAACAAGTTAAATTGAGGGAACATTTACCTGCCTTTCCCAACCCCCCCTCTACAGTCGTAGCGTAGTACCTGACCGCAATGAATTACAGCTTATTGTCACACCTTTTCCTGTGTGTTCCGCTGTCCCAAGCCAGTTCTACTATGGACTTTGGGTAAAGCCCAGATCATACGTCTATTCTCCTCTTCCAACACATAAATGTTAAGCCGAGTGCCCCAACATGAGTTTAACCAATATTACAGCATATGGTCGAGCTGGAAACCAGTCTATCACTCACTGTCTCATGACATCTGTTCCGCACTGTCTTGGTCCCTTCCGTCATGATACGTCGTTCATCTGTCCTTCTTCAACCGCTCGCCCTGTTGGAGCCATCGCCAATTTCTTTGTTTTCCCCCCCTTGACCTCCTTTCCAGCGCCTCCGAGCCGTCTCAAGCCTCCTATCCAGTCCCATCCTTCCTCTGGAGTGGCAAAGAACCAGACCTTCCCTTCAGATTCCACCCTGAGGCGTGCTGGAAAAAGCATGGAGTACTTCACTCCTTTGTCCCTAAGCACTTTTTTTACTTCAAGAAAGCTACGTCTTAATTTCTGGGTCTTCAGAGTAAAGTCAGGAAAGAAGGTTACTTGCGAGTTTTCAAAGAGAACTGGGGGGCCACTCGCACCGTGTGCAGAATGACGTCTCGGTCTTTATAGTTAAAGAGGCGTGCGATGATGGGTCTAGGTGGGGCCCCCGGCTTGGGGCGACCACCCGGTATACGGTGGGATCTCTCCACCGAGAAAAACTTTGAGAGACCTTTCGGTTTGAGTTGCCCCAAAATCAGTTCCTCCACAAAGAGGTCGACTGTGAACCCTTCCGCCTTCTCAGGGACTCCTAGGATTCGGACGTTATTCCATCGCGATCTCCCCTCCTGGTGTCCAAGCCTGGCCTCCAACTGGGCCGTCCGTACGTGTAGGTCTTTCGTTTGGGCTATAAGACTTGAGGTGTCTTGGAGCAGAGTTTTGGTTGTGTCTTCTACCGTCTGCACTCTTGCCCCCATGTTACGCAGATCGGCTCGAATTAGGGACACCTCCGTTGTTACAGAGTCTATTCGGGTCTCCAGCGCTGTTTGCACGCCCCGAATTGCGGCCATTATATCATGTAGGGATAGTTTGTCTTTATTCTGTGGTGCCTGGGCCTCCAGTGTAGGGCGTTCTTGCATTTGGTCCTGGGCTTCCGCGACTTTGGGTAGAGCGAACTTGTCCAACTTGGTTTGGTGGGATCGCTTGCTATTCTTTCCTCTGGACATCTTCTCAGCTTGTGCAAGCCGCCCTAGGCAGTCTCCTTTTGCAGTCCCCGGGCGCGCTTCTGCCGCCGGCCAGGAGTAGACAGACCACCCCTGTGGCCTGTCAGGGTTATGCCCAGGTTCCCCACGCTTGTAGCTCTCACCCACTTCGTGTCCGGTTTGCAGTATAGATAACTGCCACTTGGAGCCCCCACCGCCTTTTCTCTTTGACTTGGTCTTCCGCGGCACCTTGCGGGCGACTTGGGGTTAAGCTGAGCCTCTCTACTGCCCACTGTATTGGGTATGCTGTTGGGCCAAGGACCAGCTCTTTTGCAATATCCTCCTTTTATTTCAGTCTTGGCTGCTGCGTCGCATCTTCAATTTGGATGATGCCAGCGTGTTTGCAAGCAGTCACTATTGTGGTTCCTGGCACCCCTGCTTCTTCCTTGGTGTAGCTACACCCATGCCAAGCACCAGATGCCACCAGTCTGCCTCTCACAGCTCCTATGCCGTGATTTCTTAGCCCCGGGGGGGTGGGTAGGAGTTTGGGGTCGCCATCACTGTCATGCTTCCTTCCCCCCCACCGGGACAACACCAACCTTTGTCAGGCCCGCTCGGAACAAAGCTGGCCTTCTTTACGTCTCCGCGGACTTCCTCAGCTCATTCTGGGCGGGGGGCAGCCGGGTGGAACACAGCCCCGCAGGCCTCAGAAACCTAGCAGGCGAGACTCAACAGCGTCAGCATTTAACTCACTCCGCCTGTGGATCTGCGAGTCTGCCCGGCCGTCAGCTGCAGGTTTTGGGCCGGTATCCAGTTCTCACACTCCCAGAGGCTCACCAAGACTCGCGCCTCCCTCCGCGTCGCTCCTCTCGTCGGCTGCGTCCTCTGCACACGGCCGGTGCTCCGCAGCTCTTACTCGGCCCCAAAGCAGAATTCGGCAATAATGCAGCCCCTATTGCCACCAGGATTCACACCGCTTTCCGCTCCACACAGTCCGCTGTCGTTTCCGCGTCTTGCCGCGGCTTCGGTGTCGGATTAGATACGGATTTACGGGGGGATCAAAGGAAGGGATTTCGGAGCCGCTGTAAGAAGCGGCCATCTTTCGTCGTGGCAAGCCACCCCCCCTGGAGATGCAATGTTGTACCCGGCCAGACTGAGGGTCATCATGGATGGTAAATCAAAAATCTTCACTGATCCTAAAGCATTGCAGAAGGCCCTTAAGGAATATGCCACGGCTGGCGAGCGGAGAAGAGGTACCGAGGAGATGACTGGGACAGCTGGCGGCGACCCGGAGGAGCAAGACTGATATGGGTACACCCTGGTTTTATAAGTTTGACTGTACAGGTATGCTGAACTCGGTCTGCTGTTTGATGTACACTTGAGGGGATACAAGAAGGTCCGCTGTCTGATACTGGAGGAGATCACTTCATATGCTTGTGTGGAGCTGGGATCAGAGCGGACTGGGACAGATATGGAACCCTTAGTTCTGGCACTACTGAAGGCTGGTCTAATTCGACTTGGCTGAGGGGTACTCGAGACAGCGGTAGTGGGACTACTTTAACTTGCAACTGTGCCCAAATTTCTGTTGCCCGATGGTTGGCTAAATGCTGTGCGGATGGCTACGGCTTATCACTGTTCTTTTTGTGGGGTTTTAAGTGGTGAACAGGCAACATCTGCCCTGCGTGTCACCCACTTGATGACGATTCATTTGAAATGTTCCTTGTTAGATGCTGTAAACATTGTTGGACCCGTTTCAAATTGTGGGAGGGAGAAGGGAATTACGTCTATGCTAGTTGGGGATTGCATAGCGTGGGTGGGGGGGCATTTCGGGGTTTTATTTTTATTTTTTTGATGGCAGTGTGTATACGGTACTTACATAACACTCGTACAGTGCTCCGCGACATTGGAGCTTGGTGGGGATGCATGGGTGCTATCGGAAGCGCAGAGCTAATTAGCATAGCTTGGTATGGCACAGAGACAGGGCAATAGAGTTCGCTTCCTGACATGGAACGTAAGAGGCCTTAATGGCTTTAGAAAGCTGTGAAAGGTGCTTGCTTATCTTACAAGACATGAGATTGATATTGCTTTATTACAGGAGTCCCATTTGCCCACAGATAGTAAAATGCTTAACCGTCGGCCGTCACATGCCTCCTTTCAGGCAGCAGGGTTTACCACACACGCCAGGGGTGTGCTCACCTGGGTTAACCCTAAGTCAGGGATAAAGCTGGAGGCACTCGAGACAGACTCAGAGGGTAGGTTTGCCATCTCTAGATTTTGGGGGCGGGGAGTAGACCTGATTATAGTTAATATTTACGGACCTAACTTTGACAATCTGAAGTTTCATCATGAATTGTTTGGGTGCCTGAAAGGTGTTTCTTCTTTACCGCAAATATGGGGAGGTGATCTTAATTGCGTGCTAGATCCAGCATTGGACCGCTCCAGGGGCCCTTGTCAGTGCCCTTCTGCTGCGGCCAGAGCTATTACGGATGCAGCAACTCAGTTAAATATGTTGGACGTATGGCGGACACAGTCACCGTCTGATGGGGGTTTTACCCACTATTCTGCCCCGCATGACCTTCACACCAGAATTGACTACTGGTTTGTTTGTAGACCTATGTATCCCCGGATTAGGGCTTGTATGACCCACCCCCGCTCTTTTTCAGACCACTCCCCAATAATGCTAGAGATTGAGAGCCCACAGAAGAGGCCTGCCCCTTTCACTTGGCGGTTCCCGCCATACTCGTTGCTTGATAGCGTTTTTAAGTCTGAGATGGCTGAGACCATAGAGAGTTTCTTTGACACTAATATTGGTTCTGTTCGCCAGTTTTCTACAGTCTGGGAGTCTTTTAAATTCTATATACGGGGGATAGCCATGTCCAAGCACTCCGGGGTCCTCGGTTCACTTAGAGGAAGGCTGGCTAGTTTAGAGAGTCGATTGATCGACCTAGAGCGAGAGACCTTGGCGGGAGGGGATGCCCAGGTAGTGGACGAATTGAAAAGCACACTGGAGGAATACCACGAAACCGTGGACAGTGAGATTAAGCATATGGGGAAATACGCAGTTGCCAAAACATATGGGGAAGGGGAAAGGCCGGGTTTAGTCTTGGCAGCATTGCTGAGAGATAGGAGGGACCTGGGGTGTGTGACCGAGCTGCGTGCAGAGAGTGACGAGCTGTTGAGGGACCCATCGGCAATAGCCGACAGGTTCAACCAGTATTACTCAGACCTGTACAGATCTAGAGCGACTACAGATGAGGCAGCGATCCAAGATTATTTAGAACATATTAAGATGCTGTGGTTGGCCGATGAGCACAGGGAATACTTAATGAGGCCTTTAGACCCGGGGGAAGTACTCGTGGCGCTCAATTCAATGCGTTAAGGAAGTGCCCCAGGGCAGGACGGCCTTGCTGTCGCTTTTTATAAGGAATTCAAGGAACTGCTCATTCTGCACCTTATCACACTATTTGAGGAGATAGGGGAGGATGGGAGAATGCCCCCTTCAATGAGGGAAGCTTTGATAGTTACAATACTAAAGCCGAGCAAACCCCCTAATGAATGTTCATCTTATAGGCCTCTGTCACTTATCAACGTTGACACCAAGCTATTTGCAAAAATTCTAGCTAACCAACTGGCTCCGCTGGTTCCGCTCTTGGTGGGTCAGGAACAGTCAGGGTTCGTACCCGGATGTAACTTGTCATATAACCTACGAAGCGTGTTTTGAGCAATACAGCATATCAAATCGGAAATTAAGGCTGCTGTGGTCTTCCTTGATGCAGAGAAGGCCTTTGACTCTGTTAAGTGGCCCTTCATGCAGGCAGTGTTGAGGCGGCTAGGGGTGGGAGAGGTATTCCTGCAGTTAGTGGCGGTCCTATATAATTCCCCCACTGCAAGGATTTGAGTTGGAGATACAGTGACTGCCCCCATTCAGATATCAAGGGACACGCGACAAGGATAGCCCTTATCGCCTTTGTTATATGCCTTGGTTGCGGAACCCTTGGCATGTGCACTAAGGGAGTATCACAGGCATAGGGGGATCTGCTTTCTGAAATATAACCTCATAGTGTCAGCTTACACGGATGATACTCTCCTGTATATTAGAGATCCGGAGTCTAATATGTCCCCAGTGCTAGATGAGGGGTAAGATACGGTGACCTCTCAGGCCTTCAAATGAATTGGACTCTTCAACTACTTTCCCACTTTCCTCAGCCATGGATCCTATTGAATTAGAATACCCTAATATGGACCACTGAGCCTGTGCGCTATTTAGGTATGAAGGTTCACACGGACTCTGAGCTGGTTTTAAGCTAAAATTATGGCAAAGCAATTGCTAAATTAGAAGAAGATGTAGAACGATGGATTCGACTTCCCCTGTTCCTTATGGGACGCATATTTCTCATGAAGATGGTGGTGCTCCCTAGATTTTTATTTCTGTTTGTGAATGTTCCGATGGTACTCCCTGCGCATATCTTTAAGGTTATCTGCTCATTACTGCTGAAGTTAGCCTGGGCCGGGAAACACTCACATGTCAAGTGGGACACCCTCACACTACCTTACTCTATGGGAGGTCTTGGGGCCCCGGACTTAGAGTTATACTATTGCGCGGCACAAAGCTCACATGCCTACCACTGGCTGCATGAGCAAGCTGGCCTCCCACACCTACAGACAGAAAGGGTTGCGGCGGCGCCCTCTCCCCTCCCATTATTGTTGTTCCATGCCCCCTCCAGACGACTGGGTATTCTAGACTCTGTTAATTCTGTCACTCCTGCATGGCAAAATTTGCTAAAGGGCAGGCGGGCACTGTCCTATACTCCCCCCTGACCCCGGTGGAATGGTGCTACTGGCTGCCGATATGCTGTGAAAAAGAAGTGGTAAGTGCTCTGGCTTCAGTTAACATCACTAAAATAGGGGACCTATTCTCTGAAGGCACGGCTCAAGGATGGGCTGAGATTGAGACAGAGGGCCATAATCACACCCCGCTCGTGCGGTTCCACTTCCATAGAGTGAGGCATGCACTTCGGGAGATGCCTGGTGAAGACATGCTCGAACCGTAAATCAACAGCAAGGAGGAGTCTACCCACAAGGACAGAGAAATCTGCTTATTCAGCACGGAGGATGCAGAAAGAGTAAAATAGAATCCTTTCTAAGAAGACCCCTCACTCACCAACCTAGTTGGTGACATGCTTCATCATTGGGGTCCCACCCGAATAGCCGAATGCTACCCGGGTGTGCTGCGACACCTGATTACAGTGGAGCGGGTTGGTTTGAACAGCAGTGGTAGTGCAAAGTGAGTGCCAAAGGTGGTGAATATTAAAAATTGTCAAAGTTTAACTCCCTACAGGAATTTAATATGGAGTAACTCGACAATATTAAAAACAGTGTGAGACCCTAGTCAGGCTAAATTGACCTGTAGTGTCTAAGTGAAAATAAAAGTGATGGTCTACATGTTTCAACCTGTAGTGGGATTACCAGGTTTTCGTCAGGACCGGAAATAGGCCCGGGTGGTCTACACGCTCTAAGGTGTACCCAGCCCAGGGACCATGGATAGAATGCCACACTAGTATTACTTACTGTATGGCGTTCCCTCATCAAATCATATATAAGGAGAAATCTGAAAGACGAAAAATGTCACAGGTACATTCTACGCATTAATCATGTGTTAATGCATGAACCAATATGCTCCTCTCACACACGAGGCAACACCAGTAGAAAAATGATGCATACTCAAGTGTAACGTGCTGTCTCACAGGCACAACCAACAGATTTCATGCGGTGTCACTGTGACAGACGATTGTGAAAAATAACTGGATCTGGTTTGTTCGAAAAGTCGATTAGACCGGGAAGAGAACAATCAATAAACGTGCCTATTATCAGAAAGGCGGGTGCTTAGACATAAGCATACCGGAGTAACCCTCACACTGTCGGTTGTGGGGAAAGGTATCACCATGCCTATTTGCAAGCGGCGAGTGCTTAAACATAAACAAGCCGAAGTGACTGCAAAACTATGTACAAGGGAGAGAGAGGGAAAAAGGGTTAAAATCTTACTAGAGGCTTGAATCGGCCGTGCCCCATGGGAACCGGGGAAGGCGCTGGCTCTTAGTCAAACACTGAGGAAATAAAGTGAGGAAATAAAGTAAAGTTACAAATGGGGCGACTCCTGCTTGCGAAAGATGTCATGAATCATCGGAGTCCACCCGCGGGTTGAGAAATCACTTACTTCATCAAACCATGCCACCTGTGTCCGCACCTACTTGGTTACCCCTCACGGCTCCCTGAGGATATCCGTGTGAGCGGCATGGTGGTTTAAGAGCGTTTGTGTGGTGTTTTCCGGGTACGCCCACAACAGCGTGCGGCGCGCGGTGACGTCAGGCCGCCGCTCTGATGTTTGGGAAAAACAGTGTTTACGGAAATAACGATGTGGATGCTAACAGCCCATATGATCGTAAGCGCTCTGAAAATAGAGTGCAGAGGTGAATGGCCGAATGAGAACAAAGTTCAGGAGTCAGTGGCCAAAAAGGATGAAAGGTATTAAGTGCTCCTGCTGGAGCTAGCCTCAATAAATAAAGAGCTATTGAAGTGAAAAGCGGAGGTTTACAAAGGAAAAACCTAAGGTCAGAGCTGGTACAAAAGAAGGGCAATAATTAGATGTAGATTGTCAAAGTGAACAGAAACGACAGTAAACTGATTTATCTATTCAATACAGAATTCCATGGGATACCATCGTTCAGTCCCACTTTTTGTGTAGAGAGCCTGTACACCCATCGCTGCTCTTTCTCGAATAGACGCTGCTGAGTGCTGTCACCAGGTCTCATTTGCTCTATAATAGTCCATTGCATGTCATTGGGAGTATGTCCCACCCTTAAGAAATGCTCTGTCAGTTTTGTAGTGGTTTTTCTACATCTGATTGTACTACGATGTTCGCAGATTCTCTGCTTAATTTTCCTACTCGTCATCCCCACATACCGAAGATTGCATGGGCATGTGATGAGGTATACTACGTTTTGGCTGTTGCAGTTGGTATGGACTCGTTGGGTCCAGACTTTACCAGGTTCTAGGTCGAGTGTTTTGGTGTGACTTGTCAAATGGCAAACGCTACAGTTCCCACAGGGAAAGTGGCCCACAATGTTAGGAAGACCCCAAGCGTTAAGGACAGTTTGTGTGTTATCTCTGGTTTGTTTCTTAGGGCGTGTATTGACCAAGGAGTCTTTTAGGCTCCTTGCACGTTTAAATGAGAACAGAGGTTTTTCCCAATGGAGATTCCCCGTGCCCAGGATACCCCAGTGTTTATTGATGGAACGGGTCACCAGATTAGAGGCTGTACTGTATGTGGTGACACATGTTAAGGGTATCTCCTTTTCGCGCCTATTTTTGTTTTCTAGTAGGGCCTCCCGTGGTTGATTTCGGGCCCTCTTCTGGCACTTATTGAGGATTTTTTCTGGATAACCTCTCTCTGTAAGTTTGGTTGTGAGGTCCCTGGCCTGGGTGCGGTAATCGTTGATCTTACTACAATTGCGGCGCAACCTAAGGTACTGGCCATACGGTAAATTCTCTTTAAGGGACCTCGGGTGGAAACTTTCAAATCTGAGTAAGTTATTCTTGGCAGTGGGCTTGTGGTGTGTTCTAGTTTCTAGAAGCTGGCTGAAGCTAATGGTTTCATATCTAAACATGAGTCGGACTACCTTACCAACACCGAAGGGAAGGTCCCATATTTCTATACTCTCCGAAAATGCACAAGGACAGGTTTCCTCCTCCTGGCAGACCCATTGTCTCAGGAATAGGGTCCTTACTGGAACCCTTGTCTAGGTTCTGTGATTTTTTTCTTAAAACTATGGTCCAGAACACCGAGACCTATCTACAGGACACTAAGAGTCTCCTCAATCTACTGAAGGAGCTGACGGTCGATGACTCTACCATCCTAGTTAGCATGGACATAGAAAGTCTCTACACTAGTATCCCTCAAGATGACACCTTGGAAGTATTGAGGATAGCACTAGATGAAACAGAGTGGACTTACACTACACCCAGGGGCTTCATCCTGCCAGGCTAGCCCTGAAAAAGAACTACTTCGAATTTGAGGGTAAACTGTACCTTCAGATTGGAGGTACTTCTATGGGTAGTACCTTCACTCCGAGTGTAGCTGGACTCTATGGGGCACATGCATCAATGTAAAATTTTGCGAATCCTTAATTGCGAATTTTAACGATTCGCAAATAACGAATCGCAAAAACAGATGCAACAAAAAAATCGCGAAAAAATAAAGATTCGCTAAAATTCGCAATTTCTACTGCGAATCCGAAATTTGCGAATTCGCTATTAGCGATTTCGCAAATAGCGAATTCGCTATTTGCGAATTCGCAAATAGCGAATTCGCAAATAGCGAAGTCGCATTTGTGATGCATCTTGATGACATCAGAACCAGGAAGTGAGCAGCACAAGCCCCATTCCCAGTTCACAGTCAGAGGGAGAGGAGGGAGCTGGCTCTGGGAGCTAACTAGCAGTGGCATTGAGCAATTGGAAAATCCTGGTAACTGCAAGAAAATGGAAAGCACACAAACAGCAGAGGACAGCCAATCAGGCAGGAAGCGGAAAATGAAATTCTCAGAAAAAGAAAGTGACACACTCATTGAGGGAGTTGTCCACAGCCATGATAAGCTGTTTGGGAAACAATCATTGAAAGTGGCAGAGCAGGAGAAAAGGAAAATATGGATCCGGATCCAGAACCGGGTGAATGCCAGTGGGGTGACACACCGCACCATCGATGACCTGAAGAAAAGATGGTACGACATGCGCAGTCGGGCCAAGGAGCGCATAGCTGCCCGTCTGAAGGAAGCAAGGAAGACAGGAGGGGGAACACCGATAGACACTGGGAACACTACCATGGAGGAAATGGTTGAATCCACTATCCAGCCTGAAGCTGTTGTCGGTGTGACACAGCTAGACACGTCAGGAGCAGCAAACACATCTGAAGGTAAGATGACTGCATGTTACCATTGACCTAAATAATAAAGGTAGTACACCACCCCAGTACAGCACAAGTGCACACTCAGAACATCCAGTACACAATGTATCCATGAAGAGAAGTGCATTATGGGAGATGTAGGCAGGTCAAGCATATACAATGTCAAACACACAAATAGGCTAAGAAACAACTCAGAACAGTGAACATATTCCAAATTTAATGCCAAAGTAAAAATATGATCACTGTGACATGACATCCCATACTTAAATTAATGCTGGTTTTGCACTGTTAAATCTCACAGATGCAGAACGTGTAGAAGCTGAGGATAGTGACAACCAGGACATACAGGACATCAGCGCAGTTGAGGATATGGACACACCGGTGTTGCCAACAAATCCATCCAGTGCCCCAAACACACGCAGGGCAACTGTCCCACCACTGGTCACCATGGAGTCTGACGATGAGACAAATGCACCACATGAGTCCAGGCATGGCCCAGCCACATCCATCCCAAATCCACAAACACAGGTCCGCAGAAGTAATGTCAGTGTCCGGCGTAGAAGAGCCAGATCACGCAGAACACAGCAGGAGGAGCAACCAAATGATGTCTGGGGTGGTCTTGAGGGACAGATGCTCCGCATGCAGCGCCTGCAGACCAAGAACACACGTTTAGTGCAGTTACAAATTGGGAAGATGGCAGACAACATTGCAGTACTGTGCGATAGTGTGCAGCAAATGACCAAGGTTATGCAGGAGGGACATGCATCACAGAGAAGAAACCATCGGCAACTAATGCAGCACCTCAAAAGCTATGCCAAATCCAACAATAGGCTGGCCACATCAACTGCACTGCTGGCACGTAGGTCTGTGACCATGCAAACAGAAATGTGCCATTGGAGCGGGGATGTGGCGAAGGCACTGGACCAGGTAACCAATGCAGTGGAACTGCTGAATGCTACCACAATTGGGGCCAACATGTCCACGCAGGAAGAGGGTAGTGAGGGGCCTCAAGCTTGAGTAGCATAGCTATGCCAGTTGCCACTGCAGGAAGACGCAACACACGCAGCAGTACCCCCTCAGCTTCCAACATGAGGGATGAGGATGCTGTCTCTGACAGGCGTCTGGGTGTTCATGGGAGAAAGCGCTAGCCTGCTATATACAATTGCATACCGATATGGTGACGTAACCATGGATGTGATCGGACCTTTTGACTGATTGACAAGTCATTATTTATTTTTAATACACTTATGTCCATTACTTAAGAATCCTGTGCCACTGGCCACATTGAAAGTGTGCTCCGACACTCATGTCATATTTCCTTTGAATAAACCGTTCTGTGATTGTAATATACACTGTTTGTGTCATCATTACTCACCTCAGAAATAGTTTTGTGTGATGTCCAATCTTCTCCTGCGCCCTTCTGCTGCGCTTGCCCCTTGTGCTGCACGGCGCTGTGGCACTTGCTGGTCCTCATCCTCGGAGTCGCTGTCAGACACCTCGATCTCCATTCCACCCCTCGTTGCTATATTGTGCAGCATGGCACATGCTGCTACTAGCTTGCAGCATTGTTCAGGGTTGTATTGGAGTGCTCCACCAGTCTTATGGAGGCATCTGAATCGGCTCTTCAGCAGCCCAAATGTGCGCTCTATGATGTTCCTTGTTGATATATGTGCAGCATTGTACCTCTGTTGGTTGGCAGTTGTGGGATTGAGGTAAGGCGTCAGAAGGTAATTACGCAAGGCGTATGCGCTGTCACCTGCATGTGGGTAAGCAAAGGGTCAGTGGCAGTTTGACATTGGCATACGTACAATGACTGTGAGTATCACCTACACATATTTACCAAGCAGATGTGCCTCTCCAAATTCTCCCTGACCAGACGGGTGTAAATGCCACTTTGCCTGAAAATATATGAATCATGTGCACTCCCAGGAAATTGAGCCACTATATCAGTGATTATGTATTTGGCATTGCAAACAACCTGAATATTAAGGGAGTGATAGCATTTTCTATTTCTGTATATGTATTCCTCTGCTGCAGGGGGACATATTGCCACATGTGTGCAATCGATGCAACCTATAACATGTGGGAAGCGAGCTATCTGGTAAAACTCCTGTTTTGTTTTCGCAAGGTCATGCGCGGTGGTGGGGAAATTGATGTGTGAGCCGATCCTGGCCATCATGGCATCAAGGAATGCTTTGAATATTCTTGAAAGTGCGCTTTGCGACACACCTCCAGCTACTGCAATGAACCCCTGGAAGCTGCCTGACGCCAGTAGGTGTAGGCAACATAGGACCTGCACATGCGTTGGGATGGCATTGGTCCTACGTGTCTGTCGTTGCAGTATGGGATCCAATTCATTGATCAGGTCATGGATCATTGCTGCATTGAGCCTATACGTATCGTATATCTCATCCTCTTGCTGTCCTAGCAAAGTTATGCGGACTCTGAAGATGCGCTCATTGATTCGCCTCCGTCTGTGTCCAGCAGCCAGCAGCCTCATCCTCCTCGCCATCAGGTACATCCCTGCCATTGTGAGATGTGGTAGCTAATTCTGGGTGTGTTTCAGTGGGTTTAAGTAGAATTTCAGCTGTATCTGATTTGCACTCATGATTACCACCTGGTTGTGATCCTTCTTATTTTGCACTCGCAAAATTGCGAATTTCAGGAAATTCGCAATTTGCGAATTTTCATGCATCTATTTAGCGATTCCTTATTTGCGAATCGCTATTTGGGGCGCAAATAGCGATTCGCTAATACTATTCGCAGAATGTTTTGCGATTCTTTAAATTAGCGAATTGTTGAGTTTTCGCTATTTTGCAGTTGATGCATTGCGAAACGGTATTTTGCGGTCGCAAACGCCATTATTTAGCGAATCGCTAATTTTGCGATTTTTTTTAGGCTTGATGCATGTGCCCCATAGAGTCCAGCTACACTCGGAGCAAAGGTACTACCCATAGAAGTTCCTCCAATCTGAAGGTACAATTTACCCTCAAATTCGAAGTAGTTCTTTTTAGGGCTAGTCTAGCACAATCAAAGAATGAAGCCCCTGGGTGTAGTGTAAGTCCACTCTGTTTCCTCTAATGCTATTCTCAATACTTCCAAGGTGTCATCTTGAGGGATACTCGTGTAAAGGCTTTCTATGTCCATGCTGACTAGGATGGTGGAGTCATCGACCGTCAGCTCCTTCAGTAGATTGAGGAGACTCTTAGTATCCTGTAGATAGGTCTCGGTGTTCTGGACCATAGTTTTTAGAAAAAATCACAGAACCTAGACAAGGGTTCCAGTAGGGACCCTATTCCTGAGACAATGGGTCTGCCAGGGGAGGAAACTTATCCTTGTGCATTTTCGGGAGAGTATAGAAATATGGGACCTTCCCTTCGGTGTTGGTAAGATACTCCGATTCATGTTGGGATATGAAACCATTAGCTTCAGCCAGCTTCACCATCGACCTGATTTCTACCTGGAGGTCCATTGTGGGGTCAGATGTTAGTGGAAGATAATTACTCACATCCGAGAGTAGTCTAAGACATTCTGCCTGATAGGCATTTTTGTCCTGCACGACAACTCCACCCCCCTTGTCTGCTTGTTTTATCACTATATCCTCACAGTTTTTAAGGCTTTCCAAAGCCGTGATCTCCGCCTTACTCATATTAAAAAATGGTTGTTTGATTTCCAACTTTTCCACATCATTGAAAACAGCTTGTTCGAAGGCAGAAACCTCCACCGGGATGGTGTGGGGGGGTGGGATGAATGAAGATTTTAGACGTAGACCCGTAGTACATTGGTAGTTGGTGGAAGGATTATTACCTTGTTTCTCAAAAAAAGCTTTGAGCTTAAGTTTCCGAAAAAAACCGGACAATTCGCATTGGAGATTAAATTTGTCTAGTTTTTGGGTGGGAACAAAACCCAGGCCTCTATTGAGCACCTTCTCTTCCATTGTGGTAAGTTGTCTGGATGCCAAGTTAGTGACTAGACCCTGTTGTTGCTTGTCCCTGGCTAGACCCTGTTGTTGCTTGTCCCTGGCTGGCATTCCCTCACTTTGCTCCGAGTGTAGTTGCCCACCGGGTTCTCGTCCTCCCACTGGACCTGGCCTCGTCCTTTCCTTCTCCCACGCCCTCTCCTGCCCCTGCCTAAAAAAGGCGGTCTAAAGGGGTTTTGGGGAAATATGGGCTGTCCAAAAGGAGGATGCCACCCATAGATGGGGTATTGCTGCTGTGGATTAAAGGGTGGTTGGTGTAGATTAAAGGGTGGTTGGTATCCCCCCACTAGATGATTATTATATGGCGGCCACCCGTTCTGAGGTCTATTTCTACCTCTTTGTCTGGATCTCTCACTCCCTGTGCTTGAGTCACTGCTGGCTGTAGAGTCATTGCTGGACATATCAGACTCTCTCTCGGCTCTAAATGGGGGTACAAAATCTGGATCTGAGTAGGGGTAGGTCTTCACATATGAAAACCGTTTCAGATCCTTCTGGAATTTCTGAGCCTTCTGTTGAGTAAGGTTGTCTTTATACTCATTAATCTCTTTATTGAGCTCATCTAGTTTCTTTTTATAGCCAGTAATGGTAGTCTTTATATGACTCTCTGTGAGCTGAATTTCAATCATTATTGCCTCAGAGAGTCTCAGGGCTGTCTTAAGAATAAGTACTATCCAGTCACGGGTACAATGCCATGCGATCTGAGCCCAGTCCTTCCTGAAAACAGGGTCATTGAGAAAGATCCGAGGGGCATTCGTAACCAATAGACCTTTAGGTGCCATATTTTTCTTTAAGTATTCCTTCAGAATCGTACCATGGAGTATTGTCCTAATCCTGTTTCTTTTCATCTCTGTAAGTTTCTCCCAATCAGTTGTCTGTGATATTGTTTGTGCTATGCTAGCATCAGCAAACAGTGAAGAATCGCCTAAAAGAGCGTCAACTTCCTCAGTGGTGTAAGATAGACCTTGATTCTCTCCCATAGTGAAGCAGTCAAACGAATTAATTAAGAGGAAAAAACTCTCGCAGCTGTGCGCTGCCGTAGTAAGCGAAACAAATAAGAGAGGTAGGGTTTTTTTTATATATTAGAAATAATATATAAAGGGAGTACTCCTAATCCCCAAAAGGTAATGATAAATCAACAGCAAGGAGGAGTCTACCCACAAGGACAGAGAAATCTGCTTATTCAGCACGGAGGATGCAGAAAGGGAGTAAAAAATAGAATTATTTCTAAGAAGACCCCTCACTCACCAACCTAGTTGGTGACATGCTTCATCATTGGGGTCCCACCCGAATAGCCAAATGCTACCCGGGTGTGCTGCGACACCTGATTACAGTGGAGCGGGTTGGTTTGAACAGCAGTGATAGTGCAAAGTGAGTGCCAAAGGTGGTGAATATTAAAAATTGTCAAAGTTTGACTCCTACAGGAATTTAATATGGAGTAACTCGACAATATTAAAAACAGTATGAGACCCTAATCAGGCTAAATTGACCTGTAGTGTCTAAGTGAAAATAAAGGTGATGGTCTAAATGTTTCCAACCTGTAATGGAATTGCAAGGTTTTCGTCAGGACCGGAAGAAAAGCCCGGGTGGTCTACACACTCTAGGGTGTACCCAACCCAGGGCCCATGGATAAAGCCACACCAGTATTACTCACTGTATGGCATTCCCTCATCAAGTCAAATCTAGGGAGAAATCTGAAGAGAAAAAATGTCAAAAGTACATTTTACGCTTTAATCATGTGTTAATGCATGAACCAATATGCTCCTCTCACACACGAGGTAACACCAGTGAGCGAATGATGCATACTCAAGTGTAACGTGCTGTCTCACAGGCACAACCAACAATTTCATGCGGTGTCACTGTGATGAATGAATGTGAGAAATAACTGGATCTGGGTTGTTCGAAAGGTCGCTAAGACCGGAAAGGGAACAATCAATAAACAAGCTTATTAGCAGAAAAACGGGTGCTTACAAATAAGCACACCGCAGAAACCCTCACACTATCAGTTGTGGGGAAAAAGTATGACCGTGCCTATTCGCAAGCGGCGAATGCTTAGATATAAGCAAGCCGAAGTGACTGCAAAACTATGTACAAGGGAGAAAGAGAGAGGGAAAAAGGGTTAAAATCTTACTAGCGGCTTGAATCGGCCGTGTCCCATGAGAACCGGGGGAAGGCGCTGGCTCTTAGTCAAACACTGAGGAAATAAAAAAGTGAGGAAATAAAAAAGTAAAAAAGTTTTACAAATGGGGCGCCCCTGCCTGCGAAGGAAATCATGGAGCAGCGGAGTCCACCCGCAGATTGAGAGGTCACTTACTTCATCAAACCATGCCCCCTGTGTCTGCACCTACTTGGTTGTCCCTCGCGGATCTCCGAGGTTAACCGGGTAAGTGGCATGGCGGTTTATGAGCGTTAGAGTGGTGTTTCCGGGTACGCCCACAACAACGCGCGGCGCGCGGTGACGTCAGCCCACCGTGTTGATGTTAGGAAACAACTATGTGGATGCTAACAGCCGATATGGTCGTAAGCGCTCTGAAACCAGAGTGCAGCGGTAATTGGCTGAATGAAAACAAAGTACAACCGAGGATGAAGGAGTACTCCTACTGGAGTAAGTGTCAATAAATAGAAGAGCTATTGGAATGAAAAGCGGTGGTTATTACAAGATGACACAAAGGAAAGGCAAATATGGGATATAGATTGTTAGAATGAACAGAAATGACAGTAAACTGATTTATCTATTCAATACAGAATTCCATGGGATACCATCGTTCAGTCCCTCTTTTTGTGTAGAGAGCCTGTACACCCAACGCTGCTCTTTCTCGAATAGACGCTGCTGCGTAGCTGTGATAAGGTTTTATTTGCTCTATAATAGTCCATTGCATATCATTAGGAGTATGTCCCACCCTTAAGAAATGCTCTGTCAGTTTTGTAGTGGTTTTCACATCTGATTGTACTCCGATGTTCGCAGATTCTCTGCTTAATTTTCCTACTCGTCATCCCCACATACCGAAGATTGCATGGGCATGTGATGAGGTATACTACATTTTGGCTGTTACAATTGGTATGGACACGTTGGGTCCAGACTTTTCCAGGTTCTAAGTTAAGTGTTTTGGTGTGACTTGTCAAATGGCAGACGCTACAATTCCCACAGGGAAAATGGCCCACAATGTTAGGAAGACCCCAAGCGTTAAGAACAGTTTGTGTGTTATCCCTAGTTTGTTTTTTAGGGCGTGTATTGACCAAGGAGTCTTTCAGGCTTCTTGCACGTTTGAATGAAAACAGAGGTTTTTCCCAATGGAGATTGGGTGTACAGGCTCTCTACACAAAAAGAGGGACTGAACGATGGTATCCCATGGAATTCTGTATTGAATAGATAAATCAATTTACTGTCATTTCTGTTCATTCTAACAATCTATATCCCATATTTGCCTTTCCTTTGTGTCATCTTGTAATAACCACCGCTTTTCATTCCAATAGCTCTTCAATTTATTGACACTTACTCCAGTAGGAGTACTCCTTCATCCTCGGTTGTACTTTGTTTTCATTCAGCCAATTACCGCTGCACTCTAGTTTCAGAGCGCTTACGACCATATCGGCTGTTAGCATCCATATCGCTGTTTCCTAACATCAACACGGCGGGCTGACGTCACCGCGCGCCGCGCGTTGTTGTGGGCGTACCCGGAAGCACCACTCTAACGCTCATAAGCCGCCATGCCACTTACCCGGTTAACCTCGGAGATCCGCGAGGGACAACCAAGTAGGTGCAGACACAGGTGGCATGGTTTGATGAAGTAAGTGACCTCTCAATCTGTGGGTGGACTCCGCTGCTCCATGATTTCCTTCGCAGGCAGGGGCGCCCCATTTGTAAAACTTTTTACTTTTTATTTCCTCACTTTTTATTTCCTCAGTGTTTGACTAAGAGCCAGCGCCTTCCCCGGTTCTCATGGGGCACGGCCGATTCAAGCCGCTAGTAAGATTTTAACCCTTTTTCCTCTCTCTTTCTCCCTTGTACATAGTTTTGCAGTCACTTCGGCTTGCTTATATCTAAGCATTCGCCGCTTGCGAATAGGCACGGTCATACTTTTTCCCCACAACTGATAGTGTGCGGGTTTCTGCTGTGTGCTTATTTGTAAGCACCCGTTTTTTTGCTAATAAGCTTGTTTATTGATTGTTCCCTTTCCGGTCTTAGCGACCTTTCGAACAACCCAGATCCAGTTATTTCTCACATTCATTCATCACAGTGACACCGCATGAAATTGTTGGTTGTGCCTGTGAGACAGCACGTTACACTTGAGTATGCATCATTCGTTCACTGGTGTTACCTCGTGTGTGAGAGGAGCATATTGGTTCATGCATTAACACATGATTAAAGCGTAAAATGTACTGTTGAAATTTTTTCTCTTTCAGATTTCTCCCTAGATTTGACTTGATTAGGGAATGCCATACAGTGAGTAATACTGGTGTGGCTTTTTATCCATGGGCCCTGGGTTGGGTACACCTTAGAGTGTGTAGACCACCCGGGCTTTTCTTCCGGTCCTGACGAAAACCTTGCAATTCCATTACAGGTTGAAACATGTAGACCATCACCTTTATTTTCACTTAGACACTACAGGTCAATTTAGCCTGATTAGGGTCTCATACTGTTTTTAATATTGTCGAGTTACTCCATATTAAATTCCTGTAGGGAGTCAAACTTTGACAATTTTTAATATTCACCACCTTTGGCACTCACTTTGCACTATCACTGCTGTTCAAACCAACCCGCTCCACTGTAATCAGGTGTCGCAGCACACCCGGGTAGCATTCGGCTATTCGGGTGGGACCCCAATGATGAAGCATGTCACCAACTAGGTTGGTGAGTGAGGAGTCTTCTTAGAAATAATTCTATTTTTACTCCCTTTCTGCATCCTCCGTGCTGAATAAGCAGATTTCTCTGTCCTTGTGGGTAGACTCCTCCTTGCTGTTGATTTATCATTACCTTTTGGGGATTAGGAGTACTCCTTTATATATTATTTCTAATATATAAAAAAAACCCTACCTCTCTTATTTGTTTACGCTTACTACGGCAGCGCTGGCTGCGAGAGTTTTTCCTCTTAATTAATTCGTTTGACTGCTTCACTATGGGAGAGAATCAAGGACTATCTTACACCACTGAGGAAGTTGACGCTCTTTTAGGCGATTCTTCACTGTTTGCTGATGCTAGCATAGCACAAACAATATCACAGACAACTGATTGGGAGAAACTTACAGAGATGAAAAGAAACAGGATTAGGACAATACTCCATGGTACGATTCTGAAGGAATACTTAAAGAAAAATATGGCACCTAAAGGTCTATTGGTTACGAATGCCCCTCGGATCTTTCTCAATGACCCTGTTTTCAGGAAGGACTGGGCTCAGATCGCATGGCATTGTACCCGTGACTGGATAGTACTGATTCTTAAGACAGCCCTGAGACTCTCTGAGGCAATAATGATTGAAATTCAGCTCACAGAGAGTCATATAAAGACTACCATTACTGGCTATAAAAAGAAACTAGATGAGCTCAATAAAGAGATTAATGAGTATAAAGACAACCTTACTCAACAGAAGGCTCAGAAATTCCAGAAGGATCTGAAACGGTTTTCATATGTGAAGACCTACCCCTACTCAGACCCAGATTTTGTACCCCCATTTAGAGCCGAGAGAGAGTCTGATATGTCCAGCAATGACTCTACAGCCAGCAGTGACTCAAGCACAGGGAGTGAGAGATCCAGACAAAGAGGTAGAAATAGACCTCAGAACGGGTGGCCGCCATATAATAATCATCTAGTGGGGGGATACCAACCACCCTTTAATCCACACCAACCACCCTTTAATCCACAGCAGCAATACCCCATCTATGGGTGGTATCCTCCTTTTGGACAGCCCATATTTCCCCAAAACCCCTTTAGACCGCCTTTTTTAGGCAGGGGCGGGAGAGGGCGTGGGAGAAGGAAAGGACGAGGCCAGGTCCAGTGGGAGGACGAGAACCCGGTGGGCAACTACACTCGGAGCAAAGTGAGGGAATCCCAGCCAGGGACAAGCAACAACAGGGTCTAGCCAGGGACAAGCAACAACAGGGTCTAGTCACTAACTTGGCATCCAGACCACTTACCACAATGGAAGAGAAGGTGCTCAATAGAGGCCTGGGTTTTGTTCCCACCCAAAAACTAGACAAATTTAATCTCCAATGCGAATTGTCCGGTTTTTTTCGGAAACTTAAGCTCAAAGCTTTTTTTGAGAAACAAGGTAATAATCCTTCCACCAACGACCAATGTACTACGGGTCTACATCTAAAATCTTCATTCATCCCACCCCCCCACACCATCCCGGTGGAGGTTTCTGCCTTCGAACAAGCTGTTTTCAATGATGTGGAAAAGTTGGAAATCAAACAACCATTTTTTAATATGAGTAAAGCAGAGATCACGGCTTTGGAAAGCCTTAAAAACTGTGAGGATATAGTGATAAAACAAGCAGACAAGGGGGGTGGAGTTGTCGTGCAGGACAAAAATGCCTATCAGGCAGAATGTCTTAGACTACTCTCGGATGTGAGTAATTATCTTCAACTAACATCTGACCCCACAATGGACCTCCAGGTAGAAATCAGGTCGATGGTGAAGCTGGCTGAAGCTAATGGTTTCATATCCCAACATGAATCGGAGTATCTTACCAACACCGAAGGGAAGGTCCCATATTTCTATACTCTCCCGAAAATGCACAAGGATAAGTTTCCTCCCCTGGCAGACCCATTGTCTCAGGAATAGGGTCCCTACTGGAACCCTTGTCTAGGTTCTGTGATTTTTTTCTAAAAACTATGGTCCAGAACACCGAGACCTATCTACAGGATACTAAGAGTCTCCTCAATCTACTGAAGGAGCTGACGGTCGATGACTCCACCATCCTAGTCAGCATGGACATAGAAAGCCTTTACACGAGTATCCCTCAAGATGACACCTTGGAAGTATTGAGAATAGCATTAGAGGAAACAGAGTGGACTTACACTACACCCAGGGGCTTCATTCTTGATTGTGCTAGACTAGCCCTAAAAAAGAACTACTTCGAATTTGAGGGTAAATTGTACCTTCAGATTGGAGGAACTTCTATGGGTAGTACCTTTGCTCGAGTGTAGCTGGACTCTATGTCTTTAACTTTGAGAAGAAATTTATACTCAATGACTCTAATCCTTTCTCGTCATATGTCAAGTTCTGGAGAAGGTACATTGACGACATTCTTGTCATCTGGCAGGGCCCTGATGATGTTTTGACTAAATTCATCGCATGGGTCAACACATGTGACCATAACTTGAGGTTTACCCACACGAAGGACCCTGACACCTTGGTGTTCCTCGATGTAGTGATCACTAAAGAAAATGGGGGTCTTGAAACCAGGACACACCACAAGCCCACTGCCAAGAATAACCTACTTAGATTTGAAAGTTTCCACCCGAGGCCCCTTAAAGAGAATTTACCATATGGCCAGTATCTTCGGTTGCGCCGCAACTGTAGTAAGATCAACGATTACCGTACCCAGGCTAGGGACCTGACAACTAAACTTACAGAGAGAGGTTATCCAGAAAAAATCCTCAATAAGTGGCAAAAGAGGGCCCGAAATCAACCACGGGAGGCCCTACTAGAAAACAAAAACAGACGTGAAGAGGAGATACCCTTAACATGTGTCACTACCTACAGTACAGCTTCTAATCTGGTGACCCGTTCCATCAATAAACACTGGGGCATCCTGGGCACGGGGAATCTCCATTGGCAAAAACCTCTGTTTTCATTCAAACGTGCAAGAAGCCTGAAAGACTCCTTGGTCAATACACGCCCTAAAAACGAACTAGGGATAACACACAAACTGTTCTTAACGCTTGGGGTCTTCCTAACATTGTGGGCCATTTTCCCTGTGGGAATTGTAGCGTCTGCCATTTGACAAGTCACACCAAAACACTTAACTTAGAACCTGGAAAAGTCTGGACCCAACATGTCCATACCAATTGTAACAGCCAAAATGTAGTATACCTCATCACATGCCCATGCAATCTTCGGTATGTGGGGATGACGAGTAGGAAAATTAAGCAGAGAATCTGCGAACATCGGAGTACAATCAGATGTAGAAAAACCACTACAAAACTGACAGAGCATTTCTTAAGGGTGGGACATACTCCTAATGATATGCAATGGACTATTATAGAGCAAATAAAACCTGATCACAGCACGCAGCAGCGTCTATTCGAGAAAGAGCAGCGTTGGGTGTACAGGCTCTCTACACAAAAAGAGGGACTGAACGATGGTATCCCATGGAATTCTGTATTGAATAGATAAATCAATTTACTGTCATTTCTGTTCATTCTAACAATCTATATCCCATATTTGCCTTTCCTTTGTGTCATCTTGTAATAACCACCGCTTTTCATTCCAATAGCTCTTCAATTTATTGACACTTACTCCAGTAGGAGTACTCCTTCATCCTCGGTTGTACTTTGTTTTCATTCAGCCAATTACCGCTGCACTCTGGTTTCAGAGCGCTTACGACCATATCGGCTGTTAGCATCCACATCATTGTTTCCTAACATCAACACGGCGGGCTGACGTCACTGCGCGCCGCGCGTTGTTGTGGGTGTACCCGGAAACACCACTCTAACACTCATAAGCCGCCATGCCACTTACCCGGTTAACCTCAGAGATCCGCGAGGGACAACCAAGTAGGTGCAGACACAGGTGGCATGGTTTGATGAAGTAAGTGACCTCTCAATCTGCGGGTGGACTCCGCTGCTCCATGATTTACTTCGCAGGCAGGGGCGCCCCATTTGTAAAACTTTTTTACTTTTTTATTTCCTCACTTTTTTATTTCCTCAGTGTTTGACTAAGAGCCAGCGCCTTCCCCCGGTTCTCATGGGGCACGGCCGATTCAAGCCGCTAGTAAGATTTTAACCCTTTTTCCCTCTCTCTTTCTCCCTTGTACATAGTTTTGCAGTCACTTCGGCTTGCTTATATCTAAGCATTCGCCGCTTGCGAATAGGCACGGTCATACTTTTTCCCCACAACTGATAGTGTGAGGGTTTCTGCGGTGTGCTTATTTGTAAGCACCAGTTTTTCTGCTAATAAGCTTGTTTATTGATTGTTCCCTTTCCGGTCTTAGCGACCTTTCGAACAACCCAGATCCAGTTATTTCTCACATTCATTCATCACAGTGACACCGCATGAAATTGTTGGTTGTGCCTGTGAGACAGCACGTTACACTTGAGTATGCATCATTTGTTCACTGGTGTTACCTCGTGTGTGAGAGGAGCATATTGGTTCATGCATTAACACATGATTAAAGCGTAAAATGTACTTTTGACATTTTTTCTCTTTCAGATTTCTCCCTAGATTTGACTTGATGAGGAATGCCATACAGTGAGTAATACTGGTGTGGCTTTTTATCCATGGGCCCTGGGTTGGGTACACCTTAGAGTGTGTAGACCACCCGGGCTTTTCTTCCGGTCCTGGCGAAAACCTTGCAATTCCATTACAGGTTGAAACATGTAGACCATCACCTTTATTTTCACTTAGACACTACAGGTCAATTTAGCCTGATTAGGGTCTCATACTGTTTTTAATATTGTCGAGTTACTCCATATTAAATTCCTGTAGGGAGTCAAACTTTGACAATTTTTAATATTCACCACCTTTGGCACTCACTTTGCACTATCACTGCTGTTCAAACCAACCCGCTCCACTGTAATCAGGTGTCGCAGCACACCCGGGTAGCATTCGGCTATTCGGGTGGGACCCCAATGATGAAGCATCTCACCAACTAGGTTGGTGAGTGAGGGGTCTTCTTAGAAATAATTCTATTTTTTACTCCCTTTCTGCATCCTCCGTGCTGAATAAGCATATTTCTCTGTCCTTGTGGGTAGACTCCTCCTTGCTGTTGATTTATCATTACCTTTTGGGGATTAGGAGTACTCCCTTTATATATTATTTCTAATATATAAAAAAAACCCTACCTCTCTTATTTGTTTAGCATACTACGGCAGCGCACTAGCTGCGAGAGTTTTTTCCTCTTAATTAATTCGTTTGACTGCTTCACTGTGGGAGAGAATCAAGGACTATCTTACACCACTGAGGAAGTTGATGCTCTTTTAGGCGATTCTTCACTGTTTGCTGATGCTAGCATAGCACAAACAATATCACAGACAACTGATTGGGAGAAACTTACAGAGATGAAAAGAAACAGGATTAGGACAATACTCCATGGTACGATTCTGAAGGAATACTTAAAGAAAAATATGGCACCTAAAGGTCTATTGGTTACGAATGCCCCTCAGATCTTTCTCAATGACCCTGTTTTCAGGAAGGACTGGGCTCAGATCGCATGGCATTGTACCCGTGACTGGATAGTACTTATTCTTAAGACAGCCCTGAGACTCTCTGAGGCAATAATGATTGAAATACAGCTCACAGAGAGTCATATAAAGACTACCATTACTGGCTATAAAAAGAAACTAGATGAGCTCAATAAAGAGATTAATGAGTATAAAGACAACCTTACTCAACAGAAGGCTCAGAAACTCCAGAAGGATCTGAAACGGTTTTCATATGTGAAGACCTACCCCTACTCAGATCCAGATTTTGTACCCCCATTTAGAGCCGAGAGAGAGTCTGATATGTCCAGCAATGACTCTACAGCCAGCAGTGACTCAAGCACAGGGAGTGAGAGATCCAGACAAAGAGGTAGAAATAGACCTCAGAATGGGTGGCCGCCATATAATAATCATCTAGTGGGGGGATACCAACCACCCTTTAATCCACACCAACCACCCTTTAATCCACAGCAGCAATACCCCATCTATGGGTGGCATCCTCCTTTTGGACAGCCCATATTTCCCCAAAACCCCTTTAGACCGCCTTTTTTAGGCAGGGTCGGGAGAGGGCGTGGGAGAAGGAAAGGACGAGGCAAGGTCCAGTGGGAGGACGAGAACCCGGTGGGCAACTACACTCGGAGCAAAGTGAGGGAATCCCAGCCAGGGACAAGCAACAACAGGGTCTAGCCAGGGACAAGCAACAACAGGGTCTAGTCACTAACTTGGCATCCAGACCACTTACCACAATGGAAGAGAAGGTGCTCAATAGAGGCCTGGGTTTTGTTCCCACCCAAAAACTAGACAAATTTAATCTCCAATGCGAATTGTCCGTTTTTTTTCGGAAACTTAAGCTCAAAGCTTTTTTTGAGAAACAAGGTAATAATCCTTCCACCAACGACCAATGTACTACAGGTCTACGTCTAAAATCTTCATTCATCCCACCCCCCCACACCATCCCGGTGGAGGTTTCTGCCTTCGAACAAGCTGTTTTCAATGATGTGGTAAAGTTGGAAATCAAACAACCATTTTTTAATATGAGTAAGGTGGAGATCACGGCTTTGGAAAGCCTTAAAAACTGTGAGGATATAGTGATAAAACAAGCAGGCAAGGGGTGGAGTTGTCGTGCAGGACAAAAATGACTATCAGGCAGAATGTCTTAGACTACTCTCGGATGTGAGTAATTATCTTCCACTAACATTTGACCCCACAATGGACCTCCAGGTAGAAATCAGGTCGATGGTGAAGCTGGCTGAAGCTAATGGTTTCATATCCCAACATGAATCGGAGTATCTTACCAACACCGAAGGGAAGGTCCCATATTTCTATACTCTCCCGAAAATGCACAAGGATAAGTTTCCTCCCCTGGCAGACCCATTGTCTCAGGAATAGGGTCCCTACTGGAACCCTTGTCTAGGTTCTGTGATTTTTTTCTAAAAACTATGGTCCAGAACACCGAGACCTATCTACAGGATACTAAGAGTCTCCTCAATCTACTGAAGGAGCTGACGGTCGATGACTCCACCATCCTAGTCAGCATGGACATAGAATGCCTTTACACGAGTATCCCTCAAGATGACACCTTGGAAGTATTGAGAATAGCATTAGATGAAACAGAGTGGACTTACACTACACCCAGGGGCTTCATTCTTGATTGTGCTAGACTAGCCCTAAAAAAACTACTTCGAATTTGAGGGTAAATTGTACCTTCAGATTGGAGGAACTTCTATGGGTAGTACCTTTGCTCGAGTGTAGCTGGACTCTATGTCTTTAACTTTGAGAAGAAATTTATACTCAATGACTCTAATCCTTTCTCGTCATATGTCAAGTTCTGGAGAAGGTACATTGACGACATTCTTGTCATCTGGCAGGGCCCTGATGATGTTTTGACTAAATTCATCGCATGGGTCAACACATGTGACCATAACTTGAGGTTTACCCACACGAAGGACCCTGACACCTTGGTGTTCCTCGATGTAGTGATCACTAAAGAAAATGGGGGTCTTGAAACCAGGACACACCACAAGCCCACTGCCAAGAATAACCTACTTAGATTTGAAAGTTTCCACCCGAGGCCCCTTAAAGAGAATTTACCATATGGCCAGTATCTTCGGTTGCGCCGCAACTGTAGTAAGATCAACGATTACCGTACCCAGGCTAGGGACCTGACAACTAAACTTACAGAGAGAGGTTATCCAGAAAAAATCCTCAATAAGTGCCAAAAGAGGGCCCGAAATCAACCACGGGAGGCCCTACTAGAAAACAAAAACAGACGTGAAGAGGAGATACCCTTAACATGTGTCACTACCTACAGTACAGCTTCTAATCTGGTGACCCGTTCCATCAATAAACACTGGGGCATCCTGGGCATGGGGAATCTCCATTGGGAAAAACCTCTGTTTTCATTCAAACGTGCAAGAAGCCTGAAAGACTCCTTGGTCAATACACGCCCTAAAAAACAAACTAGGGATAACACACAAACTGGTCTTAACGCTTGGGGTCTTCCTAACATTGTGGGCCATTTTCCCTGTGGGAATTGTAGCGTCTGCCATTTGACAAGTCACACCAAAACACTTAACTTAGAACCTGGAAAAGTCTGGACCCAACGTGTCCATACCAATTGTAACAGCCAAAATGTAGTATACCTCATCACATGCCCATGCAATCTTCGGTATGTGGGGATGACGAGTAGGAAAATTAAGCAGAGAATCTGCGAACATCGGAGATACAATCAGATGTAGAAAAACCACTACAAAACTGACAGAGCATTTCTTAAGGGTGGGACATACTCCTAATGATATGCAATGGACTATTATAGAGCAAATAAAACCTGATCACAGCACGCAGCAGCGTCTATTCGAGAAAGAGCAGTGTTGGGTGTACAGGCTCTCTACACAAAAGAGGGACTGAACGATGGTATCCCATGGAATTCTGTATTGAATAGATAAATCAATTTACTGTCATTTCTGTTCATTCTAACAATCTATATCCCATATTTGCCTTTCCTTTGTGTCATCTTGTAATAACCACCGCTTTTCATTCCAATAGCTCTTCAATTTATTGACACTTACTCCAGTAGGAGTACTCCTTCATCCTCGGTTGTACTTTGTTTTCATTCAGCCAATTACCGCTGCACTCTGGTTTCAGAGCGCTTACGACCATATCGGCTGTTAGCATCCACATCGTTGTTTCCTAACATCAACACGGCGGGCTGACGTCACCGCGCGCCGCGCGTTGTTGTGGGCGTACCCGGAAACACCACTCTAACGCTCATAAGCCGCCATGCCACTTACCCGGTTAACCTCGGAGATCCGCGAGGGACAACCAAGTAGGTGCAGACACAGGTGGCATGGTTTGATGAAGTAAGTGACCTCTCAATCTGCGGGTGGACTCCGCTGCTCCATGATTTCCTTCGCAGGCAGGGGCGCCCCATTTGTAAAACTTTTTTACTTTTTTATTTCCTCACTTTTTTATTTCCTCAGTGTTTGACTAAGAGCCAGCGCCTTCCCCCGGTTCTCATGGGGCACGGCCGATTCAAGCCGCTAGTAAGATTTTAACCCTTTTTCCCTCTCTCTTTCTCCCTTGTACATAGTTTTGCAGTCACTTCGGCTTGCTTATATCTAAGCATTCGCTGCTTGCGAATAGGCACGGTCATACTTTTTCCCCACAACTGATAGTGTGAGGGTTTCTGCGGTGTGCTTATTTGTAAGCACCCGTTTTTCTGCTAATAAGCTTGTTTATTGATAGTTCCCTTTCCGGTCTTAGCGACCTTTCGAACAACCCAGATCCAGTTATTTCTCACATTCATTCATCACAGTGACACCGCATGAAATTGTTGGTTGTGCCTGTGAGACAGCACATTACACTTGAGTATGCATCATTCGTTCACTGGTGTTACCTCGTGTGTGAGAGGAGCATATTGGTTCATGCATTAACACATGATTAAAGCGTAAAATGTACTTTTGACATTTTTTCTCTTTCAGATTTCTCCCTAGATTTGACTTGATGAGGGAATGCCATACAGTGAGTAATACTGGTGTGGCTTTTTATCCATGGGCCCTGGGTTGGGTACACCTTAGAGTGTGTAGACCACCCGGGCTTTTCTTCCGGTCCTGACGAAAACCTTGCAATTCCATTACAGGTTGAAACATGTAGACCATCACCTTTATTTTCACTTAGACACTACAGGTCAATTTAGCCTGATTAGGGTCTCATACTGTTTTTAATATTGTCGAGTTACTCCATATTAAATTCCTGTAGGAGTCAAACTTTGACAATTTTTAATATTCACCACCTTTGGCACTCACTTTGCACTATCACTGCTCTTCAAACCAACCCGCTCCACTGTAATCAGGTGTCGCAGCACACCCGGGTAGCATTCGGCTATTCGGGTGGGACCCCAATGATGAAGCATGTCACCAACTAGGTTGGTGAGTGAGGGGTCTTCTTAGAAATAATTCTATTTTTACTCCCTTTCTGCATCCTCCGTGCTGAATAAGCAGATTTCTCTGTCCTTGTGGGTAGACTCCTCCTTGCTGTTGATTTATCATTACCTTTTGGGGATTAGGAGTACTCCCTTTATATATTATTTCTAATATATAAAAAAAACCCTACCTCTCTTATTTGTTTCGCTCCCTTTGACATGCTCAAACCCCCAGAGATAGCCTCCTTCTCTTTACTATTACGCTTGGATTCTCCCAGTAAGATAGTTTCCAGCATCTATAGTATATCACAGGACTACCGCACAAACCACTTCACTAAAGCCAGATTGGACTGGCAAAACGACCTTGGGGTGGCTCTAGATGACATCACCTGGCGTTATTGCTGCGAGGTCACGAAACATGACTCCTTAAATGGGAGGCACCGTCTTATACATTTTAAGTTCCTTAACAGAGTTTATTACACACCCGGTTATGCCGATATGGTCTTCGTGACACCGCAGAATGTGAGGGTTGTAAAGTTAGCCCGGCTGGGTTCTTGCATATCGCCTGGTCATGCCCAGCGGTCGCTAGATTCTGGAGATTAATTTTTCGGACGCTGAGTGATCTTACGGGGTTGCCGCTGTCATGTGACCCACTAGTGGCTTTACTGGGATGTACGAAACGATTGCATAAAGATTTGCGCCGTTTGATAGACATGGGTTTAATGCTAGCAAAGCGCATGGTGGTGATGAGGTGGGCTCGAGAGCCAGTGCCCACTATTGCTGATTGGACTAAAGATGTGATCTATTGCAATACACAATCAGAGTTATATAGAGAATTACTGCCCCCCCGGAGCCGTCCCTAAAGCTTTTGGGGTCTGTACCAGAGTTATTTAGCAATGAAAGCAACGGAAGGGAGAGACCCAACTTGATTGCGCAGAATAGGTTAGTGTCCTTACATCATAGTTTACATTGAAGGTGATAGAGTGCTGATAGCACTCTATTTTGTATGAGTGCACTATATTCATGGTTTAAACGCACTCTCATGTATTCGTATTGTTTGCAGTGTTCTACGATTATTAAGAAACATTTATTTGAATCATTTGATGTTGAAAACTAGTGAACGCATTTAAGTAGAACTTTGTATGTATTACGATTCCTTCATGCAGAATGTGCAGGACGATATTATTTCTATACACCGTAATTGTGGTTAGTTTAAGTTGCCTGAATTATAGGCCCAAAGTCATAAGTTTTGATTCTCCTTGCTCTTGAGAAATAAATAATTAAATGTTGTTGTGTTCGAAAGTAGAATGTTCTCATCCTACTGCAGGTGAAAGAATACACATCGTTATTTTCAGAGTTAAGGAGAGACCCGGAATGTCTTTGAAGATGGCTGGGAAGCGAGAAGGGAGGATGCCTTGCGTATCTGGTCTGTCTGAAAGCCAAGGCCACTGGAAAGAAGATATCACTAATTAAATTTGTGTTATGAAAAGAAAAAGCTACTGCATAGAGGTGCAATGGAAAGTTTTAAGAAGAATGACGTATTGTGGGTTGAATCCCATCTTTTGTATGATGCGCAGGGACAGCGAGACCAGACTTCTGCTAGCTTTCGGAGGAGAAGGAGCATCTTAGAGCAAGCTCCATAGCCATAAGCTAAAACGACCCATTTGACGTGAGTACTTCTTAGGAAGTCAACACGTGCTGACACCGTTGGGGAATGTTAGAAGAGAGACAGGAAGGGCCCTCATGTAGAGCAGTGTGGGGAAAGATTGGATTTCTTTCAATGAGCCGAGAACTGAATATCGCATCTATTCTGTGTTGCGTTGTGATTTTGGAATTTATAATCATCTGTCTTTTGGGCCGAATTACTTATATTCGTAAACTTGGCTCTGTATTAATTTTTCTGTACCTCTATACTTTGCTATTGAGATGTATTTACATCCAATTGTTTTTGGCCTTATAATAAATATTCAAACTGCACTTTGGAGTTGGTGGTCTTTTCAGGCATGACGACTTTGCTGATATCTGTCTGAGTCGTTTCCTCCCTCAACCACTTTTAGTAGGTAAATAAAAGATCGATCGCTTACGCTATACTTAGTAGGGAACATTAGGTGTGCAATTTAGCGTAATCAAATGGTAGCAGAGGATGGTTTACCTCTAAAGTGGTTTATCTCTAAGGTGAGGGGAGTAATCAAGGGTAGGGTTGAAGGTCGAAGAGCCCTGAAGTGGAGTGGAAGATGGCGGAGACCGGCGGACGTTGATGGTGCGGCGGAAACAGTGGTGGCGTGAGTATGAAAGGAATTGTGGTGTTAGATTGCGGTGATGAGTAAGTGGGTGATGTCTTGCGGAGTTGAGATGTATGTTGAGTGAATGTGGTTTTTGGTTTACTGGTCCGGACACGTGCGGAGCAGGAAGTTTTGGTGAGCGGACTCAAGAGAAGTCCAAGATCCCGGGATAGTTTTGTATTGTAATTGTCTGATCAAATGTGGGTGTTGTGAAGTGCTATCGACGATCCACTTGTGTTAGGGAACTTTGTGTGAATGAGGAATAGGTCGCGGTAGAAAGCCTCAGGTACCGGGTGTGGACTATGGCAATTGAGTGACCAACGCAGGTCGGGAGTCACAACGGCTGAATGTTCTTGTGAGAGTGTTCTATCGATCTTTAGTGACAGACAATTACTTGTTTTATGTGACTGTAAGTTATTGTAATTGTGTAGGAACAGTTACTTGGTTTAATAACTTTTGGATATACAGTTACTTGTGGTACGAATGTGTGTAAGCGAGTTTGCGGTGAAATTGTAAAGGCAGGTGAGCCGCTGCAAGGAGTGAGAAGTGACGTCAGGGTGCGCCGCGCTGTAATAGGTTGGTTGGTGTAACGCCGTGCTGGGATTGGTGGAAGTTCGTTTGCAGTGGAACAACGTATTTTGGGCTTGCAATTGATCGATTTTACAATGAGATGCTTAGGGTATTGCGAGATTTGTGTAGAGGCGACACAGGGGTAGTGACTCGGGTAGGAGAAGAAGCTCTGCCAGAAGACACACCGGCACATTACATGGCAACGAATGTAGGACTTCATACTATAGTGTGGCTTCAGAATTGGCATAAAATTCAGAGAAAGAGGGTGAATTGGCTTTCCCTCGTTATGGGTCTTTTCGTATGGAAGTGCTGACCCAGCTGAGGGGGTGATGAATGCACTGAAACCTCCCCTAGACCCACACAATTTGAGGCATTAGATGCATGGATGAGAGCTGCCCTAGCAAAAAGGAGAGAGGCTTCACAAGGAAGAATGAGGAAAGCAATGAAGGCGTATCAGGATGCTAGATGGGATGCCCAGTTGAAAAGATGGAGAGTAGACACCATAGAGGGAGAACGCTTGTACCCATTTCGTATGTTAGAAGAGGGGGCTGAAAGGAAAAAGATGACAGAGGAGGACAGTGATACAGATGACAGCTTCCTCGATAGATTGCTAGCGGAACGTCCTCCACCGTGCGACTCTAGATCAGAGACAGAGAGGTTGTGCCCATCAGAAGAGCTTTTAGGTGCGGGACAACTGGGTTCAGAGGAACAATCGCCAGGAGTAAGAGGCAAGATTACAATGGTACACATTCCGGGAGGGTCTGGAGGAATGAGGTATCCAAACCCTGAGCCAGTACAACCTGCAGGAAACATGCAGTTACCAGATGCTTTGTCGGTACCAGTCACAATAGGGCCGGTGGTTCCGATATATAATCCTAGAGAAAGAACCGATGACAGTCAACAGCAAATAAGTGAAGGGGAAGAGACAATGTTTGGAGGGAGCCTTGCAATGAGGCGGACTGGTTTAAGTCGGATGCTAGTGGAATCTAGTACTCCACTGCCAGCTACAGCTGATCCATCAAGAATGGATAGTGGGTCAGAACGAAGACGGACAGAAGCTCTAGCGAATTCTAGGTCTGACCTCCAAATGTAGGTTCAACCAGTGAGAGAGTCAATGATGCCGAGGGAAGAGACAAGCAAGAGACAAGAAGCGCCTAGAGTACTGTTTGGGCCACAGGTTATTTGTGCAGGTGACCATTGGAGAAGTCGAAGCTGGGAAAGAGATAGACGCCCAGCTTCGAAGATAGAAGAGGGTGCAGTTCCTAAGAGAACCCAAAGCTGTGACAGGGACGATACAAGAAACGAGGAAATTCAGAAAGTGTTAAAAAGTGCAATAAAAGCGCCAATGCTAGATGTGGTAAGATTAAAGGCAGAACTAGACGAGGTGATTGAAGGTAATCTACCTCTGAACAGAATTGAGAGGTATGACTCGAGCGAACTACTGTTCGTAGCAAAGGACATGACAAGAAAGGCCAAACGAGCTTATGATGCATTGTTGCTTTTGGCACAAAGGTATGAGGTTGATTTGTCAAAGACCAAGATGATACAGGGTTCTTGCAGATTAAATTACACAGATAAGGATTTGGAAGAGAAGCGAACGATTGGATTAAAAGCACAAATTAGAGAACTAGTGATAGGGATGCGGACGTGGAAAGAATTAGACAGATGGAAAGAAAGATGGGCCAAAAAGAAAAGCTTTAAGACTGGAATAGGAAATACTCCGCCTCCGGGTGGAGGGACGGGAGCTGCAGGAAATTTCCCCCTCAGGGAGGTACAGAATGGAGGGTATGTACACGTGCCATGGAGCAGGGGTGATTTAGCAGCATTTACGAATGATTTTCCTCGGCTGAGGGAAAAACCTGCTGAGTGGTACAAGCAAATAGATCGGTTTGTAAAGATTTCGAAAGTATTGTGGATTGCTTTAAACACCTTGTTTGGTATAGTAGTGCCGGCGGATTTGTGGGCGGCATGTAAGATTGCCATTGAGTGGCCTACTGCAGAGCCACCTAGAGATTCATTGACTCATGGTCCTTCACCTGATGTAATGAGAAAATACGAGCAAGTGATTACATGGTTGCAATCGAAGGTAGCTCCTCAGATTGTTGATTGGTTGAAGATTGATCGCACCACTCAAGACTCTAAGGAATCAGTACATGATTATTATGAAAGATTGTTGTTAGCTTTTAAGCAGCATAGTGGATTGGATACAATTGAACAGAAAGATATGGGACAATTTGTCTCGAAGTTTGTGTTGGGACTGAAATCTGATATTAGTTTGATGATACAGCATCACTTGATATGTTGGCAGAATAAGTCGGTGGACGAGATTCTGCGTTATGCTAAATATTGCAGTGATCAAGTGGAGTCGACACAGAAGAAATTGAAGGACAAGTTGATGTTGGTGCAGTTGAGAAAAGCTGATATGACGCAAGGGATTGGAGGAGCGATAGGTAGAGGCAGAGGAGGTGGAAGAGGAATGGGACAACAGATGGTGACCCAACCTGGTCAGGGTAGAGGAAGAGGAATGGATCCAGGTGCAAGTGAATGGGTGTCCCAACAGAAAAGGGTCACTGCCTGCCACTATTGTCACAAAATCGGGCATTGGAAGCGCGAGTGTAGATTAAATCCAGCAAATCAGATACAGATGGAAGGAGAGGGACAGCTGTCCGAGACTGTCAATACTGTGACAAGACCCAGGTCTATGTATGGAGGAGCATATGAGCTGCAAGTGCAAGTACCTCAACCTCCTAGGATACCCATGCATAATCAGTTATACCATCAGATGCCTTATTTTGAAATAAAAGATAGATTTGATCAAAATCAAGATTTACAAGAGTGTCAGAGGGGGGTGCAAGAGGAATGCACCTTAGATGCAATTCTAGAAGTAGATCAGAGTGGGCCATTTGTAGAGGCAGGTGTGAATGGATATCCTGTTACCTTCTTATTAGACACTGGAGCTGCTCGCTCCACAGTGAGAACTGAAGTAGTCCCAAATGTAACTCTTTCGGGACAATGGATTCAAGTAGTGGGGGTTAGTAATCAGAAAATGACCAATCCATTGACAAACAAATTACCCGTGAGAATAGGACCATTTCGGGATTAACACCAATTTGTAGTGTGCAATTCAAGTCCGGTCTGTCTTTTGGGACGAGACCTTCTGTGCAAACTCAATTGTACTATATCGTGCACTCCGAGAGGTGTGGAATTGCAAACATATGATGATGATGCTGATTTTAAAATGGCTAACATGAGTCTGTGTGCAGAAATGTTTGTGGTGCTCACAATAGCAGAATTGCCACATGACTTGAGAGACTCAGTTGATCCGAAAGTGTGGGATTTTACGGGCGAGGATGTAGGTCTGATGAGAGGGGTTGAGCCAGTTAAGATACAGGTCAAACCCAATGCTGAATTCCCACGAACGCCACAATATAAATTGACTCCAGAAACTGTGGCCGGAATAAGACCTGTGATTGAGACTATGATTGCCCAAGGTATTCTTAAGGAGATAAAAGGAAGTCCCTGCAACTCACCTATCATGGGACTGCAGAAGCCAAGTGGCAAGTACAGAATAGTGCAGGATCTGCGTCAGGTTAATGAAATTGTGATCCCATGTTGTCCTGTGGTACCGAATCCAGCTATTATTCTATTCCAGATACCATGCAAAGCAGAATGGTTTACAGTGATAGATTTGTGTCATGCATTTTTCTCCATACCATTGCATGAAGAAAGTCAGTTTTTATTTGCGTTTAGGATGGACGATTGTGTGTTAACATGGGAAAGAATTCCTCAGGGGTATACAGAAAGCCCCTCCATTTTTAGTCAAAGTCTGAAGGACTGGTGATGCCACAAAACTCAGTCTTAGTGCAATATATAGACGACCTTTTGGTCGCCTCACAGACTGAGGATGCTTGCAGGATTGACACTGTGGCGTTGCTGAATCATTTGGCAGAGAATGGACACTAAGGGGCCGATTCCGATTCCGGCCGGAAATCTCTCCGACCGAGCCGGACCCGGAGAGAATTCCGACCGAATCGGACCCTCGCAGTCCGACCGAACGAGTACGATGCGCACGCATGCCATCGGACTCGAGTCGGTCGGACTCCCATTGAAGTCAATGGGAGCCTGTCGTACAACGCGTACGCGGGCTCCCATTGACTCAATGGGATTCGAGGTGGACAAGGGCGCCCCTACAGCATGTACGCGGCGAAGCGACTCGCGCCGTACACGCACAGGTAGGGGGGACCCATGGGTCCCCTGTGTGCGACTCGCGCGCCTAGGCGTACAGGGGTCCGACGCGGACCCCCAAAGTCCGGCTCCGACAGCTTTTCGAGCCGGACGGCGCGAGTCGGTCGGACTCGCTCGCGGCGCGCATCGTACTTACCCGGCCGGGAAACGTCTCCATAGCGCGGTGCGAGTCGTGTCCATGCGAGTCGGTCGGAGCGTGTCGAAGCCGCGTTCGAGTCGGTCGGCGATTTTGCGGGTGCCTGCATCGTACTCGCTCGGCCGGACCCGCGTACGATTCGGTCGGGAAATAGGGCTCCGAATCGGATCCGGTAAATCCGAATCCGATTCGGAGCACTACCGGCCAAGATCGGAATCGGCCCCAAAGTGTCTCCAAACAAATTGCAGTATTGTTTATCTGAAGTTCAGTACCTAGGTCACCGGATTGAGAAAGGAAAACGAAGGGTGTCACCAGATCGCATAGAGACGATTCTGCAAATGGGAACTCCGAAAACACAAAAAGAAGTCCGCATGTTTTTGGGAATGTTCGGCTATTGTCGACAGTGGATCCCAAATTTTTCCTTGCAAGCAAAGCCTCTGTTGAAACTGACTCGAAAGGATGTTAGTGATCCGGTACCATGGGATGACGAGTGCTTGAAAGCATTCTGTGAGCTGAAGGAAAGTATCTGTCGTGCTCCAGCTCTCGAAATGCCGGATTATAACAAAGCGTTTTCGCTCTTTTGCTGTGAAAAGGAGGGATGTGAGTTAGCAGTCCTTGTACAGACACATGGGGGTGCCAGTAGACCTATAGCTTACTTCTCAGCTACATTAGATCCTGTAGCTTCTGCGTTGCCCGGATGTCTGAAATCCGTTGCTGCAACCGGTGTCAGCATTGAAAGATGTGAAAGCATAGTGATGGGTTATCCGCTCATTGTTTATGTGCCCCATTCCATAGAATTGTTGATGACAAGAACGAAAACACAGTATCTGACCAACAACAGACTTACCAAGTATGAGCAGGTTACCTTGGCCACTGAAAATGTTACCCTGAGACGTTGTACCACCCTGAACCCTGCTACATTGTTACCTGTTCCGGAAGAGGAAGGAGATGAGGATTGTGAAGAGCATGACTGCCTAGATGTTACTGACCTATCTACCAAACCCAGATCTGACATTGTCGATGAACCTTTGCCCCAATCTAATTTGATCCTTTTTGTTGATGGTTCATGTTTAAGAGACAATGAAGGGTATTTGAGAGCAGCGTTTGCTGTGTGCACCATCATGGGAGTAGTGGAAGCTGCCTATTTAAATAGAGTATTCTCTGCTCAGGTGGCCGAAATTGTCGCTTTGACACATGCCTGTATCATTGCAGCTGATATTCGAGTGACTGTGTATACTGACAGTCAATACGGATTTGGTGTAGTTCATGACTTTGGGCAGTTATGGTCACAGAGGGGGTTTCTAACGTCCTCAGGGTCACCTATACGTAACGGCGAGTATGTGCGCCAACTATTGGAAGCTTTGCAGAAGCCCACAGAGATAGCAGTCGTTAAATGTGCAGCTCATGGAAAAGGAGAAAACTTTGTCACTAAGGGCAACAATTATGCAGATGAAGTAGCACGATTTTGCGCTGAACATGCTTGTATTTTCAATGGAGAATATATATAGGCGAGAGCACAGAAGAGACCGAGCTCAGCATGATGTTAGCTATAGCCGATACTTGGGATGAGGTGAAGCGGTTGCAGGATGAAGTCCCAGAAGAGGAAGCTGCTTCATGGGTCAGAGCAGGTTGCACAAAAAGAGACGATGGCATTTGGGTGTCCACAGATGAGAGAGCAGTATTACCAATTGTCTACTGAGCCCAATGGCAAGGCAAATCCACGGAGCAGTTCATCTGGGAAGAGATGCTATGGTGCGAGTGTTTAGGCAGACGTGGTTTAATCCACGCTTTCATGTGTGGGCTGAAGCGGTATGTCACAGGTGTGTTATTTGTCAACAAATGAATGCTGGAAAGAGAACTGTGGTTGCAATGAGTCACATTGGAAGATCTGGAGGTCCCTTCAATAGGATACAATTGGACTTTATTGAGATGCCGAGATGCAATAGGTTGAGATACGTTTTGGTGGTGGTGTGTATCTTTTCGCGTTGGGTGGAAGCATATCCAACTAGACGATGTGACAGTCTCACAGTAGCCAAGTTGTTGTTAAGAGAATTGATCCCGAGATATGGATTTCCGACATCAGTGGAGACAGATAGAGGAACTCATTTCCACAGTGAAATCATGAAATTGTTGTGCTCTGCTTTGAACATTGATCAGAGAGTGCATTGTAGCTACAGGCCGGAGGCTTCAGCTCTTGTAGAGCAGGTTAATGGCACCATCAAGTCAAGAGTGGCAAAGGTGTGTTCGTCAACTTCATTGAAATGGCCAGATGCGCTACCTCTGGTGCTCATGAGTCTGCGTAGCACCCCTGATAGGAGAACAGGGCTTTCTCCCCACGAAATTTTGACCGGAAGAGCTATGCGTTTGCCTATGGTGCCAGCTACAGCATTGATAAACATCACTAATGATTTAGTGTTGGATTATTGTAAGGGACTGACTGATGTGGTTACTTCTGTATCCCACCAGGTCGAGGCTGCGACTGCATCCACCTCGAGAGACCTGCTGCATGATCTTAATCCAGGTGATTGGGTATTAGTTCGCAAGCACGTGAGGAAGAGTTGTCTTGATGCTCGCTGGCGAGGACCATATCAGGTGATATTGGTCACAAGTACCGCTGTGAAGTGTGGAGGATTGTCGAACTGGATACACGCTTCCCACACTCGCCAAGTTCAAGCGCCTGCAGAGGAAGAGAGTCCCCTGGTTCCGAGAAGCATGTGTGGACCTGCCACAGACAACGACAAAGGCACAGGCCCAGCTGTAAGAGTTTCGGATGAAACGGACAGCCAAGTGAGCACGAGAGACGAGAGCTGAGTGCTCCTGAATTGAGCCCAGATCCTGAAATAGATGATATTGCAAATGTGAACTTTGCACCAGATCAAGGTGAGCGGTCTATTGCAGAAGGATCAGATCAAGAGGAAGAGAGGAGAGCAGATGCCAGAGCAGAAAAGTGGCCAGCAAGAAAAGAAAGGCTGAATATAAGGCTTGCATCCGAGAAAAATCTCGCTCCGAATCCTGAAACATCTGAATCAGATCAAAGTGACGCTGAAGAAAGACCGGATGGTCTGAGACGCTCCAGAAGAGAAAGAATAGCGTCTCGAAGATACGCATCTCCTGAGTGGACGTACCTGACTGCAGATGCAGAGCCCAGCGAAGTCCGGGAGGTTGGGAGCTGGTACGGTGAGCTACGGAGGGGACACCCTCTCGATTGAAATACAGTTGCTGGTTCCAGGCGTAGAAGCGTTTGGAACACTAACTCTGCAAGTTCCAAATCCTCCAAGGCTGAGTGGATTGCGTTACCTGATCCTCAATCAGGTTGTCTTCCCTTCATTTGGCCGACAGCTCACCGCGCAAGAATTAGGAGAGATTCGTGCGGAGATTCTGCAACTTGTCCTCGAAATACTTGGATCAAATATCATTAACGATGAAGCTTGAATTATAACCAAAGAAAGCATTAGGCCTTAGAAAGAAGATAACTTAGACCCCAGTTTAAGAAGATTTAAAATTAGGAACTTTCTAGTAGATGATGGAGTGAGGAATAGGGCTGACTGCATCTCTTCAATAGGTTTAGTATCAATCGAAGAAACTGTGACATTAATTGCATGGGAGGAGAGAAGTGAGAAAGACATTGTTAAAACAAAGAAAACAGAAAGAGACTCTGTTTTCCCTTTTGTGCTTCGGAACGGATCAGTAGAAACCATGGTGTCCGAAAAATCATCACGCAAACAGAAGTGCATCATTGGCACCCTCATTGTAGTGGTGCTTATTGTTATAACTGTGGTGATCGTTGCATCTCTAGTTGGATCTCAGGATGTCGGACAGAATAGGGTACAGGCAACACTCACTACACCAATCTCTGAGATAGATGAGGATGCATCCGCAAGGGATCTAGAAATGATTAAGGAAACCAGTCATAGATTACATGTTGATTTGTCAAAGGGTGATTTCACTTTGAATGCGTATGCTCGATTATTGTATGAGTATGTGGATACCATGGAAGCGAAGGATTGCTATGTGTGTATGCAATTACCAGCCTCAGTAGAAGAAGGCATTCGATACCATCATTTGCCTTTGACCTATGGCATTACATGTAGTGTGTTGTTGAGCATGTTTTATAGCAAGGCACACTTCGAGTACTATTTCTCAAATTATGATGTGGTACTCTCGGAAGTCCCAGTTCTTAAATACATGACTAAATATGATTATTATAAGGAAGTAGAGAGAATGTCAAAGTATTTCGTGCCAACCATTACTTTAGATACGTCCTACGCCCATAGGCACAATTTAACCTGTATGTTAACTGACATTGAAAATAAATTTATAGATCAGATATAAGATCGGCATAGACAAACTCTATTTAGACCAGATCTAAAGCACAAGGTTACCCCATGGACTAAAGAAGAATTAGATCATAAAGCAAAGGGGAGTTTTGGACCCATAGCATTAGATTTCCAGCAGAAGGGGAAGTTGTGCATTAGACACCCGACCACATACTACGATAAGATATTTGTGGGTGAAAGTGATTGTGAGCACGTCTTCTTGATCGAAGAATCAATTAGAAAAGCATTATTGGACAAAATAACAATAGTGCCCAATGTGTATTTTGTGTGCGGAAAGAATGCCTATGTGAAGTTGCCCAAAAATTGGTATGGCACTTGTTATTTGGCTGTGGTATTTCCCAAGATTTTTCATGTGAATGATTTATGGCCCCTAGAAAGAAAAAGACGTCACAGAGGAAAACGTGGTGTGAGTGCAGGAGAAGTGATTGGAGACATATTTGGGGCTATGATACCGAGTATGGGTGTGATTCTGAATGATTTGAAAATCAGAAAGCTGGCAACATTAGTGGATAAGCTCTCAATAGATACAGCTCAGATTTTATTACTTGTAGATGGGGAAATGGTTTCGATAAGGGCTATGGTTTTGCAAAACCGTCTTGCCCTAGATGTGCTGCTAGTAAAAGCCGGAGGAGTCTGCAAATTATTGAAAGTTCAACAGTGCTGTACTTATATTCCTGACAACAGTCGGGATATAAGGAAATATATCAACAATATCTCAGATATACACCAAGAGTTACGTGAGATGGCTGCTGAAGGACTCTGGGAACAAGTGGGGAAAGGATTTGGCAAGATAGGCAGTTGGTTTGGAAGTTTGGGACAAGGAATAATGGGATATATCTTGAAGCCTATTATAATAGCTGTCATTTGTATAATTGTCCTACTAGGAGCCATCAAGGCTTACAAATGGCAAAGGGCACGACATCAGGAGACTGTTTTAAGAAAGCGAGAGCACCAACTTGAACGACTGCAGGACAGTCATTACCAGCATCTTAAGGGGTTAGAACGATTCAGACAGGGACGGCAAGCTACAGCTTCTGTTTAGGTCGGTCTCTTCTACAAGGAGAAAAACTACTAAGAATAGAAAGTTGGTGTTATGACACTAGTCATAAGAGGGGGGAACTGATAGAGCGCTGATAGCACTCTATTTTTTTTAATTAATTAATTTTTTTACTCCTCATCCGCCTCCGACCGCAGTAAACAGAAAAGCAGGATGTCGTTACCGTTACTCTATTTCTAGAGACGTAGGCAATCGAGGTAGGTCCCAAAGGTGTCACCCGCCTACCGGCAAACCACAAACCTGCTAGGTGGAACTGACCTCTCGTTTTAAGGGAGAGGGTGGTCGCACTCCACTCTGGTTGGTTGTAACCAGTGGCTGTAGCTGCTGGCCCAGCAGAGAAAAGGCAGGACCAGGCACAGTCAAAGAGCTTCCAACGAGGCATAATCATAGGATCAAAAAAAGAAGAAAAAAAGAAAAAGAAAATTTCCAAAGTGATAACACCCCACCTCAAACCCCTAAAACAACGATACTCAATTGGAATCCCACCTACACTAATGAGGAGACCAGCTAAGCAAACAGTCCCATAATGCCTTCTTTCTACTATTCTGCAATCTGACCAGATCGATTTTGGAGGTCTTATATAAGGAGGATAGCCAATCTCCTACATATTTCTCGTCTAGCCAGCAGGATTGCGTAAAATAAGAACCCCCTGGCCGGACCTGTAATTTCTCCAGCAATACCAAAAATGATCAGGGCCAGAGAAATATGGACTGAGGTCCCCAAGATGTCAGCTATGGTAGCCCCCACCCTCTCCCAAAATTCAGAGATAGCTGGGCAATCTTTAAACATGTGAATGTCTGAAGCCTTCACCAAATCACACTTCTTACAACTAGCAGGAGGGCCCTTTGATATTTTAGAAAGTCTAGAGGGAGATAAGTAGGCCCTGTGTTGTGAAATAGTGGTTCCTCCTAAGCCAAGCTGGTTTTACCACTGCAAACAAAGTATTGAAAGAAGTTTGCCACAAGTCCTCCCAGTCTGCATCTAATATAAAAGCTCCCCACAATTCTTCAGCTAATTTAAAATCTCCATCAATAACTTCCTCGATGGCCCAGTAAAAGAAAGACACCTCTTTCCTCCCTGCCGGTCTTAATACCAATTGTTCCTCAAGAATGTTTCCTTCACCTATGCTTTTTTTCAGATTCTGAGACCAACTCTGCAGTTGGAGATATTTAAATCTGGACATGCCCTCCTCTAGTTTGTCATCAAGCGCCGCCCAGGGCAAAAGTGAGCCCTCAGCAGCTAGATCCCCCCACACCAGAAGCCCAGATGTTTTAAGTGGGGCTGCCAGTTTGTCTTTCAGGCAGTCCGGGGCCCCCGGAGAGTCCCACAAAGGAGCCAAACTTGAAAAATAGTTTAAGCCAGTACTTTGCTTAATTCTGGCCCATGTACGAGACATACCCAGTAGGACTTTCAGTCTGATCTTCTTAAAAAACTTCTGGTCTCCATACTTAAAAAGGAACCCCTCCTATGAAAATTCCACTCCATCCAGCATGGCCGAGAACATAACCCCCCTCTCTGACAAATCTGGGGATTTCAGCAGCATTCTTGAGTGTGTTAGTTGGAAGGCCCAGGCATAATACTGGAGATCCGGGAGTGTAAGACCTCCTTTCTCCCTCCTCCGCCTTAGTTTCTTCCATGATATTCTCGTAGCTTTGTAGGCCCACACAAAAGAATTAATTGATTGCTGCAGTTTGTCAACGGCCTGCTTCTCAAAATATAAAGGAATAGAATTAAAAAGAAAAATGATTTTTGGCAATATTACCATTTTAACTAAATTAATTCTGCCCATAATAGTCAATGGGAGATGGACCCACGATTTCATGAGTCTCTGGCATTCCTTGGAAACAATTGCAAGATTAGTCCTCGAAATTTTGTCTATGTTTTGGACAATCCTAACCCCCAAGTATGTCAATTCGCTTTTGGCCCGATGTCGACACTCCGGCAGGTTCCATACCATGATGTCGGTTTTTTCTGCGTTTACCTCGTAGCCAGACACTTGGCCAAAACTCTTGTGCTAACCTAATGACATGAGGAAAAGACGACTCTAAGTCAGATGTGAGAATCAGGACGTCATCCGCATACAGAGCTACCTTCCTCTCCCATGCTCCAAACTTAAATGGTGTAATACCCGTCTCATCCCTGAGACTCTGAGCAAAAGGCTCAATGTACATATCGAATAAGAGAGGAGAGAGGGGGCAGCCCTGCCTGGTTCCCCTAGTGATCTTAAAGGGGTTAGTCAATTTACCACTGACTAATAGTCTTGCCGAAGGGCCACTGTATATAAGCTGGATTACTCGGCGAAATTTCACCCCAAAGTTAAACTTTTCCAACACTGCCGAGAGATAGTTCCAGTTGACCCTATCGAAAGCCTTAGTGGCGTCTAATGTCATTGCTGCCAGAGGTAACGAAAAGGCAGAAGCGCAGTCGATAGCTCCCACAAAATCATAAGTAAGGTCGAAAAGATTCCTGCCTCTCAAAAAACCCTTTTGATCTAAATGCAATATACCACCCGCCACCGCACCCAGTCTGTCTGCCAAAATCCTAGTGAAGACCTTATAGTCTGTGTTTAAGAGGGAGATAGGTCTATAAGACCCGCAGTCCGCCGGAGATTTCCCTGCCTTTAAAATTAATGTTATGGTTGCTTCACCCCACGAAGCAGGAGATCTAGCACCTTCAACTAATATCTTGTTGAACAGAGTTGTCATAGTTGGAATTAAAGCTTCTCCCAAAAATTTATATAATTCCGCTGGAAGCCCATCGGGCCCTGCGGCCTTACCACCTTTGCAAGCGGCGATTGCTTTCCTGACCTCCTGCTGGGATATATCAAGCTCCAGATTTTCTTTTTGGGAGGAATTTAAAGTGGTGAGATTAATCCCGCTTAGCCACTCCCGAACCCCTTTGCTATCCACCACATTGTCTTCATTATATAGATCTTGGAAAAAGACAAAGAAGGCTTCTCCAATTTCTTCATCCATGACTGCCACTGTATTATTGTATTCAATATCAATTTGTTTTATAAAATTTCGTGCCCTGTCGGTCTTAGCTTTCCATGCCAGGAGTTTACTGGCCCCACCCCGTATTCAAAATGGGCAAGCTTACTAGCGTCCCATCTTTTAGAGATCCTCGTCTGGATGGTACTTTCCAACTGATCTTTCAGGGTTACCAATTTCGCCCGATGTTCCTGGCGTTTTACTGCATCAACCTCCCTATTCATGTTCTGCTCTACGACCTTCATATCACGCTCAGTCTGCTCCACCTCCTCTCTATATTGCTTGTTTTTATAGGAAATCCTACTTGTTACCAGGCCTCTAAGATAGGCCTTCCAAGCATCCCACACTACTGAGATCTCTGCTGACCCAACATTTATATTTAGGAAGGACTCTGTCTCCTGAGATAAATAATTGACTTCTGAATCGTCCGAAAGTAATAAACGATCAAACGTCCATACCTTTGATAATTCTTTCTCTGCCCACGTTAAGTCTATCCATACCGCCGCATGGTCTGATAGATGGGGGATCAGATAACCTATATCCTTCATTTTGTCCCTCAAACCATGACTAACCAGGATATAGTCTATCCGTGATTTATGTTTGTATTTATGGTTATAAAACGAGACGCCTAAATTAGAACCCGACCTTTCCCTCCAAATGTCACTCAGTCCGTGTTGCCTCATCATCATTTGAAGATATGTCGTAGATGTAGACAACACCTTTGCCCTGCTACTTGGAGACTTGTCCAACTGAGGATTCAGGACTATATTAAAGTCACCGGCAAGAATGATTGGTTCTGGAAATTCCAAGATATTTGCAAAAATAGTTTTCAGAGTGGATGGGTCATCTTGGTTGGGGCCATAATAACCTAGGGAGAGGAGTTGGCCTAACGGCTAGGGCGTCCGACCTCGAATCTGGGGAACTGGGTTCGAGTCTCGGCAACGACGCTGAACATCCTGTGATTCTGGGCAAATCACTTAATCTCCCCGTGCCTAACAAAAATGAGTGTGTGTCTTAATGTAACGTAACTGGTGCTATGTAAGGCACTCTGATACCCGATTCAGGTCAAGTTCGCGCTATATAAAACTCTGCAAAAAAAACTACCACCGTTAATAAAGACCCTTTGACAGATAGCTTGACGATGACCCTTCTGCCACCAGGGTCAACCATAAAACTTAGAAGCCGAGCATTTACTTGCTTTTTAACCAAGATGGCAACCCCCCTAATGTTAGCACTTTGATTGGAGCAGATGCAGTGTTCCACCCATCTGACTTTCCCAAAGATCTCACTTATTTCCTCTCTCAGGAGATGTGTCTCCTGTAAAATGATTATTTGAGCAGGGGAATGCTTAAGATATTGTACGATTTTTGCCCTCCTACTTTTTACCCGGAGACCATTGACATTCCAGGATAAGCACTGTAGAGTTATCATGGCGGTTTGAACAACGGAAGCTTAAGCATGCCAGGTCTCCCCGGATGCCGACACCAAGCCAAGCGCAACACCCCAAAACTAACCCATCTAAAAGGTGAATGAGAATTATTTTTTTTTTTAAACCCCTATGCTCCCTACCCCGAGCTCCCTTTCACTCCCCTTAAACCCCTCCCTGGAGAACCCTACCCCCATCTACCTGGACTGAAGTCCAGATTCTGCCCACCGGGGCATCCTTCTCCCTAACTACTAATAAGTAAATTCAAACAGGCAAAAGAAAAAAATCCTACGTGTCTATACCTAATGCAGTGACCCAATGTGTTTTAATCTAGTCGAGGAAGGAGAAGAAAGCTCGATATCTAAAAGCTCCTAAGTCTTAAAGCAAAAAAAAAAAAGTTCCCTGATGCCCCTTTGTGTGCCTGTCGTCGTGGCAAACTATTTAGCGACTTTGGTTAAATTTCCCAAAAGCTCATCCGCCTCCTGCACTGTTTTTAAGTTGTACATTTTGTTATTAAGCATGATTTTTAGGAGGGCAAGAAATTTTAGCTGGGCCACCGCACCCAGCCTCTTAAAATCATCCATTTTCCTGCCCAGCTCCCAGTGTCGATCCAAAGTGGCACGCGCAAGGTCCGAGCGAATTTGAAAAGCAAAGTCTCTCGGTTTCAATGATTTTTGTTTTAAAGCACAGTTCAGAATTTTTTCTTTCAAGGAGAATGTGAGAAAGTTTATTAAAATCTTTCTTGGCTTTGTCCGGTTTGGATGTTTCCTGAAGGGATCCCTGTGGATCGTCTGTATGTCTTTCTTTAGGTCTTCCTCCGATTCCTCGATCTGGACTGATTCTTTTATGAGAGTTACAATAAATGTTTTAAGACCTTCCCCCTCCTTTCCCTCAGGAACATTCAAAAGACGCAGATTATTACGCCGAGAGTTATTTTCCAACATTTCAAGTCTATCTCGGAGTGCGACTTCTTCCTTTTTAAGCACTGTTATATCTGCTTTAGCTGCTCCCAAGTTGTTTCTGAGTTCTCCCACTAAACTCTAAAGCAACGGTCCTCGAATTCAGGAGATCGATCTTTTTCTCCAGAGACTCACAGAAGAGCCTGATTTCCCCCTGATTTGCCTCTGACACAGAAAGACCCTTTCTAATGTCCATTGAAAGGGTAGAAAAAAGCACCTCCAGGGCTGACACACTGGGGCATTCCTTATCATGGGCCGCAGAACTTTTCTCCCCCTCACCACTCTATTTTGTATGAGTGCACTATATTCATGGTTTAAACGCACTCTCATGTACTATCTCGATGTAAGGTTTTTAGTAAGACAGGAAGCTTGGCGCTCAGGCTGATGTGCGTAATGTATGAGATGAGGAAAGTAAGTACGGTGCTACCAGGTTGGGGGAAATACCCTGTAACCCCCGTAGATGTGTGGGTCGTGAAAACCCACCCCAGTAAATAAGAAAAAAGTTCCGGACACACATAATGAGGATAAGAGACTGGTAGAAATGTCTCGTATTTATATTCAAATGGTCGACACCAGTGGATTAGTTAGAAAGTTTTAATGATGCAACAACAAAGAAACGACCAGCCGACACGTGTTTCGTCACAAAGCGGGAAGTATCCCGTGACTCTTCAGGGCTGGGAAGGATACAAGACATTGAGTGAGAAAAAATATATACATGGAAACTGTAATGTTCCCGGACAAAAACTGGACATCTTTGTAAATGGATCAGAGACACCCCTGTAACGTGGAAACCCTACGTGCAAAGGAGTGATCAACACAATATATTGGTGACTTGGTGGCTTCACAGATGTACCTGTGGTCGAAAAGTGACTGTACACTGGAGAGAAAAATGGCGGAACAACAGGTGACAAAAATTATGTACACTGTAAGTGATGGTGTTGAAGTGACCTCAGAACTGTGACTAAGCTGGAGCACAGGAATTATTTTTATAACCAAACAGAAATAAACAAATCTTGACTTCTCAGCCTGACCCATGTGAGGTTGGCCTATGGACACAAAATGTTCATCCAAATCACAGACAAAAACCAAAACAAGTCTACAAATGTGAGCCTGACCCTCGTATGGGTGGCTTAAGGGCACAACCAAAAGTTGATGATTGACATGGTTGTGGACAAGCCATGAAATGTGACGTCTCAAGGGAGAGCACATGTAATGCTAATAGGGCTGGGAAGAAGAACACACTGGCCACACAAAAAACATAACAATCAACGCAAGAATGGGGAGCAATTGAACTGGTCTTATGACTCAAGGTGAGTGGACATATGAGCTGGAGGGCAAACAAAATATAGACCTGAAACTGAAGAGTATGTATAGATACCTGTGTGGTGGTGTAGATGGATGGTGTGATCTGGGGAAAGGGAAGGGAAGAAAGAAGACCGAATGAGAAATCAAGGTGGCTGGGAATGGCAGAAGGCCCGCCTGTCCACTGATATGACACACAAACAGAAACCAGGAAGAGGAGGCTCACCAGAGAGCCGGTGGAGTAACCAGAGCGGCCAAGGGGTCTGATGACCTGGCGATCAGATACACGGGTACAAGTATTGACTGACGTGAAACCCACGGAACTCGGAGTGCCTGGGGGGAACAAATGAGTGTGAGGACACAGATACAAGGCAGTAATGAAAACAACCCCTCAGGCAGGGGAGAAGGGGGTTCCCAAGCTTACCTACTGAGGATATGACAACGTTTCGCTGTGATGTGTGGTAAAGAAGGTAGTATCCTTGATGGGGTGGTAGACACTAGGAGGAAGGAGGCAGTGGAATGAGTAACGGTCGCATGGCAGAACACGGAAACTGTGCTCTGTGTGCCGGGGACTTACCCAAGAAGCGGTGTATGCTGTTGAAATTCAATTAACAGGGCGGATGCAGTCGGGGGGGTAAGCCGTGCGCACAGGGGAGCAGGGTGCTGCATGGCAAGGGGGAACTGAGTTTGAAACGAGGTTGGTAGGGGAAAGTGAAAAAGATGGCATGAAGGAAAAAGCTAAAGCAGGCACAAGAAGGGAATGGATCTTACCCAGTATGGACCGTGTGTCGACAGTCCAAAAACTGGAGGGTGCAGGAGGCAAGTGCGCCGGACACCTGAAAAACATATGGGTGGGGGGGATCTAGTCAGAAATTATAGGAAACCCCGTCCAGAAGAGAAGTTGCGTCCGTGGGGACAGGGGCGGCTTACCTTACGTCAGTCACAGACTGGATGCAAAGATCAGGTCCGTGCGAGCTCCGGATGCGGAAGTCAGCGGACCCGATCGCCAAGCTATTTGACCTGTGGTGGAGCGCAAAGACTAGAACGGCAACGCCACGGTGATCCCTGACTTGCGGAGCGTGGCGGGACTGGCGGGCTCGAAAATGTGACAGGAAGGAGCGCGCATGCGTGGAGGACTGAAACGGGAAAATGGATTGTGACGTGTTGTCAAGGGGAGGAGAGCCCAGGCTCAGGCCGCGCATGCGCTAGGTGAAATGGACAAAAGATAAAGAAATGTATGCTGGATACTTGAGAGAAAGCACCCGGGGGAGCCCAAAAGGAGGGAAGGCCACAAGCAGGATTCGCCCATGCCATGTGGATGTTGAAATACAAAATAAAAGTGTAGAACCAGCAGGAATCCTGTTTGAAAGTTTCCCCAGAAAGGAGAGGGTCACTGGAACCGTGAGGACAAAATAACACGAAAATTCCAAAATTCAAATAAAACGGTCCACATTGAGTCATGTGTGATCACCGGTTGGCGATGGGGGGACGAAGAGTGGAAGGAGAAGGGAGCAAATGCCAAAATCTAAGAGTGGCACACACAATGCAGCAAAAGGTGCGAATGGGCAATGCACCCCATGAAAGTGTGACTATTGAAAGTGACATGACAATGACCAAAAGACAAACAAAGGAGACCATCACAAGTCAAGGTGATGTCTTATGGAGAATGGCGACGAAAGTGCCCTAAATGCTGCAAAGGGCTTACATGAGAGGATCAACCCATGTCGGTTGGTTGATCAGCAGCGACACATGCTAAATGTGTTCATCAAAGATCCAGACCAAGGTTAACCTGATGAATGGGTTAGCAATGTACAGAGAGACATATTAGACAATGTTTCTGAGAGCATGCAATAAAAAACCCCTTAGGATATAAACTTTGTACAGTATGCAAGAGGGAAAACAATAATGCATATAAAATGACGACACTAGCAGGTCACGTGTTAAAATGCTGCAAATTCAATCTCCCAAGAAGTAATGTAGCTCCTGGTCAGTATTTAGGCCGTGTTGAACTGACTGTAGGCTCATGATCCAGGTTGCTTCCAGACGCCTGAGCTTTAGTTCTCTGTTGCCGCCTCTGGCGCTGATGGGTGCGACATCAATTCCGAAGAAAGAAAAGCGTGTTTTTGCCCCTTGGTTAGGGCAGGTGGCCGCATGCACTGCCATCGGGTATCTAGTGTCTTGATTTTGGAGTGCCCTGATGTGCTCTCCAATCCGTTCCTTGAGCGGTCTGATGGTGCTTCCGACGTACCAACGTTTGCAGGCGCATTCAAGAGTGTATACTACAAATTTGGTATTGCAGTTAATGTTGCACTTGATCTGGTATTGTTTTTTGTTCACGGCGGTAAAGTTCTTGACGCCATTCTGGGCCAACCTGCACACCCCACAACACCCACATTTGTAGAATCCTATACTGTGTGCCGTGAGCCATGTGCGATTGTGTAGGGTGCTCGGTACACTAGGACTTAGTCTAGATCTGAGTGTTCTACCCCGTCTGTAGGTGATTAGAGGTTTGTTGGTAATGACCTCTTTGAGACGTGTGTCCGCAAGCAGAATGCCCCAATGTGTGTTGAGGCTTTTCCTCATGGCTAGGCCCATATCGCTGTAATCAGTGATAAGTCTTACAGGCTGATCTCGTTCACTGACCTTTCTCTTGTTATCCTGTAGAGTACCTGCCCTTGCTGTCTGGTTGATTCTTTTTTCTGCCTGGCTGATGCTACGTGCATTGTAGCCTCTGGCCCTGAATCTGTGTTTCATATCAGACATACATTCCTGGAACTCCAGATCCTCACTGCAGTTCCTCCTCGCTCTGACGAATTCCCCATAGGGGATTGCCTGAATTTGATGGAATGGGTGAGAGCTCTCAGCATGCAAGATGGCATTGCATGATGTAGACTTCCTGTACAAGCGACTGTGTAGTGTGTCTGATTTGATGTACAGTTATAAATCCAAAAATGTGATGCTAGTGGTGCTGAATTCACTAGTGAATTTCATGTTCATGTCATTGGAATTGAGATATTCACAAAACTCTCTCAGTTTATGTTGAGACCTTGACCAGAGTAAAAGACAATCGTCTATGTAGCGCCCCCAGTATACTATGGAATTGACCCATTGTGCCCCTTTGCTGCCCCAGATCCAGTTTGATTCTAAGACATCCATGTACAGGTTCACAAATGAGGGCAAAAATCTAGAGCCAATGGCCACACCTTTGTTTTGCTTGTACCAAAGGTTGTCATAGATGAAAAAGTTGTTGTTTAAAATAATGTCCATCATTGTGATAAGCATATTAGTGTGTTGCCATAGGGAGGCTGGCCTGTTAAGCAGTAGGCTACTGATGGCTTTGAGTCCCAGTTCAGGTTCAATAGTGGTGTAAAGAGAGACCACGTCAAGGGTGACTAGAGTCATTCCTGGTTGCCATTGGACATCATCCAAGATACTCAAAATGTGTTTCGTATCTTGTATGTAAGATGGAAGATTTTTCACCATGGGATTCAAGAAAAGATCAACATATTGTGCGAGTCTCTCAGTGGGACCGCCAATACCTGATACGATGGGTCTACCAGGTGGGAATGGTGCAGGCTTATGTATTTTGGGTAAGGTGTATAACCAGGGGAATGCAGGTCTGTGTACCTTCAAGTAAAGTAACTCCTGATCATCAATGAGACCCAATGAGTACCAATCAGAGAGGCAGTTATTGATTTTGATGGTGAGTCTACCCATGGGATTGTGATAGATCTGCTCATAACAGGCGGTATCCTGTAATTGTGACAAGATTTTATTGTGGTAGTCGTTCCGATTCATTACCACGACATTTCCACCTTTATCTGCCTCTTTGATCACGATCTTGGTGTTTGTCTCCAAAGTTCTTAAAGCTACCCGTTCCTCCCTATGTAGATTATCCTTGGTTCTATGTTTGGTGCTTTGTACCTTAAGTTCATGTTTGTCAATGTCAGCCATTACAAGGTTGTAAAAAGTGTCAACAGAGTTCCCACCCGAGAGCACGGGAGTCCATTTGGACTTGGTCTTGAGACCACTGTTGAGTGACAGGTCTGCCTCTATATCGAGTTCTTGGAGAAGATTCTCCATGTTCATGGGGAGTTCATCAGAGTCAGCAAGGGATAATAAGAGATGTGTATCTTGGATGTCTTTGATACTCTGCATACCTGACGTGTTTTCACTACATAGATTTCTGATATTCTTGGAGGCGGATGGTGTGCCACTGAAGTGTTTCTTGATTTTTAAACCCCTGACAAATTTAAAGAGGTCTATCTTGTGTCTGCAGGTGTCACCTTGCTCATGGGGGTTGAAACTCAAGCCTCTGCTTAGCAAAGAAATCATCCCACTATCAAGGGATTGGGACGATAAGTTGACTACCTGAATACCCAGATCTTGTTGGTCTACTTGCTCTTTCCGTCTCCGGACTTCAATTTCCTTTTGTATTCTTCTGAGTCCTGCCCTCTTCCCTCTGCAGGTTTTTTGTCTTGGACACCTTGTCTCTGTTGCGTTCTGTTCTCCCTGCGTATTGCCTGTACCTCTCTTAAAAAAGACGATTTGGTTGACACTGATCTGATTGAACTAGTTGACTGATTGTCAGTGTCACTATCACTAGTTGGAATGGTGTTGATAGAGGTGGAACTGGAAGACACCGATGCAGTGTCCGTTCTAGTAGATCTTTCTCCCTGTGGGGTAGGTTGGACCAACTTATCGTATTTCTTGGCGAAGGTGAAAACACGTCCCTCCCTGTAATCAGCTTCGTCCCTCTTAAGTTGTCGTGTCTTTCTATCTTTGATTTCGTTCTGGTGTTTGGTCAAGATGTCGTTGATAATTACGTAATTTTTTTCCGTTGCTTCCTTCAGGTATAAGTCAGCGATCTCCTTTTCTAAGTTGGCTATGTCAATTTGGAGTTTCGCTACCTTGCGTTCTGCGTTTTCTATTAGTATGTGAATTAGTGTAGTCGAGTTGGAAGTTAGGGTTTCTTCCCATTTGCCTAGTAAGTCATCATCTAAGTCGTCAAAAGTAGGGAATATTTGGGAGCGGAGTCCCCTCGGGACTCTGTTAAGTCTCAAGTATTGTTTCAAGGTGGCACTATCCCACCACCTGGAATTCTCTGTTTATTTCAATCTCTCCAGTCTTAAGAATTTTTCTTTGAGACCCTCTTGCCGTGGGGGATTTCCACTTGTGGATGTTATGCTAATCGTGATTCCCTTGGATAAGTTATCAAAGAGTTTTGATGCGACCTTATCTCTATCCATACCCTTAGTCTGGCAATGTGATTACTAGATTGTTGGAGACGCTGCGGCTGCCCTTCCTGAGACCTTGGAATACTATCTCGATGTAGGGTTTTTAGTAAGACAGGAAGCTTGGCGCTCAGGCTGATGTGCGTAATGTATGAGATGAGGAAAGTAAGTACGGTGCTACCAGGTTGGGGGAAATACCCTGTAACCCCCGTAGATGTGTGGGTCGTGAAAACCCACCCCAGTAAATAAGAAAAAAGTCCCGGGCACACGTAATGAGGATAAGATACTGGTAGAAATGTCTCGTATTTATATTCAAATGGTCGACACCAGTGGATTAGTTAGAAAGTTTTAATGATGCAACAACAAAGAAACGACCAGCCGACACGTGTTTCGTCACAAAGCGGGAAGTATCCCGTGACTCTTCAGGGCTGGGAAGGATACAAGACAATGAGTGAGAAAAAATATATACATGGAAACTGTAATGTTCCCGGAAAAAAACTGGACATCTTTGTACGTGGATCAGAGACACCCCTGTAACATGGAAACCCTACGTGCAAAGGAGTGATCAACACAATATATTGGTGGCTTGGTGGCTTCACAGACGTACCTGTGGTCGAAAAGTGACTGTACACTGGAGAGAAAAATGGCAGAACAACAGGTGACAAAAATGATGTACACTGTAAGTGATGGTGTTGAAGTGACCTCAGAACTGTGACTAAGCTGGAGCACAGGAATTAACAGAAATAAACAAAACTTGACTTCTCAGCCTGACCCATGTGAGGTTGGCCTATGGACACAAATTGTTCATCCAAATCACCGTCAAAAACCAAAACAACAGTAGCGGTCCGTGGTAGGAGTGCCGGCCGGGCGGTGACGTGGGGCGGGGGAGGGGCAGGGAGGGGGGTAGTAAACCACGGATTACGGCCGAATACAGGTAAGTAAACATTTAAATAAATAAAACGAATTTCATTGCGCGCACTGCATCGCATTTGGTGATGCAGCACTCACAACGAAATTTGTTTTATTTATTTAAATGTTTACTTACCTGTATTCGGCCGTAATCCTTTGGTTTACTACCCCCCACCCTGCCCCTCCCCCACCCCACATCACCGCTCGCCCGGCACTCCTACCACGGACCGCTACTGCAAAACAAGTCTACAAATGTGAGCCTGACCCTCGTATGGGTGGCTTAAGGGCACAACCAAAAGTTGATGATTGACATGGTTGTGGACAAGCCATGAAATGTGACGTCTCAAGGGAGAGCACATGTAATGCTAATAGGGCTGGGAAGAAGAACACACTGGCCACAAAATAAAAATAACAATCAACGCAAGAATGGGGAGCAATTGAACTGGTCTTATGACTCAAGGTGAGTGGACATATGAGCTGGAGGGCAAACAAAATATAGACCTGAAACTGAAGAGTATATATAGATACCTGTGTGGTGGTGTAGATGGATGGTGTGATCTGGGGAAAGGGAAGGGAAGAAAGAAGGCCGAATGAGAAATCAAGGTGGCTGGGAATGGCAGAAGGCCCGCCTGACCACTGATATGACACACAAACAGAAACCAGGAAGAGGAGGCTCACCAGAGAGCCGGTGGAGTAACCAGAGCGGCCAAGGGGTCTGATGACCTGGCGATCAGATACACGGGTACAAGTATTGACTGACGTGAAACCCACGGAACTCGGAGTGCCTGGGGGGAACAAATGAGTGTGAGGACACAGATACAAGGCAGTAATGAAAACAACCCCTCAGGCAGGGGAGAAGGGGGTTCCCAAGCTTACCTACTGAGGATATGACAACATTTCGCTGTGATGTGTGGTAAAGAAGGTAGTATCCTTGATGGGGTGGTAGACACTAGGAGGAAGGAGGCAGTGGAATGAGTAACGGTCGCATGGCAGAACACGGAAACTGTGCTCTGTGTGCCAGGGACTTACCCAAGAAGCGGTGTATGCTGTTGAAATTCAATTAACAGGGCGGATGCAGTCGGGCGGGTAAGCCGTGTGCACAGGGGAGCAGGGTGCTGCAAGGCAAGGGGGAACTGAGTTTGAAACGAGGTTGGTAGGGGAAAGTGAAAAAGATGGCATGAAGGAAAAAGCTAAAGCAGGCACAAGAAGGGAATGGATCTTACCCAGTATGGACCGTGTGTCGACAGTCCAAAAACTGGAGGTGCAGGAGGCGGGTGCGCCGGACACCTGAAAAACATATGGGTGGGGGGATCTAGTCAGAAATTATAGGAAACCCCGTCCAGAAGAGAAGTTGGATCCGTGGGGACAGGGGCGGCTTACCTTACGTCAGTCACAGACTGGATGCAAAGATCAGGTCCGTGTGAGCTCCGGAGGCGAAAGTCAGCGGACCCGATCGCCAAGCTATTTGACTTGTGGTGGAGCGCAAAGACTAGAACGGCAACGCCACGGTGATCCCTGACGTGTGGAGCGTGGCGGGGCTGGCGGGCTCAAAAATGTGACGGGAAGGAGCGCGCATGCGTGGAGGACTGAAACGGGAAAATGGATCGTGACGTGTTGTCAAGGGGAGGAGAGCCCAGGCTCAGGCTGCGCATGCGCTAGGTGAAATGGACAAAAGATAAAGAAATGTATGCTGGATACTTGAGGGAAAGCACCCAGGGGAGCTCAAAAGGAGGGAAGGCCACAAGCGGGATTCGCCCATGCCATGTGGATGTTGAAATACAAAATAAAAGTGTAGAACCAGCAGGAATCCTGTTTGAAAGTTTCCCCAGAAAGGAGAGTGTCGCTGGAACCACAATGACATGTACGTGCCATGGCAACAAGCAAGCCTGTTGGGCAAGCCTGAGGACAAAATAACACGAAAATTCCAAAATTCAAATAAAACGGTCCACATTGAGTCATGTGTGATCACCGGTTGGCGATGGGGGGACGAAGAGTGGAAGGAGAAGGGAGCAAATGCCAAAATCTAAGAGTGGCACACACAATGCAGCAAAAGGTGCGAATGGGCAATGCACCCCATGAAAGTGTGACTATTGAAAGTGACATGACAATGACCAAAAGACAAACAAAGAAGACCATCACAAGTCAAGGTGATGTCTTATGGAGAATGGCGACGAAAGTGCCCTAAATGCTTCAAAGGGCTTACATGAGAGGATCAACCCATGTCGGTTGGTTGATCAGCAGCGACACATGCTAAATTTGTTCATCAAAGATCCAGACCAAGATTAACCTGATGAATGGGTTAGCAATGTACAGAGAGACATATTAGACAATGTTTCTGAGAGCATGCAATAAAAAACCCCTTAGGATATAAACTTTGTACAGTATGCAAGAGGGAAAACAACAATGCATATAAAATGACGACACTAGCATGTCACATGTGTTAAAATGCTGCAAATTCAATCTCCCAGGAAGTAATGTAGCTCCTGGTCAGTATTTAGGCCGTGTTGAACTGACTGTAGGCGCATGATCCAGGTTGCTTCCAGATGTCTGAGCTTTAGTTCTCTGTTGCCGCCTCTGGCGCTGATGGGTGCGTCTGTGAAGCCACCAAGTCACCAATATATTGTGTTGATCACTCCTTTGCACATAGGGTTTCCACGTTACAGGGGTGTCTCTGATCCACGTACAAAGATGTCCAGTTTTTGTCCGGGAACATTACAGTTTCCATGTATATATTTTTTCTCACTCAATGTCTTGTATCCTTCCCAGCCCTGAAGAGTCACGGGGCACTCTCATGTATTCATATTGTTTGCAGTGTTCTACGATTATTAAGAAACATTTATTTGAATCATTTGATGTTGAAAACTAGTGAACGCATTTAAGTAGAACTTTGTATGTATTACGATTCCTTCATGCATAATGTGCAGGATGATATTATTTCTATACACCGTAATTGTGGTTAGTTTAAGTTGCCTGAATTATAGGCCCAAAGTCAAAAGTTTTGATTCTCCTTGCTCTTGAGAAATAAATAATTAAGTGTTGTGTTCGAAAGTAGAATGTTCTCACACTACTGCAGGTGAAAGAATACACATCGTTATTTTCAGAGTTGAGGAGAGACCCGGAATGTCTTTGAAGATGGCTGGGAAGCAAAAAGGGAGGATGCCTTGCGTATCTGGTCTGTCTGAAAGCCAAGGCCACTGGAAAGAAGATATCACTAATTAAATTTGTGTTATGAAAAGAAAAAAGCTACTGCATAGAGGTGCAATGGAAAGTTTAAAGAAGAATGACGTATTGTCGGTTGAATCCCATCTTTTGTATGATGCGCAGGGAAAGCGAGACCAGACTTCTGCTAGCTTTCGGAGGAGAAGGAGCATCTTAGAGCAAGCTCCATAGCCATAAGCTAAAACGACCCATTTGACGTGAGTACTTCTTAGGAAGTCAACACGTGCTGACACCATTGGGGAATGATAGAAGAGAGACAGGAAGGGCCCTCATGTAGAGCAGTGTAGGGAAAGATTTGATTTCTTTCAATGAGCCGAGAACTGAATATCGCATCTATTCTGTATTGCGTTGTGATTTTGGAATTTATAATCATCTGTCTTTTGGGCCGAATTACTTATATAAGTAAACTTGGCTCTGTATTAATTTTTCTGTACCTCTATACTTTGCTATTGAGATGTATTTACATCCAATTGTTTTTGGCCTTATAATAAATATTCAAACTGCACTTTGGAGTTGGTGGTCTTTTCGGGCATGACGACTTTGCTGATATCTGTCTGAGTTGTTTCCTCCCCTCAACCACTTTTAGTAGGTAAATAAAAGATTGATCGCTTACGCTATACTTAGTAGGGAACATTAGGTGTGCAATTTAGCATAATCAAAGGCAACCCTGAAACTAACTGCATGTGCTGATATCCTATATTCGTTTGACCTTATTAGCAGCTGATCAAACATTGAGTGCTGTTTATTTGTACATCACATATGCCTTTGATTGCATCAATGTATTCGCCTACAAGATTCTGTGAAAATCATTTGTATACTCTCTATGATTGCACTGTATGCTAAAAGCCGAGATATTACTGCAACTGCCTTTTGTTATTTTCCTTTTTTGAAAATTCAATAAACAAATAAAAAATAAAAAATAAAAAAAACTTCTGGGGATGTGACAAAATCCATGGGTGGATGTGTGAGATCACCCACACTCCGCCCATGGAACACCCCCCCTGTGGCAGAGTAGCGCAAGCCGTGGCTTGCGCTGCCTTGCGTTACTACAGATTTACCAAGCCACACAGGGTCACGGAAGGTGGCGCTGCGTGGCTTGGTAAATCACATTCTAGTGTTTGCATCACCCTGTGTGACCTTGCGTGGCACAAGGGCAACGCAAAACCTTTAATAAATCAGCCCCTCAGTATGAATGAATGTGTTTGGAGTTTCGTTTCTCCATGGGGAGACCCACTATCTGTTCTAGAATTTTGATTATAATTGATGAGTATGGTTACATAATGGGACATTCCTGCACAGTATGTATATAGTTTGCTCTGCTGGTGCCACATCTCAGACAATTTGGGTCAGCTCTCTTTCCCATTTTCCACAGCCTCTCTGTCATAAATGATTTTCTGCGGAAGCATTTAAATTGGATGAGGCATAGCTTTGCTGATATGATTGACACTCTTGTTGCCATTTTTGCCTCAACACACTACTTGTCCTCTCTTTCACACAGACCTTGTTCCCATAGTTTCCTGAGTGTTATTAGGGGATCCGGGAAGTTGATTACCAGCATCTTATATAACATGGAAATGCCCATTTATTCCAGTTTCTCCATTGTGAGTTTGGACTTCAAGAGTTAAAGTCCGGTACATGGTTCAATTTATCCATGAGCCCCTCTAGTCCTTGCATCAGTTGTAAATAACAAAAGAACTGTGTTTTATGCAATTTAAATTCTTCTGTCAATTCTCAAAGGGTCTTATGTGGTTGGACACTTATACATCTCTAATCTTGGGTATCCCGATCCTATCCCATGCATGAAAACCTACGAGCCGGAAAAACTCTCCAAGCCAAATTTCCTGTCAAAAAGGGCTTTTCCATATTAGGCACCTCTGCCAGCGCATCCGTTTTACACTTGCAGGTTAGCCGTAATAGGTGGCATCTCTCAAGGAACCTTTTCCCATACAGTATCAAGATCGGGCCCTGAATATCCATGGTTGCCAATTTCAGTCACCCCATCTCCAAAAAACACTCATCTACAGGGATAAGCTGTGCAGCGCAACAATAGTCATGTTGACTTACCCTAGCCTGTCATCAAACGGTTACTACACACATTTCCTGTAGGCTACCCTGGGAGGGCCACCGCTCACAGAAAGCTTGTCTGGGAGGACTGTAGTGTGGAGAATAAATTAGATACCAGCCTATATGTATTGTTTTGAAGTATATACCGTAATTGTGGAAGCATTACCATCTTGAATAAGGCACCGATAACCACAATATTAAGTTGGAGCTTGCTCCACTCTTCCATGTGTGCCTTAACCTTCTGAAGTAGAGGGCCTATGTTGAGATTCCAACCAGTGAGTTGCTTCTGGGGGACCTGCATGCCCAAGTATTTAAAATGCGGTATTTGTGTTGTGGCATAGATATTCCCGGACTCTACACACCACACTCCCCCACCAATGGTATTATGCTCAATTTTTTCCAATTCACTCTGAGACCGGAACCCACTCCATGTATCTCTAATATCTCCATTAGATGTGGAAGGGATTTGCTAGGTTTCTGTATATAGAGCAGGACGCCATCCTCATATAAAGATATGCAAGATTCTGAGCCATTATCCCATCTAACCCCCACACCTGTGCATCTCGCTTAACCCATTCCACCAGACGCTCCTTCATTACAAGAGGGAACAGGAGGAGGGACAGGGAGATTCCTGTCTGGAAAGTACCCCATTTATCCTAACTCTTGCCCATGGCGAGGAATATAATGCTCTAAAACAAATAAGACAATATATACCAAAGCTCAGCCTTTCTAGCGCCTGATGTAGGAAACGCCACTCGACTGATTCAAAGGCCTTCTAGAAATCAAGTACCAACAACTCTATTGACTTTGTGATATTTTGTGAGCTTAAAAGCATCACCTGCAACTGTCGTAGGCAGTGCCTAGTTTGCTATGTTCATCAGAATCCAGATGTTATACAAGACACTTCACGAGAGACCCAACCTTATAGATTACTGGTAACTTTTTTTAACTTATCCCATCACACTATCTTTGGCAGAAATTACTCTCCTTAATAAAGGCTCTCGTTTGTTATTACGTAAAGAACTTGAAGGAAGTGACCCGATTCGGGTCACTCAGGTCACTAATGACCACCTCTCAGCCTTCCACTAAAATGAAGAGTCGGTCAGACAGTAGAGAAAACAAACCAATAACAGTTGATTCAGAGTACACTCAGAGCGGAGCCCAATCTGCCCAATCACTTAGGAGTGCTGCATAGGCACTGGCATCAGTAAGCATAACGATGCCTTTATGTACACTTCGAAACCAATGGAAGCACACCCACCATGGAATTTTCAAGAGAGATGCAACTGGACAGTAAATTACAAAGGAGTAAGTTTCGATTCAGAGGCCAGGCACACACTATCTACTATTCAAGGTCACTTTGCCTGTACCCACCACTAGACAAGTGGGAGAAGGCTTTCATCTAAAGGAAAGGTATGCGCTAATAAGAACAGTGAAGCAAAACTCAGCTCCGAAGAAACATAACCTAGAGAAGGCCGTTTCTCGGAAATGGCAAAGGATGTGTTTCGATCATGATACAAAATGGCGCCCATACACAAAATGGCGCCGCAAATGCTAACTTACGTAAAACAATGCGAAAACATAATTTACTGACCTTTTCTCTTTACAAAGGGGACTCCAAAGATTTTTTCGAAAACTCAGTCTAAACTTCTTATCTTGCAGACAGAGAGCTGCTGACAAATGTCTAGGCCTCTGGTCTCAGATCCTCATCTATTTTTTTCCAGCCCCAACTCAGGTATGCCACTGGAACTTCTCTCGTTTGAGAAGTTGGTACAAAATTACTTGAATCAGATTAAAAATGACAGAGTGTTTATACCATTCAACATTTCCTTGGCTGAGAGACAAGCATTACAAAGCCTGAAAGCAGACACCTCAATTGTCATAAAACCAGCTGACAGAGGTGGAGGAATAGTGGCTCAAGATACTACAAAATATGATGCTGAAGTATGTAGACAACTATCCAACAGTAATCACTGCAGTAAATTCACACACAATCCAGAAGAATCCACTGAAAAATACTAGAGGTTACCACAAGAGCCAAGGAGGAAGGCTTCATTAACCAAAAAGAGTTTGAATTCTTAAATATGAAGTGCCAGAGAATACCTGTGCCATATACACTCCCGAAAGTACATAAACGTTTGATAAAAACACCCTGACAGACCAATATTATCAGCCTGCATCTGTGTTTTGGAACAATTGGAGAAATATATCAATGTTTTCATAAAAAACCTGGTCCCCACATTGGAAATATATTTGAGGGAGAGCACCTACATAGTAATCTGGTTGAAGGAATGCCCTTTGATCATGAGAATAAACTGCTGGTCACCCTGGATTAAATTTCACTATATACCAATATGTCACAGGAAACAGCTTCCTCTGTATAGAAAGAATTCTTAATGCATGTCTCTCTATAGGTACCCACAGAATTCACTTTGGATCTTCTTAACATTGCCTTAACCCCCAATTACTTCAAATACGGAGATCAATAATACCAACAGTGTGGTTAAACTTCAATGAAAGCTATTTTTGCCCCAAATCTAGTGAATATTTATGTGGATGCCTTTGAACACCAGTACGTTTTGATAGACGCCAAGCCTTTTATGTCCTCCCTCAAGGTTTGGAAGAAGTATATTGAAGATGTTTTTGTTATCTGGGGTGACTATCCTACCAGATTGGAAAACTGTGTTGCAAACCTTAATCAGACAAGAACATTTACAATTTACATGTCACTATGATAGTCAAAAAACTGCCTTTTTGGACCTCTTAGTCAAACATGATGAAGGTAAATTGAACAGAAAACCCACAGAAAGAAATACCCTTCTTGCATACCTCAGTTTTCATCCAAGAGCCCTGAGGGATGGCCTACCATACGAGCCATTCCTCACATTGTGGGGCAGTTGTTCCCCTAACTTTGATTGACTGCTTCAGGGAGGTGCTGGGGGTCATTATTGGGTTTTTTTGCTGTCCCTCACCGCCAGGCTTTTCCTGGTGGTAACTAGCAGGGAAAAAAAGACATTAAAATATTCACCCTAAATAAGCGAGGCAGGTTAATGTCCTTCCTCAGACGTCCCCTACATCCTCTGGCTGTCGGCAGAAGCATTACGTTTACGGATCCAATGGAGTTTCCATCAACGGAATACTTATGGTGCAGCCATCTCTAAATGCGGCAGATGGACCAAGCTTTTGGTGGGCAGGGTACTTCGCTGTGTTTGAGACAGAATATCCTGTCTGCCAAACCCTAAATCAGGCCCTAAGGGGTCGATTCCGATTCGGGCCGGAAATCTCTCCGACCGAGCCGGACCCGGAGAGATTTCCGACCGAATCGGACCCGTGCAGTCCGACCGAACGAGTACGATGCGTCCGTATGTTATCGGACACGAGTCGGTCGGACTCCCATTGAACTCAATGGGAGCCGGTCGCACAACGCGTACGCGGGCTCCCATTGCCTCAATGGGTGCGAGGCGAACAAGGGCGCCTCTACAGCGAGTACGCCGCGAAGCGCTTCGCGGCGTACACGCACAGGTAGGGGGACCCTTGGGTCCCCCTGTGTGCGCTCGCACGGGTACGCGTAGACAGGGGTCCGACACGGACCCCCAAAGTACGGCTCCGACAGCGAGTTCGAGTCGGACGGCGCGAGTCGGTCGGAGCGGCCGAGGTGCGCATCGTACTTACCCGGCCGGAAAACGTCTCCATTGCGCGGTGCGACCGGGTCCGAGCGAGTCGGTCGGAGCGGTTCGAGTCCGAGCGAGTCGGTCGGAGTTGTCGGGACGCCCGGACGAGTCGGTCGGCGACCCGCATCGTACTCGCCGGCCGGACTCGCAGACGGTTCGGTCGGGAAACAGGCTTTCGCATGGCTTTTTTCCCGACCGAATGGTATTGGGTCCGCCTCCGACCGAGATCGGAATCGGCCCCTAAGTCTTTTATCCAGTAGTCTTTTCCGGGGCAAGGGTCTCTCCCCAGCACATTGCCAGCGTTAGTGCCAGAGCTACAAATGTCTTTACCGCCAAAAAATCTTGTGCAAGTAACCTAGAAGGGCCAGCAATGGTGAGGGGCAGAGCCTGCTAGAGATTATTGTGCTGAACTCTAAGAAAACTTCCTGCCAATAGTTAAAGACTGTTCCATGCTGGTTTTATGAAGTCCATTTCTGGGCGTGGCAACGTGTACAATTAGCTTCATTCTCTGAGCCACATCCCCTTTTGCTCCTTAGGGGTATAATATACCATATGCGGTAACCTATAGTGAACCAATCTGTGCCTCCCGTTAAGCACAATTTCATCAGTCTGTGCCAACAAAAAGTTCATTTGTTAGGAGAGCCTCGAGGTCCACTACCCAGCGCTGTCTCATTCCTACGACCTTCTTACTGACTAAATTAGCATATAAATAAGAAATCAAATGGGCCGGATCTGGTTAAATAATAACTTGCGTCAACTAAAAATGCGACCCCTCAAGAAGGAAATTAATTCACTACTCATGGCTCGATGGGGATGGTAAAACAGAAAAAAGATCCATATTTTAACACACTTAAGTATAAAGACTCAAATCTAAAATGTCTGTATTTCAGAATTTTTTTAATGATCTTATAACAATGCAACGCTTCTGATATTTTTGGCATGGAAAATGAACAGGTGCATTTGCATATGATTGGAACAATTCAATGGAGTATGTCTAGTTCATGCATACACCTAGAAATCCATGATTTTGGTAGATTTCGATGACCTTCTCATTGGGATTTTATGAGTCTCTGAATTACCATTTAGCTATGCAAACTGCGGGTGTAAGGTTACATTGAACAGATGTACACATTTTCGGTTAATTGGATCAACACCGAATAGTTAAAATTCCTAGAATAAATTTTGCCAACCGTCTGACTCATGCTGCGTGTGCATCCTCAGCATTGTGTACCCGTCGTAAAGTACTGGAAGGTTCTGTAAAATAGAAATATTGTGGCCTCACCTGGCCTCAGGTAACCCAGAATCCCCACTTGCTTTGTCTCAGCCTATTTCCCATTTGTGACACTCGATACCAATGTGAACCATTGTCTGAGGATAACTTGTTCTACATGTTCTGGTGTCTGTGCAAATGTCAAAACATGCTCAGGAGAGTAAGAGATACAATCTCTTTAATATTTCATTTTTATAGGAAACTAGAGCAGAGTTTCGTCAATTTTCCGTACACCTTGCTTTTGCTTCTTCAATGATTGGTGCTTGCACAGTGACGTCATGTCTTGTGTGCAGAACCAAAATACACAGTCAGACCATTGATCTTCAACAACCCTGAGCAAAAAAGTGAACATTAATAGCATTGTGCTCTTATAAATAATAATACATAATAAAAACATGCACCCTGTTTCAGTGTTGGATGAGGTATGAGTAACTTGTGTTTGATCTATATTCTGAAATCTTATTCGGAAAGTTAAAAAAATGTTGGTGCATCACAATAACTTTCTGCCAGGCTCTGACTTTCCAGGTTAGGGGTAACTTAATATCTATTTTTGTGCTATTAACTCTTACTACACCGGACGTTCCTTCACCCATCTTCAATTCTTGGAAAGGGACACTGGCACTTTAAAAACAGCCACTTCATTATTACCACCTTTTTTGAAACTGCTGGAACTGTTGAGTAGTGGGTGCAGTACTTTTCCATGTTATTAAACAGCCACAGGGAGACCAATGGCAATTTCAGAAGACTCTAGGTCAATGCTGAAGGCAAACCTGCCACTGACCAGCTCACCGCCCGGACAGGACTTCTTAGCCAAAGCTGTGGTTTATTCAAAGTACACATACACGGTTGCTGAAGATAATTACCTGATAAAATAAGCTGGCAAAGTATAGGATTAGAATAAGATATTCATGTGGAAACCATGGAGTTCTATAGTCTGTACATAAATATGAACATATTTTTTTGGTTATAGCTCAATAAAAATGGACCAAATGGTGTCAAGGCACACAAAGGGGAAAACACATCAGCTGTCCAAATGTTTTGCTCCTTCAGCTTATGCACTACAACAAGGTTAGGCACTGGTCAATCGTTCAGAATTTTGGAGGAATTTGTATAATCCTGGAAAGAATTACTGAGAGGCAAAATGGAGTAGTCATTTAAGATGCAGACTAGAAGAAGGGTCATTTTTAATATTTACCGACAGCAATAACAACAGTGGTACCGTTGACATCTTACTACTGGTCACTCAGAGCAGATACCCTGTGGGATGCGTCCTATACAACACACCTTTAAGTCTGACTGAAGAAGCTCTGAGTGCCAGAAATATGCAATTCAGCCAAGTCCTACATATAAGATTCAGCATTTCATCTTTCGTTATATACAGAAGGCAGGTTCTGCGCTGCAGACATATGTGCTAAAGAAAGACACTATTACAAGTATGTAGGGAAAATATCTAACTTGTTGACTATAATTAGCATGTTTGTTTTGCTGGTGGACGCCGACAGCAGAAAAGCAGGGTAGGATTAACAACCAACGCCCGGATTTAGGTTTTTCGTAAAGTAACCATGTTAGCACTTGTATTAGAGAAAATAAGTACTATTTCACTGCTTGAATAATCGACACCCGGAAAGCGTTCAGTTTCTAATGTTTTCTTTCAATGTCATATGTGGTGCATCGTTGATTCTCATAATTCAGTTAGAACTAAGGGCATATTAGCAAGACCCACGTTATAATATCGCTGTTTTAGCGGCAGGAAACTGCCGCTAAAACGGCGATAATGGGCTTGCTAATATACGTTATAGAATTCCAATGAGCCCAGGTTAGATGTCCTGCACATCTAACCTGGGCTACTATTGGAATTCCATAACGCATATTAGCAAGCCCATTATCGCCGTTTTAGCGGCAGTTTCCTGCCGCTAAAACGGCGATAATTTTAACGTGGGTCTTGCTAATATGCCCCTAATTTCTTTTCATTCAATTTGCACTTTGAATTTATGAAAGGTCCAAAAATATTTACTTGTATATCTGAAACTTTAAACTTCACACACGCACTCCTTATGATTCACGAAAGCGACACATTGGAGAAGAGGTGCCGGTGCCCGAAAACAGATCCCGTCGCAAAAAAAAAGAAAGAGAAACAAAGAAATGATCCAGTGAAAACCTGTGTCTTGAAAGCCATGCCTTTATTATGGTCGGTGGGGGGACTTTGGTATTTCTGCGATTTAGAGGTATGCGCCCTCCACAGGGACTGTGTTGGCTGCAGCAGTCCTATGCTATCAGGTTGGCCTGTATGCCATCACGCCCAAAGTCCTATGCTATAAGGTTGCCATGCATGTCCTTACACCCAAAGTCCTATGCTATCAGCTTGGCATGCATGCCATCACGCCCAAAGTCCTATGCTATCAGGTTGCCATGCATGCTGTCACTCCCAAAGTCCAATGCTATCAGGTTGCCATGCCTGCCGTCATGCCCAAAGTCCTATGCTATCAGGTTGCCATGCATGCCGTCATGCCCAAAGTCCTATGCTATCAGGTTGCCATGCATGCCGTCTTGCCCAAAGTCCTATGCTATCAGGTTGCCATGCCTGCCGTCACGCCCAAAGTCCTATGCTATCAGGTTGTCATGCCTGCCGTCATGCCCAAAGTCCTATGCTATCAGGTTGCCATGCCTGCCGTCATGCCCAAAGTCCTACGTAATCAGGTTGGCTTGCAAGACATCACAGCCAAAGTCCTATGCTATCAAGTTGGCATGCATACAATCACTCCCAAAGTCCAATGCTATCATGTTGCCATGCATGACATCACTCCCAAAGTCCCATACAATCAGGTTGCCAGTCATGCACATGCATCCAAAGTCCAACGCAAACAGGTAGTCAGGCATGCCGTCAAGCCCAAAGTCCTATGCTATAAAGTTGCAATGCATGCCATCACTGCCAAAGTCCTATGCTATCAGGTTGCCATGCATACCATCACGCCCAAAGTTCCATGCTATCACGTTTCCAGGCATGCCGTCACGCCCAAAGTCCTATGCTATCAGGTTGCTAGGCATGCCATCACGTCCAAAGCCCTATGCTATCAGGTTGCCATGCATGCCGTCACACCCAAAGTCCTATGATATCAGGTTGCCATGCATGCCATCACTCCCAGAGTTTAATGCTATCAGGTTGCCATGCATGCCGTCACGTCCAAAGTCCTATGCTATCACGTTGCCATGCATGTGGTCACGCCGAAAGCCCTATGCTTTCAGGTTGGCATGCATGCCATCAAAACCAAAGTCCTAAGCTATCACGTTGGCAGGCATTCCGAGACTCCCAAAGTCCAATGCTATCGGAATGCCATGCATGCCATCATTCTCAAAGTCCTATGCTATCAGGTTACCATGCATGGCGTCACAACCAAAGTCCTATGCTATCAGGTTGGCATGCATTCTGTCACGCCCCAAGTCCTATGCTATCAGGTTGCCATGCATGCCATCATGTCCAAGGTCCTATACTATCAGGTTGGCATGCATGCCATCATGCCCAAAGTCCTATGCTATCAGGTTGGCATGCATGCCGTCACGCCCAAAGTCCTATGCTATTATGCTGCCATGCAAGCCGTCACGCCCAAAAGTCTATGCTGTAAGGTTGGCATGCATGCCATTACGCCCAAAGTCCTATGCTATCAGACTAGAATCCATGCCACAATGGCAAAAGTTCTATGCTATCACGTTGCAAGGCATGCCATCACGCCAAAAGTCGTATGCTATCAGGTTGGCATGCATGCTGTCACTCCCAAAGTCCTATGCTATCAGGTTGGCATGCATGCTGTCAGGCCCAAAGTCCTATGCTATCAAGTTGGCATGCATGCCATCACACCCAAAGTCCTATGCTATCAGGCTGGCATGCATGCCATCACACCCAAAGTCCTACGCTATCAGGTTGCCATGCATGCCGTCACGCTCAAAGTCGTATGCTATCAGGTTGCCAGGCATGCCATCACTCCCAAAGTTCAATGCTATCAGGGTGGCATGCATGACGTCACTCGTGGCGGTAGTTCCCTAATTGCGCTGGGTCTGCGTTGGGTTTTTTGAACAGAGGTCTAATTATGGCATGCTTCCATGCCGCTGGTACTACGCCCAACTCAGGAGACTGGTTCATGATCTTGACTAGTCTAGGGAGGAGGGTAGTTGTGACTTTTTTGAGAATGTGCGGCAGGGCTGGGTCTAGTGGCGAGCCTGACCTCACCTTACACTTCAGAAGTTCCACACCCTCTGCATGAACTGGGGGGAGGTTAGTGATGGTTTGTGGGGGGGTGGTCTCCGCCTGATCCCCTTCCTGCCTTGTGATTGTTCCTCTCCCAGTTCTATGCTATAAAGTTGCAATGCATGCCGTCACTCCCAAAGGTCTGTGTTAGCATGTTACCATGCATGCCGTCACGCCCAAAGTCCTATGCTATCAGGTTGCTTAGCATGCCGTCACGCCCAAAGTCCAATGCTATCAGGATGCCATGCATGCTGTCACACCCAAAGTCCTATGCTATCAGGTTGCCAAGCATGCTGTCACACCCAAAGTCCAATGCTATCAGGATGGCATGCATGCCGTCACTCCCATAGTCCTGTGCTATCAGTTTGACATGTATGCCATCACGGGCAAAGTCCTATGATATAACGTTGTAATGCATGCCGTCACGCCTAACGTCCAATGATATTAGGATGGCATGCATTCCATCACCCCCAAAGTCCTATGGTATCAAGTTGGCATGCATGCCGTCACGCCCAAAGTCCTATGCTATCAGCTTGGCATGCATGCCATCACGCCCAAAGTCCTATGCTATCAGGTTGCCATGCATGCTGTCACTGCCAAAGTCCAATGCTATCAGGTTGCCAGGCATGCCGTCACTCCCAAAGTCCAATGCTATAAGGTTGGCATGCATGCCGTCACTCCCAAAGTCCTCTGCTATCAGGTTGCCAGGTATGCCATCACGCCAAAAGTCCTATGCTATCAGGTTCCCATGCATGCCGTCATGCCCAAAGTCCTATGCTATCAGGTTGCCATGCATGCCATCACTCCCAAAGTCCAATGCTATCAGGTTACCAGGCATGCCATCACGCACAAAGTCCTATGCTATAGGGTTGGCATGCATGCCATCAAACTCAAAGTCCTATGCTATTATGCTGCCATGCATGGCGTCACACTCAAAGTCTTATGCCATCAGGTTGCCATGCATGCCGTTACACCCAAAGTCCAATGCTATCAGGTTGCCAGGCATGCAGTCACGCCCAAAGTCCAATTCTATTAAGTTGCCAGGCATGGCGTCACTCCCAAAGTCCTATGCTATCAGGTTGGCATGCATATCGTCTCAACCAAAGTCCAGTGCTATCATGTTGCCATGCATTCCATCACTACCAAAGTCCTATGCTATCATGTTTCATGCATGCTGTCACTCCTAAGCTCCAATGCTATCAGGTTGCCATGCCTGCCTTCATGCACAAAGTCCTACGTAATCAGGTTGGCTTGCATGCCATCACAGCCAAAGTCCTATGCTACCACGTTGGCATGCATACCATCACTCCCAAAGTCCAATGCTATCATGTTGCCATGCATGACATCCCTCCCAAAGTCCCATGCTATCAGGTTGCCAGGCATGCACACACATCCAAAGTCCTATGCAAACAGGTTGTCAGGCATGCCGTCAAGCCCAAAGTCCTATGCTATAAAGTTGCAATGCAATCCATCACTCCGAAAGTCCTATGCTATCAGGTTGCTAGGCATGCCATCACGCCCAAAGTCCTATGCTATCAGGTTGCCATGCATGCCGTCACGCCCAAAGTCCTATGATATCAGGATCCCATGCATGCCATCATTCCCAGAGTCCTATGCTATCAGGTTGCCAGGCATGCCGTCACTCCCAAAGTCCAATGCTGTACGGTTGGCATGCATGCTGTCACTCCCAAAGTCCTCTGCTATCAGGTTGCCAGGTATGCCATCACACCAAAAGTCCTATGCTATCAGGTTGCCAGGCATGCCGTCATGCCCAAAGTTCTATGCTATCAGGTTGCCATGCATGCCATTACTCCCAAAGTCCTCTGCTATGAGGTTGCCAGGTATGCCATCACACCAAAAGTCCTATGCTATCAGGTTCCCATGCATGCCGTCATGCCCAAAGTCCTATGCTATCAGGTTGCCATGCATGCCATCACTCCCAAAGTCCAATGCTATCAGGTTGCCAGGCATGCCATCACGCACAAAGTCCTATGATATCGGGTTGGCATGCATGCCTTCACGCCCAAAGTCTTATGCTATCAGGTTGTCATGCATGCCGTCACAGTCAAAGTCCTATGCTATTATGCTGCCATGCATGGTGTCACACTCAAAGTCCTATGCCATCAGGTTGCCAGGCATGCAGTCACGCCCAAAGTCCAATTCTATTAAGTTGCCAGGCATGACGTCACTCCCAAAGTCCTATGCTATCAGGTTGGCATGCATATCGTCTCACCCAAAGTCCAATGCTATCATGTTGCCATGCATTCCATCACTACAAAAGTCCTATGCTATCATGTTTCATGCATGCTGTCACTCCCAAGCTCCAATGCTATCAGGTTGCCATGCCTGCCTTCATGCCCAAAGTCCTACGTAATCAGGTTGGCTTGCATGCCATCACAGCCAAAGTCCTATGCTATCACGTTGGCATGCATACCATCACTCCCAAAGTCCAATGCTATCATGTTGCAGTGCATGCCGTTACGCCCAAAGTCCTATGATATCAGGTTGCCATGCATGCCGTCATTCCCAGAGTTCTATGCTATCAGGTTGCCATGCATGCTGTCACGTCCAAAGTCCTATGCTATCACATTGCCATGCATGCGGTCACGCCGAAAGTCCTATACCTTCAGGTTGGCATGCATGACATCACAACCAAAATCCTAAGCTATCACGTTGGTAGGCATTCCGAGACTCCCAAAGTCCAGTGCTATCACATTGCCATGCATGCCATCATTCTCAAAGTCCTATGCTATCAGGTTGCCATGCATGGCGTCACAACCAAAATCCTATGCTATCAGGTTGGCATGTGTGCTGTCATGCCCCAAGTCCTATGCTATCAGGTTGCCATGCATGCCATCATACCCAAAGTCCTATACTATCAGATTGGCATGCATGCCATCATGCCCAAAGTCCTATGCTATCAGGTTGGCATGCATGCCATCACGCCCAAAGTCCAATGCTATCAGGTTGCCATGCATGCTGTCACTCCCAAAGTCCAATGCTATCAGGTTGCCAGGCATGCCGTCACTCCCAAAGTCCTATGCTATCAGGTTGGCATGCATGCTGTCATGCCCAAAGTCCTATGCTATCAAGTTGGCATGCATCACATCACACCCAAAGTCCTATGCTATCAGACTGGTATGCATGCCATCACACCCAAAGTCCTATGCTATCAGGTTGCCATGCATGCCGTCACGCTCAAAGTCGTATGCTATCAGGTTGCCAGGCATGCCATCACTCCCAAAGTTCAATGCTATCAGGGTGGCATGCATGACGTCACTCCCAAAGTCCTATGCTATCAGGTTGCCAGGCATGCCATCACACCAAAGGTCCTATGCTACCGTTTGCCATGCATGCCGTCATGCCCAAAGTCCTATGCTATCAGGTTGCCAGGCATGCCGTCACAGTCAAAGTCCTATGCTATTATGCTGCCATGCATGGTGTCACACTCAAAGTCCTATGCCATCAGGTTGCCAGGCATGCAGTCACGCCCAAAGTCCAATTCTATTAAGTTGCCAGGCATGACGTCACTCCCAAAGTCCTATGCTATCAGGTTGGCATGCATATCGTCTCACCCAAAGTCCAATGCTATCATGTTGCCATGCATTCCATCACTACAAAAGTCCTATGCTATCATGTTTCATGCATGCTGTCACTCCCAAGCTCCAATGCTATCAGGTTGCCATGCCTGCCTTCATGCCCAAAGTCCTACGTAATCAGGTTGGCTTGCATGCCATCACAGCCAAAGTCCTATGCTATCACGTTGGCATGCATACCATCACTCCCAAAGTCCAATGCTATCATGTTGCAGTGCATACCGTTACGCCCAAAGTCCTATGATATCAGGTTGCCATGCATGCCGTCATTCCCAGAGTTCTATGCTATCAGGTTGCCATGCATGCTGTCACGTCCAAAGTCCTATGCTATCACATTGCCATGCATGCGGTCACGCCGAAAGTCCTATACCTTCAGGTTGGCATGCATGACATCACAACCAAAATCCTAAGCTATCACGTTGGTAGGCATTCCGAGACTCCCAAAGTCCAGTGCTATCACATTGCCATGCATGCCATCATTCTCAAAGTCCTATGCTATCAGGTTGCCATGCATGGCGTCACAACCAAAATCCTATGCTATCAGGTTGGCATGTGTGCTGTCATGCCCCAAGTCCTATGCTATCAGGTTGCCATGCATGCCATCATACCCAAAGTCCTATACTATCAGATTGGCATGCATGCCATCATGCCCAAAGTCCTATGCTATCAGGTTGGCATGCATGCCATCACGCCCAAAGTCCAATGCTATCAGGTTGCCATGCATGCTGTCACTCCCAAAGTCCAATGCTATCAGGTTGCCAGGCATGCCGTCACTCCCAAAGTCCTATGCTATCAGGTTGGCATGCATGCTATCATGCCCAAAGTCCTATGCTATCAAGTTGGCATGCATCACATCACACCCAAAGTCCTATGCTATCAGGCTGGTATGCATGCCATCACACCCAAAGTCCTATGCTATCAGGTTGCCATGCATGCCGTCACGCTCAAAGTCGTATGCTATCAGGTTGCCAGGCATGCCATCACTCCCAAAGTTCAATGCTATCAGGGTGGCATGCATGACGTCACTCCCAAAGTCCTATGCTATCAGGTTGCCAGGCATGCCATCACACCAAAGGTCCTATGCTACCGTTTGCCATGCATGCCGTCATGCCCAAAGTCCTATGCTATCAGGTTGCCAGGCATGCCGTCACGCCCAAAGTCCTATGCTTTTAGGTTGCCAGGCATGCCGTCACTCGCAAAGTCCTATGCTATCAGGTTGGCATGCATGTCGTCTCACCCAAAGTCCAATGCTATCATGTTGCCATGCATGCCATAAAAACCAAAGTCGTATGCTATCAGGTTGCCAGGCATGCCGTCACACCCAAAGTCCTATGCTTTTAGGTTGCCATGCCTGCCGTCACTCCCGAAGTCCAATGCTATCAGGTTGTCAGGCATGCCGTCATTCCCAAAGTCCATTTCTATCAGGTTGCCATGCATGCCATCACTCTCAAAGTCCTATGCTATCAGGTTGCCAGGCATGCAGTCACACCCAAAGTCCTATGCTATAAGGTTTCCATGAATGTCGTTGCGCCTAAAGTCCTATGTTATTTATTTTATTTTTGGGATTTGTAGAGCGCATGGCTGCCCGAGGGCTTCCCAGCACTAGGAGACTGAATGCTAGGTGAGGCTAGAGAGAAGGTATTGGTACTGTTTAAACAACCACGTTTTAATCGCCTTCCGAAATTCTGTTTCCTTACTCAAGATCCGCGATTCACGTGGTAGTGAATTCCACAGTTTGGGTGCTAGGTGAGAGAAGGATCTACCTTCCCACCTAGCTTTCGTGATTCCTGTCGTTTTTATCAGTCGTTCCGAGCTAGATCTTAGGCTCCTATTAAGGACGTATGGGGTCACCAGGTTTCTGACTTTCCTTGGACCCAGGTTGTTAAATGCTCTGTGCGTCATAACCAGTACCTTGAATTTGATTCTGGCCTCCACCGGGAGCCAGTGGAGTTCTTTGAGGTGCTTTCTGGATGACTCCCGGATTCGGGCCTTGCACAGCAGCTTTGCTGCTGCATTTTGGACCACCTGAAGTCTGTTGATCACGTATTTCGGTGCCACTAGGAAAAGTGAGTTTCCGTAGTCCAGACGTGACGTGACCAGGGAGTGGACTACTATCTTTCTAAGTTGTATGGGGATACGATCCAGTATTTTCTGGAGCGTTCTATGTAGTCCGAAACAGATGCTTACTACTTTCTTGGCTTGGGTCACCATTGACAGTTCTTTTTCGAGCCAGAAGCCCAGATTTTTGATAGAGTGCTTTGGAGTGAGTGGCTGCCAAGGCAGTTGGGCCAGCTTATTGACGGCCTAGGAACTGCCTTATTCCCGAGGACCATGAGCTCCATTTTGTCCCCGTTTAGTTTTAAGCAGCTGTTTGTAATCCATTCCATAACTCTCTTCATACAGGGAGCTAACCTATCTGAGTCCCTGTTGGTTCTAGGGTCTAAGGAAATCACCAACTGTGTATCATCGGTGTAGGATGCCATACAAACGTCGAACTCTTGGGCAATCCGTGATAATGGCTCCATATAAACGTTGAACAGTGTGGGACTCAGCGAGGAGCCATGCGGCAGCCCGCAGGTCAAAGGCATCGAGTTGGAGAGGAGGTTGTTTTCCATAACTTGGAAAGTTCTCCCCTCCAAAAACAAAGCCAGCCACTGCAGAGTGGTACCTTGGACACCGATGGCCGAAAGTCTGTTTCGCAGAATGTGGTGGTCCACCGTGTCGAAGGCTGCACTCAGGTCCAGGAGCAGTAAAGCTGCTGAGCTTCCCTGGTCCTGCGACATTTTGAGTTCCTTTCCCACTGTTAAAAGAGCTGATTCTGTGCTGTGCTGTGAACGAAATCCCATCTGCGTGGAGTGGAGGCAATGGTTCCTTTCCAAGAACTCTTACAGCACCCTATATACGTGTTTTTCCAGCAGCTTCCCGACAAATGGCAGCATCTAGATGTGGCTGTAGTTCCCAAATTGCGCTGGGTCTGCGTTGGGTTTTTTGAACAGAGGTCTAATTATGGCATGCTTCCATGCCGCTGGTACTATGCCCAACTCAGGAGACTGGTTCATGATCTTGACTAGTGTAGGGAGGAGGGTAGTTGTAACTTTTTTGAGAATGTGCGGCAGGGCTGGGTCTAGTGGCGAGCCTAACCTCACCTTACCCACTAGAAGTTCCACACCCTCTGCATGAACTGGGGGGAGGTTAGTGATGGTTTGTGGGGGGTGGTCTCCGCCTGATCCCCTTCCTGCCTTGTGATTGTTCCTCTCCCAGTTCTATGCTATAAAGTTGCAATGCATGCCGTCACTCCCAAAGGTCTGTGTTAGCATGTTACCATGCATGCCGTCACACCCAAAGTCCTATGCTATCAGGTTGCTTAGCATGCCGTCACGCCCAAAGTCCAATGCTATCAGGATTCCATGCATGCTGTCACACCCAAAGTCCTATGCTATCAGGTTGCCAGGCATGCTGTCACACCCAAAGTCCAATGCTATCAGGATGGCATGCATGCCGTCACTCCCAAAGTCCTGTGCCATCAGGTTGACATGTATGCCATCACGGCCAAAGTCCTATAATATAACGTTGTAATGCATGCTGTCACGCCCAACGTCCAATGATATTATGATGGCATGCATTCCATCACCCCCAAAGTCCTATGGTATCAAGTTGGCATGCATGCCGTCACGCCCAAAGTCCTATGCTATCAGCTTGGCATGCATGCCATCACGCCCAAAGTCCTATGCTATCAGGTTGCCATGCATGCTGTCACTGCCAAAGTCCAATGCTATCAGGTTGCCAGGCATGGCGTCACTCCCAAAGTCCAATGCTATAAGGTTGGCATGCATGCCATCACTCCCAAAGTCCTCTGCTATCAGGTTGCCAGGTATGCCATCACGCCAAAAGTCCTATGCTATCAGGCTCCCATGCATGCCGTCATGCCCAAAGTCCTATGCTATCAGGTTGCCATGCATGCCATCACTCCCAAAGTCCAATGCTATCAGGTTGCCAGGCATGCCGTCACTCCCAAAGTCCTATGCTATCAGGTTGGCATGCATGCTGTCATGCCCAAAATCCTATGCTATCAAGTTGGCATGCATCACATCACACCCAAAGTCCTATGCTATCAGGCTGGTATGCATGCCATCACACTCAAAGTCGTATGCTATCAGGTTGCCAGGCATGCCATCACTCCCAAAGTTCAATGCTATCAGGGTGGCATGCATGACGTCACTCCCAAAGTCCTATGCTATCAGGTTGCCAAGCATGCCGTCACTCGCAAAGTCCTATGCTATCAGGTTGGCATGCATGTCGTCTCACCCAAAGTCCAAGCTATCATGTTGCCATGCATGCCGTCATGCCCAAAGTCCTATGCTATCAGGTTGCCAGGCATGCCGTCACGCCCAAAGTCCCATGCTTTTAGGTTGCCAGGCATGCCGTCACTCGCAAAGTCCTATGCTATCAGGTTGGCATGCATGTCGTCTCACCCAAAGTCCAATGCTATCATGTTGCCATGCATGCCATAAAAACCAAAGTCGTATGCTATCAGGTTGCCAGGCATGCCGTCACTCCCAAAGTCCTATGCTATCACGTTGGCATGCATGCTGTCATGCCCAAAGTCCTATGCTATCAAGTTGGCATGCATCACATCACACCCAAAGTCCTATGCTATCAGGTTGCCATGCATGCCGTCACGCTCAAAGTCGTATGCTATCAGGTTGCCAGCCATGCCATCACTCCCAAAGTTCAATGCTATCAGGGTGGCATGCATGACGTCACTCCCAAAGTCCTATGCTATCAGGTTGCCAAGCATGCCGTCACTCGCAAAGTCCTATGCTATCAGGTTGGCATGCATGTCGTCTCACCCAAAGTCCAATGCTATCATGTTGCCATGCATGCCGTCATGCCCAAAGTCCTATGCTATCAGGTTGCCAGGCATGCCGTCACGCCCAAAGTCCCATGCTTTTAGGTTGCCAGGCATGCCGTCACTCGCAAAGTCCTATGCTATCAGGTTGGCATGCATGTCGTCTCACCCAAAGTCCAATGCTATCATGTTGCCATGCATGCCATAAAAACCAAAGTCGTATGCTATCAGGTTGCCAGGCATGCCGTCACACCCAAAGTCCTATGCTTTTAGGTTGCCATGCATGCCGTCACTCCCGAAGTCCAATGCTATCAGGTTGTCAGGCATGCCGTCATTCCCAAAGTCCATTTCTATCAGGTTGCCATGCATGCCATCACTCTCAAAGTGCTATCAGGTTGCCAGGCATGCAGTCACACCCAAAGTCCTATGCTATAAGGTTTCCATGAATGCCGTCGCGCCTAAAGTCCTATGTTATTTATTTTATTTTTGGGATTTGTAGAGCGCATGGCTGCCCGAGGGCTTCCCAGCACTAGGAGACTGAATGCTAGGTGAGGCTAGAGAGAAGGTATTGGTACTGTTTAAACAACCACGTTTTAATCGCCTTCCGAAATTCTGTTTCCTTACTCAATCCGCAATTCACGTGGTAGTGAATTCCACAGTTTGGGTGCTAGGTGAGAGAAGGATCTACCTTCCCACCTAGCTTTCGTGATTCCTGTCGTTTTTATCAGTCGTTCCGAGCTAGATCTTAGGCTCCTATTAAGGACGTATGGGGTCACCAGGTTTCTGACTTTCCTTGGACCCAGGTTGTTAAATGCTCTGTGCATCATAACCAGTACCTTGAATTTGATTCTGGCCTCCACCCGGAGCCAGTGGAGTTCCTTGAGGTGCTTTCTTGATGACTCCCGGATTCGGGCCTTGCACAGCAGCTTTGCTGCTGCATTTTGGACCACCTGAAGTCTGTTGATCACGTATTTCGGTGCCACTAGGAAAAGTGAGTTTCCGTAGTCCAGACGTGACGTGACCAGGGAGTGGACTACTATCTTTCTAAGTTGTATGGGGATACGATCCAGTATTTTCTGGAGCGTTCTAAGTAGTCCGAAACAGATGCTTACTACTTTCTTGGCTTGGGTCACCATTGACAGTTCTTTTTCGAGCCAGAAGCCCAGATTTTTGATAGAGTCCTTTGGAGTGAGTGGGCTGCCAAGGCAGTTGGGCCAGCTTATTGACGGCCTAGGAACTGCCTTATTCCCGAGGACCATGAGCTCCATTTTGTCCCCGTTTAGTTTTAAGCAGCTGTTTGTAATCCATTCCATAACTCTCTTCATACAGGGAGCTAACCTATCTGAGTCCCTGTTGGTTCTAGGGTCTAAGGAAATCACCAACTGTGTATCATCGGTGTAGGTTGCCATACAAACGTCGAACTCTTGGGCAATCCGTGATAATGGCTCCATATAAACGTTGAACAGTGTGGGACTCAGCGAGGAGCCATGCGGCAGCCCGCAGGTCAAAGGCATCGAGTTGGAGAGGAGGTTGTTTTAACTTGGAAAGTTCTCCCCTCCAAAAACAAAGCCAGCCACTGCAGAGTGGTACCTTGGACACCGATGGCCGAAAGTCTGTTTCGCAGAATGTGGTGGTCCACCGTGTCGAAGGCTGCACTCAGGTCCAGGAGCAGTAAAGCTGCTGAGCTTCCCTGGTCCAGCGACATTTTGAGTTCCTTTACCACTGTTAAAAGAGCTGATTCTGTGCTGTGCTGTGAACTAAATCCCATCTGCGTGGAGTTGAGGCAATGGTTCCTTTCCAAGAACTCTTACAGCACCCTATATACGTGTTTTTCCAGCAGCTTCCCGACAAATGGCAGCATCCAGATGTGGCTGTAGTTCCCAAATTGCGCTGGGTCTGCATTGGGTTTTTTGAACAGAGGTCTAATTATGGCATGCTTCCATGCCGCTGGTACTATGCCCAACTCAGGAGACTGGTTCATGATCTTGACTAGTGTAGGGAGGAGGGTAGTTGTGACTTTTTTGAGAATGTGCGGCAGGGCTGGGTCTAGTGGCGAGCCTAACCTCACCTTACCCATCAGAAGTTCCACACCCTCTGCATGAACTGGGGGGAGGTTAGTGATGGTTTGTGGGGGTGGTCTCCGCCTGATCCCCTTCCTGCCTTGTGATTGTTCCTCTCCCAGTTCTATGCTATAAAGTTGCAATGCATGCCGTCACTCCCAAAGGTCTGTGTTAGCATGTTACCATGCATGCCGTCACACCCAAAGTCCTATGCTATCAGGTTGCTTAGCATGCCGTCACGCCCAAAGTCCAATGCTATCAGGATGCCATGCATGCTGTCACACCCAAAGTCCTATGCTATCAGGTTGGCAGGCATGCTGTCACACCCAAAGTCCAATGCTATCAGGATGGCATGCATGCCGTCACTCCCAAAGTCCTGTGCCATCAGGTTGACATGTATGCCATTACGGCCAAAGTCCTATAATATAACGTTGTAATGCATGCCGTCACGCCCAACGTCCAATGATATTATGATGGCATGCATTCCATCACCCCCAAAGTCCTATGGTATCAAGTTGGCATGCATGCCGTCACGCCCAAAGTCCTATGCTATCAGCTTGGCATGCATGCCATCACGCCCAAAGTCCTATGCTATCAGGTTGCCATGCATGCTGTCACTGCCAAAGTCCAATGCTATCCGGTTGCCAGGCATGGCGTCACTCCCAAAGTCCAATGCTATAAGGTTGGCATGCATGCCATCACTCCCAAAGTCCTCTGCTATCAGGTTGCCAGGTATGCCATCACGCCAAAAGTCCTATGCTATCAGGCTCCCATGCATGCCGTCATGCCCAAAGTCCTATGCTATCAGGTTGCCATGCATGCCATCACTCCCAAAGTCCAATGCTATCAGGTTACCAGGCATGCCATCACGCACAAAGTCCTATGCTATCGGGTTGGCATGCATGCCATCACGCCCAAAGTCTTATGCTATCAGGTTGTCATGCATGCCGTCACTCTCAAAGTCCTATGCTATTATGCTGCCATGCATGCTGTCACACTCAAAGTCCTATATCATCAGGTTGCCATGCATGCCGTTACACCCAAAGTCCAATGCTATCAGGTTGCCAGGCATGCAGTCACGCCCAAAGTCCAATTCTATTAAGTTGCCAGGCATGGCGTCACTCCCAAAGTCCTATGCTATCAGGTTGGCATGCATATCGTCTCAACCAAAGTCCAATGCTATCATGTTGCCATGCATTCCATCACTACCAAAGTCCTATGCTATCATGTTTCATGCATGCTGTCACTCCTAAGCTCCAATGCTATCAGGTTGCCATGCCTGCCTTCATGCACAAAGTCCTACGTAATCAGGTTGGCTTGCATGCCATCACAGCCAAAGTCCTATGCTATCACGTTGGCATGCATACCATCACTCCCAAAGTCCAATGCTATCATGTTGCCATGCATGACATCACTCCCAAAGTCCCGTGCTATCAGGTTGCCAGGCATGCAAACGCATCCAAAGTCCTATGCAAACAGGTTGTCAGGCATGCCGTCAAGCCCAAAGTCCTATGCTATAAAGTTGCAATGCAATCCATCACTCCGAAAGTCCTATGCTATCAGGTTGCTAGGCATGCCATCACGCTCAAAGTCCTATGCTATCAGGTTGCCATGCATGCCGTCACGCCCAAAGTCCTGTGATATCAGGTTGCCATGCATGCCGTCATTACCAGAGTTCTATGCTATCAGGTTGCCATGCATGCTGTCACGTCCAAAGTCCTATGCTATCACATTGCCATGCATGTGGTCACGCCGAAAGTTCTATACTTTCAGGTTGGCATGCATGCCATCACAACCAAAATCCTAAGCTATCACGTTGGTAGGCATTCCGAAACTCCCAAAGTCCAGTGCTATCACATTGCCATGCATGCCATCATTCTCAAAGTCCTATGCTATCAGGTTGCCATGCATGGCATCACAACCAAAATCCTATGCTATCAGTTTGGCATGTATGCTGTCATGCCTAAAGTCCTATGCTATCAGGTTGCCATGCATGCTGTCACTCCCAAAGTCCAATGCTATCAGGTTGCCAGGCATGCCATCATACCCAAAGTCCTATACTATCAGATTGGCATGCATGCCATCATGCCCAAAGTCCTATGCTATCAGGTTGGCATGCATGCCATCACGCCCAAAGTCCAATACTATCAGGTTGCCAGGCATGCCGTCACTCCCAAAGTCCAATGCTGTACGGTTGGCATGCATGCTGTCACTCCCAAAGTCCTCTGCTATCAGGTTGCCAGGTATGCCATCACACCAAAAGTCCTATGCTATCAGGTTGCCAGGCATGCCATCATGCCCAAAGTCCTATGCTATCAGGTTGCCATGCATGCCATTACTCCCAAAGTCCTCTGCTATCAGGTTGCCAGGTATGCCATCACACCAAAAGTCCTATGCTATCAGGTTCCCATGCATGCCGTCATGCCCAAAGTCCTATGCTATCAGGTTGCCATGCATGCCATCACTCCCAAAGTCCAATGCTATCAGGTTGCCAGGCATGCCATCACGCACAAAGTCCTATGCTATCGGGTTGGCATGCATGCCGTTACACCCAAAGTCCAATGCTATCAGGTTGCCAGGCATGCAGTCACGCCCAAAGTCCAATTCTATTAAGTTGCCAGGCATGGCGTCACTCCCAAAGTCCTATGCTATCAGTTTGGCATGCATATCGTCTCACCCAAAGTCTTATGCTATCAGGTTGTCATGCATGCCGTCACAGTCAAAGTCCTATGCTATTATGCTGCCATGCATGGCGTCACACTCAAAGTCCTATGCCATCAGGTTGCCATGCATGCCGTTACACCCAAAGTCCAATGCTATCAGGTTGCCAGGCATGCAGTCACGCCCAAAGTCCAATTCTATTAAGTTGCCAGGCATGGCGTCACTCCCAAAGTCCTATGCTATCAGTTTGGCATGCATATCGTCTCACCCAAAGTCTTATGCTATCAGGTTGTCATGCATGCCGTCACAGTCAAAGTCCTATGCTATTATGCTGCCATGCATGGCGTCACACTCAAAGTCCTATGCCATCAGGTTGCCAGGCATGCCGTTACACCCAAAGTCCAATGCTATCAGGTTGCCAGGCATGCAGTCACGCCCAAAGTCCAATTCTATTAAGTTGCCAGGCATGGCGTCACTCCCAAAGTCCTATGCTATCAGGTTGGCATGCATATCGTCTCACCCAAAGTCCAATGCTATCATGTTGCCATGCATTCCATCACTACCAAAGTCCTATGCTATCATGTTTCATGCATGCTGTCACTCCCAAGCTCCAATGCTATCGGGTTGCCATGCCTGCCTTCATGCCCAAAGTCCTACGTAATCAAGTTGGCTTGCATGCCATCACAGCCAAAGTCCTATGCTATCACGTTGGCATGCATACCATCACTCCCAAAGTCCAATGCTATCATGTTGCCATGCAGGCCGTCACACCCAAAGTCCTATGATATCAGGTTGCCAGGCATGCACACTGTTAGACCTGGCATATCTTGGCGTGATTTCCCCTGACTTTTTGCCTCTACCTCCTTTGCTTTTAGATGCTTTGGGTACTTTGCCACTGCTGATCAGTGTCAAAGTACAGTAGTTCCCTGTGTAAAGTGTAATGGTAATTGGTTGGCCATGATTGGTATGTTTGCCTTACTAGTAAAGTCCCTAGTGATGTGCACTGTGTGTGCCAGGGCTAGTAATGCAAGGGCGCGCGGAGAAGGGAACTCAGGCCTACAGTGTAGGGCCTGCGTGCAGTTTGCTAAGTTAGCATGTGTCCTGACAAGTACAGCTACTTGTCAGGCCTTACTTTCCCTTTTACCTGCACCGTGGGCACCCCTGTGGTAGGTCCCAGGTAACCCCTGGGCAGGGTGCTGTGTAAGTAAAAGGCAGGACATATACTGAGGTGTGTTATGTCCTGACAGTGAAAAACACTCCATTTCGTTTTTCACTGGTGAAAGGCCATTCTGCCCATAGGACAGAATGGGGGAGGCTGGGTATTGTGTTTGTTAGCCTAGTTTCCCATAAGTTTAGAATGGAGAAGTGAAGTGTATGAACTCACAGCGTCATAACCCATCTTTCTATGAAAGTGGTTTTGTCACTGTGTGTTCAGAAGCCGCTCTTTAGAAAGTGGCTGAGTTTTGTGCTTTAAGCTTTTCTGTGTGTCTCTGTTGAATGTGGATTGACTGTCTGGATCTGAGAGGGGAGGGGGTGAGATGGCACCAGGCTGACCTGCAGCTGGAGAGTATGCGAGGAGAAGCCCCGGGAGGTGAAGAGGCCTGGGTTGCGGCTATAAAACAATTGACCCATCTCCTGTTGAGTGATTAAGGATCCAGACCCCCAGTATCAAAGGGAGAAAGGTGGCACTGGGAGGGAGACACCCAGAACTGATTTAGGCAGGGGTCAGGGACCCCTGAGCACAACGAACTTCAAAGACATTTAGGGGTATATCTATGAGAGCTGAAACCCCTGAACGGGAGAATGAAACAGAAATGGATTGAGACTGAAAAGGCTTGGACCCATTCTGTGGTCAAGAGGAACCTCTGCTAAAGAAGGAGCAACTGAAGAGACTGCTGGGGGAGACCAATCCTTGCTTCGTGATCTGGGGCTGGTCTGCAGTTTGCTGTTCTAACTAAGGGAGAGGCTGTTGGGACTGTGCTTGGAGGCGCTGGGTCCCCCTGCTTGAAGAAGACTGGGCTTTGTGCTGTGTCTTGTAACCCCAAGGGCCCGAGGTGAGCTGGCTCCCTGTTTGGAAACACAGGAACATAAAAGTTTCCGGAGACGTTTCAAGCAACGCCATGGGCGCGTGTTGTGGCAGCTTGAGACCCTCAGAAGATGTGCCCTGTGATCTTGGGCACACGGAGGAGAAGCGAGACTCGGACGCGCTGGGTGCGTGTCGTGGTGCACAGGAGGCGTTGGTGAAGAGCGCCTGGTGAACGTGTGCATCGACGGAGGAGTGAGTCTCGGACGCGCAGGGTGCGTGTAGTGGTGCACAGGAGGCGTCGGTGAGGGGCACCTGGTGAAGTGTGCACCGGAGGTGAAGCGAGACTCAGACGCGCAGGGTTACGTCTCGGGGTGCACCGCAGGCGCTGGTGAAGAGGGCCTGGTGAGCGGGTGCATCGGAGGTGAAGAGAGTCTCGGACGCGCTGGGTGCGTGTCGTGGTGCACTGGAGGCGTTGGCGTGGAGCGCCTGGTCAACACGTGCATCAGAAGTGGAGTGAGTCTTGGACGCGCAGGGTGCGTGTCGGGGTGCACCGAGGCGTTGGTGAAGAGCGCCTGGTGATCGAGTGCACCGGAGGAGAAGCGAGGCTCGGACACGGTGAGCGTGTCGAGGTGCGGCCGGAGGCATTGGTGAGGAGCGCCTGGATATCGGGGCACCGGAATTGGAGTAAGTCTCAGTGAAGCAGTGTGCGTGCTTTGGTGCAACCTGGGACTGTGGAGGTGATCGGCTGATCATCGTGTGCACCGCAAGAAAGTGAGTCTCTGCAGCGTGGTGTGCGTGTCTTGGTGACAACTGAGACCGCAGAAAGGAGTGCTGGTTGAATGTGCACTCGGAATCGACGTGAAGTCCCATCAGCGTTGGGTGTGTGGCTTTGTGCCAGAAGAGACTCGGAGGGTGCGGTGGTGAACGTGCACCTGGAGTAACGTAATCTCAGGGGCGTGGGGTACGTGTGCCCTGCGGCCGCCTGAGACCTTCCTAACAGTCGCGGACCGGACCGGCAGCCCCGGAGGAGCTGAGCTGCCAGGCCAAGCCGCTGAGGCCCATTGAAAAGTTCTGCACGAAAGGCCTAGTTCATTGAAGGAGGAGAGGAGAGTGGGGTCGCGCCCCCCAGGTAACGTGGATCACTGCCTGGGCGGGGTGCGGGCTCGGAGGGACACTCTCACGGCCTCTCAGTCCTTCTGACGACGTGAGCCTTTGCTTCGGCTCAGATTGGGGCCCGTACTGACCAAGGAGTGGTGGTACTGGGGCCCGAGTGGGAAGCTGTACTGTATTTCATCGTGAATACGTGTGGGGGGCAACTGTTATCGAAGAGGCTGACTGTCGTAATACACATTGCCAATATTGCTGCTAAAGAACTGCCGGACTGTCTTATTACGCCTGACATTATTTCCGCCTAACTAAGTACAAGATTGTAGCGCTACGCATTGCATTATTTCTCCCTTGCAAAGTACAGTATTGTAGCGGCCCGCATTGCATTATTTCGTCATTGCAACGTACATGATTGTAGCTACGCATTGCATTATTCCTTAATTGCAAAGTACATGATTGTGGCGGCGCGCATTGCATTGTTTCTTCATTGCAAAGTACATGATTGGGGTGTGACGCATTGCATTATTCCTTCATTGCGCAGTACATGATTGTAGCGGTACGCATTGCATAATTTCTCCCATTGCAGGTACCGGAGTGTATCGTTACGCATTGTATTATTTCTCTTGTGCCCAGCACAGGATTGTATTGTTAAGCAGAGCACTATTGTTTGTCCATTGCAACGTGTGTGTTTCTAGCATTACGACCAGCATAGCGTTTGGAAAGCGGTGGTTGGGATTTGAACCTACCACAATAACCACAAAAGCCCCACATTGTGTGGAGAAGGGAACGAGAGGCACGGGGTCTTAGGAGCTAGCAGCCTCCAACACTAACAGTCTAACCACAAAAAGCTGCTCCTAACTGAATTGCCACTACGAGGTTTGGGATGTATTTGTAAGTGAAGGCATCTCACAAAAAGTAACGGACTGGTCTCACACACCACCTGGTGTCATGCTTCATCATTGACCAGTCCTCGCCCTCTAAAACCTTGGTTTGATAGAGGGCGGGCATACACCTGACGACAGGGATGCACTTCTAAACTAAGTGGGGGCCCATAAACAAAAAGTGTGGTTAAAAAACATTATAGTTATCTTAATCGTGTTTTTAATGTTAAAGGTAACTATATGATATTAAAATCAAGTGACGGTATGTGGGGAATTAATGTCCCCTATCCGTTATGTGAGAGGTCAACATGTTTCTGCCTTAATGGCCCGCTTGGGTCCAGGGCATTCGTCAGGACCTAAAAAGAACATAGAGGGCTCCGTTCTTACCAGCTAGTGGTAAGAGTAAACCACTGTGTGGGCGTGAGCACTGCCACACTCCACAACTTGATGGCCTCTAATTTCAAGCCTGTAAAAGAGAAATTGATTGAGAGAAATATATACACTGCCAAACCTTCTAAGTAGTTGAGAACTGAACGCAAAACATGCATTGTTTCAGAAAAACATAAGTGACTACTTATGTGACATGTGACACTCTATTTGTGTACATGAAATCAAATAAAAAGTGAGAATATAAATCTCACTGTTCTTACCCTAGATACCAAAGCTACTTGCCCCATGGGAGGAGGGAGGGGAAACCCTGTAGTCAAACCCTGTTGAGAAACCATGGTACACATTTAAAATAATTCTCAATAAGAAAAATAATTCTCAATAAGAAAAACAATTCTCAATAAGAAAAAGAAGAAAAAGGGAAAAGGTAGATGAAAGAACAGTTTTTTGATCTGTGGCAAAATAAACCTACACATGCAACACCATCTGCCTATCAGGTAATTGAACAACCATACATTCAAACAATTCTCATTCACACCCTTACTGCATCAAGGGAAATTTCCCATGTGGATCCTAAGCGACTGCTCCCGGTCCTCCCTGATGAAGAAATGAGGTAAAGGAGGTTGCGCTATATATAGTGCACTCTATCACACTAATTATCACCAAATGGTTCACAGGTGCTGATAATAATCATGTGATTTTTGGTTTCCTGTGTCACAAGAAAAGGCAGCCTGACCTACCCATGGCGATCGTATGCACATGCTCAGAGTGAACTACAGCTAATCAGTAGGAAAAAGGATTGTGACTTCCTGTGTCTATTGAAACGAATGCCTGATTCTAAAATGGCCGTGCATGCTTGCAAACAAGGAAACTTTCCTTTTCAAGTTTCTACAAATGCTCAAAGTGGCTAAATGTACGCGCATGTACAATGCTGTAAATACGCGTATGTTCTATACTGTTTTAAATAGCGCGCGATAGAAAATTGCGCGCGATAAAAATTGTGTTCATCCTCAAAGTGGAGAACAATGAATCTGCCAACCACGGTCAGAAAAAGGGTGGCGGGGAGGGGGGGAAGGAAAGGGAAAGGGGAGGGGGGGTTGGTTTGCAGGAATTAACACCTCACCCTTGGGAAAAATAAATAAAAAATTTTATTATATAGGGGGTATAGTACTCAAATATGCACAATGAGGGTCTCAATCAGTTAAATGTAGCCTCACAGATTGTCAGTGCTTTATAGAGTGAATCCTAAGGTAAAATAGGCGTGCCCAAAACATGTAGATAATGTGTAGAAATTAAATTAAAGATGGATTTTAGGGATTCCTATTGTCCCATCTGGAGCCATGGTATTTCATCGTTGAGGCCTTGTTGCCAAGAGCGGAGACGAAACACCCATCGTTGTTCCCTCACATGTAGAGCTTTTGTAAGATCAAACTTGCGTTTCTTCATCACTTCTAGGATTGACCATCTTAGGTCTGTGTCATTATGGTTTTTTTCTGTGAAATGACGCGTCAGTTTAGTGTTGTTCTTTTTACATCGGATGGTACTCCGATGTTCACTGATTCGTACCTTGATTTTCCTAGTAGTCATCCCTACATATCTGAGGCCGCAAGGACAGGTTAGGAGGTACACAACATTCTCTGTGTTACAGTTACTGAATCCTCGTAACTTCCAAGGTTTTCCAGTCCCTATGTCTACCTCCTTGGTGTTAGCGGTGAGACTGCAAGAAGTGCAGTTCCCACAAGAGAAATGACCCACAGGTCGTGGGTGGGTCCACAAGGTCTGCTGTTCTCCATCCTCTCTTGTTGGTGTTTTTGCGTGTATGAATTGGTACATGTTTTGGGCACGCCTATTTTACCTTAGGATTCACTCTATAAAGCACTGACAATCTGTGAGGCTACATTTAACTGATTGAGACCCTCATTGTGCATATTTGAGTACTATACCCCCTATATAATAAAATTTTTTATTTATTTTTCCCAAGGGTGAGGTGTTAATTCCTGCAAACCAACCCCCCCCCCCTCCCCTTTCCCTTTCCCTTTCCCCCCCCCCCCGCCACCCTTTTTCTGACCGTGGTTGGCAGATTCATTGTTCTCCACTTTGAGGATGAACACAATTTTTATCGCGCGCAATTTTCTATCGCGCGCTATTTAAAACAGTATAGAACATACGCGTATTTACAGCATTGTACATGCGCGTACATTTAGCCACTTTGAGCATTTGTAGAAACTTGAAAAGGAAAGTTTCCTTGTTTGCAAGCATGCACGGCCATTTTAGAATCAGGCATTCGTTTCAATAGACACAGGAAGTCACAATCCTTTTTCCTACTGATTAGCTGTAGTTCACTCTGAGCATGTGCATACGATCGCCATGGGTAGGTCAGGCTGCCTTTTCTTGTGACACAGGAAACCAAAAATCACATGATTATTATCAGCACCTGTGAACCATTTGGTGATAATTAGTGTGATAGAGTGCACTATATATAGCGCGACCTCCTTTACCTCATTTCTTCATCAGGGAGGACCGGGAGCAGTCGCCTAGGATCCACATGGGAAATTTCCCTTGATGCAGTAAGGGTGTGAATGAGAATTGTTTGAATGTATGGTTGTTCAATTACCTGATAGGCAGATGGTGTTGCATGTGTAGGTTTATTTTGCCACAGATCAAAAAACTGTTCTTTCATCTACCTTTTTCCCTTTTTCTTCTTTTTCTTACTGAGAATTGTTTTTCTTATTGAGAATTATTTTTCTTATTGAGAATTATTTTAAATGTGTACCATGGTTTCTCAACAGGGTTTGACTACAGGGGTTTCCCTCCCCTCCTCCCATGGGGCAAGTAGCTTTGGTATCTAGGGTAAGAACAGTGAGATTTATATTCTCACTTTTTTATTTGATTTCATGTACACAAATAGAGTGTCACATGTCACATAAGTAGTCACTTATGTTTTTCTGAAACAATGCATGTTTTGCGTTCAGTTCTCAACTACTTAGAAGGTTTGGCAGTGTATATATTTCTCTCAATCAATTTCTCTTTTACAGGCTTGAAATTAGAGGCCATCAAGTTGTGGAGTGTGGCAGTGCTCACGCCCACACAGTGGTTTACTCTTACCACTAGCTGGTAAGAACGGAGCCCTCTATGTTCTTTTTAGGTCCTGACGAATGCCCTGGACCCAAGCGGGCCATTAAGGCAGAAACATGTTGACCTCTCACATAACGGATAGGGGACATTAATTCCCCCACATACCGTCACTTGATTTTAATATCATATAGTTACCTTTAACATTAAAAACACGATTAAGATAACTATAATGTTTTTTAACCACACTTTTTGTTTATGGGCCCCCACTTAGTTTAGAAGTGCATCCCTGTCGTCAGGTGTATGCCCGCCCTCTATCAAACCAAGGTTTTAGAGGGCGAGGACTGGTCAATGATGAAGCATGACACCAGGTGGTGTGTGAGACCAGTCCGTTACTTTTTGTGAGATGCCTTCACTTACAAATACATCCCAAACCTCGTAGTGGCAATTCAGTTAGGAGCAGCTTTTTGTGGTTAGACGATTTGAACCTACCAACCAGCCGAAACTAATATTACCCTTTATTATATGTTGGCTTTTGTAACGTGTGGTCTGATCGTATATCTTTCTATATAAAGTTTATACTCGTTTTTATCAAACTCGTGTGGAGTCCCTTTGTGGTGTCACCAGGGGATTGCTGTGGGTGTGGATGCACACACTGTACACTCGTGCCTTGGAGATAGGCCTGGCTGCTCGTGCCAAGCTACTAAGGGGGTGAGCAGGGCTATCTCAAACAGTGTCCTTACTTGGCCTAACGTTGAGTGGGGCGTCCCGGGTCGCGCATTTGTGACAGTGACGCGTGACGGGGACTCCAGCTTCCAACACACACGCATCCAAAGTCCTATGCAAACAGGTTGGCATGCATGCCATCACGCCCAAAGTCCTATGCTATCAGGTTGCCATGCATGCTGTCACTCCCAAAGTCCAATGCTATCAGGTTGCCAGGCATGCCGTCACTCCCAAAGTCCAATGCTATAAGGTTGGCATGCATGCTGTCACTCCCAAAGCCCTCTGCTATCAGGTTGCCAGGTATGCCATCACGCCAAAAGTCCTATGCTATCAGGTTGCCATGCATGCCGTCATGCCCAAAGTCCTATGCTATCAGGTTGCCATGCATGCCATCACTCCCAAAGTCCTCTGCTATCAGGTTGCCAGGTATGCCATCACGCCAATAGTCCTATGCTATCAGGTTCCCATGCATGCCGTCATGCCCAAAGTCCTATGCTATCAGGTTGCCATGCATGCCATCACTCCCAAAGTCCAATGCTATCCGGTTGCCAGGCATGCCATCATGCACAAAGTCCTATGCTAATATGCTGCCATGCATGCCGTCACACTCAAAGTCCTATGCCATCAGGTTGCCATGCATGCCGTTACACCCAAAGTCCAATGCTATCAGGTTGCCAGGCATGCAGTCACGCCCAAAGTCCAATTCTATTAAGTTGCCAGGCATGTCATCACTCCCAAAGTCCTATGCTATCAGGTTGGCATGCATATCGTCTCACCCAAAGTCCAATGCTATCATGTTGCCATGCATTCCATCACTACCAACGTCCTATGCTATCATGTTTCATGCATGCTGTCACTCCCAAGCTCCAATGCTATCAGGTTGCCATGCCTGCTTTCATGCCCAAAGTCCTACGTAATCAGGTTGGCTTGCATGCCATCACAGCCAAAGTCCTATACTATCACGTTGGCATGCATACAATCACTCCCAAAGTCCAATGCTATCATGTTGCCATGCATGACATCACTCCCAAAGTCCCATGCTATCAGGTTGCCAGGCATGCACATGCATCCAAAGTCCTATGCAAACAGGTTGTCAGGCATGCTGTCAAGCCCAAAGTCCTATGCTATAAAGTTGCAATGCAATCCGTCACTCTGAAAGTTCTATGCTATTAGGTTGCCATGCATGCCATCACGCCCAAAGTTCCATGCTATCACGTTGCCAGGCATGCCGTCACACCCAAAGTCCTATGCTATCAGGTTGCTAGGCATGCCATCACGCCCAAAGTCCTATGCTATCAGGTTGCCATGCATGCCGTCACGCCCAAAGTCCTATGATATCAGGTTGCCATGCATGCCGTCATTCCCAGAGTTCTACGCTATCAGGTTGCCATGCATGCTGTCACGTCCAAAGTCCTATGCTATCACATTGCCATGCATACGGTCACGCCGAAAGTCCTATACTTTCAGGTTGGCATGCATGCCATCACAACCAAAATCCTAAGCTATCACGTTGGTAGGCAGTCCGAGACTCCCAAAGTCCAGTGCTATCACATTGCCATGCATGCCATCATTCTCAAAGTCCTATGCTATCAGGTTGCCATGCATGGTGTCACAACCAAAATCCTATGCTATCAGGTTGGCATGTATGCTGTCATATCCCAAGTCCTATGCTATCAGGTTGCGATGCATGCCATCATACCCAAAGTCCTATGCTATCAGGTTGGCATGCATGCCATCACGCCCAAAGTCCTATGCTATCAGGTTGCCATGCATGCTGTCACTCCCAAAGTCCAATGCTATCATTTTGCCAGGCATGCTGTCACTCCCAAAGTCCAATGCTATAAGGTTGGCATGCATGCTGTCACTCCCAAACTCCTCTGCTATCAGGTTGCCAGGTATGCCATCATACCAAAAGTCCTATGCTATCAGGTTGCCATGCATGCCGTCTTGCCCAAAGTCCTATACTATCAGGTTGCCATGCATGCCATCACTCCCAAAGTCCAATGCTATCACGTTGCCAGGCATGCCATTACACCCAAAGTCCTATGCTATCAGACTAGAATGCATGCCATCATGCCCAAAGTCCTATGCTATCAGGTTGGCATGCATGCCGTCACGCCCAAAGTCCTATGCTATTATGCTGCATGCAAGCCGTCACGCCCAAAACTCTTTGCTATCAGGTTGGCATGCATGCCATTATGCCCAAAGTCCTATGCTATCAGACTAGAATGCATGCCATCACGGCAAAAGTTCTATGCTATCAAGTTGCAAGGCATGCCATCACGCCCAAAGTCCTATGCTATAAGATTGTCATGCATGCTGTCACTCCCAAAGTCCTATGCTATCAGGTTGGCATGCATGCCGTCATGCTTAAAGTCCTAGGCTTTCAAGTTGGCATGCATGCCATCACGCCCAAAGTCCTATGCTATCAGGCTGGCATGCATGCCATCACACCAAAAGTCCTATGCTATCAGGTTGCCATGCATGCCGTCATGCCCAAAGTCCTATGCTATCTGGTTGCCATGCATGCCGTCACTCACAAAGTCCAATGCTATCAGGTTGCCATGCATGTCGCCTCACCCAAAGTCCAATGCTATCATGTTGCAATGCATGCCATAAAAACCAAAGTCTTATGCTATCAGGTTGCCAGGCATGCCATCACACCCAAAGTCCTATGCTTTTAGGTTGCCATGCATGCCATCACTCCCGAAGTCCAATGCTATCAGGTTGTCAGGCATGCTATCACCCCCAAAGTCCTATGATATCAGGTTGCCAGGCATGCCGTCACACCCAAAGTCCTATTATATCAGGTTGCCATGCATGCTGTCATGCCCAACGTCCTATGCTATCAGGTTGCCATGCATGCCGTCACTCCCAAAGTCCATTTCTATCAGGTTGCCATGCATGCTGTCATTCTCAAAGTCCAATGCTATCAGGTTGCCAAGCATGCTGTCACACCCAAAGTCCTATGCTATCAGGTTGCCAGGCATGCCGTCACACCCAAAGTCCTACGCTATAAGGTTTCCATGAATGCTGTCATGCCTAAAGTCCTATATTATCATGTTGCCATGCATGCCTTCACGCCCAAAGTCCTATGCTATCAGGTTGCTAGGCATGCTGTCACGTCCAAAGTCCTATGCTATCAGGTTACCAGGCAAGCTGCCACACCCAAAGTCCAATACTATCAGGATGGCATGCATGCCGTCACTCCCAAAGTCCTGTGCTATCAGGTTGGCATGTATGCCATCACGGCCAAAGTCCTATGCTATAACGTTGCCATGAATGCCGTCACACCCAAAGTCCAATGATTTTAGGATGGCTTGCATTCCATCACCCCCAAAGTCCTATGGTATCAGGTTAGCATGCTTACCGTCACGCCCAAAGTCCTATGCTATCAGCTTGGCATGCATGCCATCACGCCCAAAGTCCTATGCTATCAGGCTGGCATGCATGCCATCACACCCAAAGTCCTATGCTATCAGGTTGCCATGCATGCCTTCACGCCTTAAGTGCTATGCTATCAGGTTGCCAGGCATACCGTCACTCCCAAAGTCCAATTCTATCAGGTTGCCATGCATGCCATCACTCACAAAGTACAATGCTATCAGGTTGCCAGGCATGCCATCACTACCAAAGTCCTACGCTATCAGGTTGCCATACATGCCGTCACTCCCAAAGTCCAATTCTATCAGGTTGCCATGCATTCTGTCACTCCCAAAGTCCACTGCTATAAGGTTGGCATGCATGCCGTCACTCCCAAAGTCCTCTGCTATCAGGTTGCCAGGTATGCCATCACACCCAAAGTCCTATGCTATCAGGTTACCATGCATGCCGTCAGGCCCAAAGTCCTATGCTATGAGGTTGCTATGCATGCATGGCGGGACTGGCCGTAGCCGGCATCGGGCGTTTTCCCAGGAGGCTGGAAGGGTGGGGCCGGGTTTGGAGCGGTGGGGGCTGGTTTTGTTACTAGGGACCGGTTTTGCAGCGGTGCTGCAATATCGGCCCACAGTAACAAAAAGGCGCAGTGCACATTTGCGCACACCCTCGGGGCTGGCCTGGCATAATTGCCAGGGCTGCTTTGAGTTCTCAGTCCGGCTCTGCATGCATGCCATCACTCCAAATGTCCAATGCTATCAGGTTGCCAGGCATGCCATCACACACAAAGTCCTATGCTATAATGTTGGCATGCATGCCATCATGTCAAAAGTCCTATGCTATCAGGTTGCCATGCATGCCATCACGCCCATAGTCCTATGATATCAGGTTGGCATGCATGCCATCACGCCCAAAGTCTTATGCTATCAGGATGTCATGCATGCCGTCACACCCAAAGTCTTATGCTATTATGCTGCCATGCATGCCATCATGACCAAAGTCCTATGCTATCATGTTGGCATGCATGCTGTCACTCCCATGCTCCAATGCTACCAGGTTGCCAGGCATGCCGTCATGCCCAAAGTCCTATGCTATCATTTTGCCATGCATGCCGTCATGCCAAAGTCCTATGCTATCAGGTTGCCATGCATGCCGTCACTCCCAAATTCCATTTCTATCAGGTTGCCATGCATGCCATCACTCCCAAAGTCCAATGCTATCAGGTTGCCAGGCATGCTGTCACGCCCAAAGTCCTCTGCTATCAGGTTGCCAGGCATGCCGTCACGCCCAAAGTCCTCTGCTATAAGTTTGCCATGCATGATTTTATGCCTAAAGTCCTATGTTATCATGTTGCCATGCATGAGGTCATGCCCAAAGTCCTATGCTATCAGTTTGGCATGCATGCCGTCACACCCAAAGTCCAATGATATCAGGTTGGAATGCATGCCATCACGCCCAAAGTTCTATGCTATCAGGTTGGCATGCATGCCATCACGTCCAAAGTCCTATGCTATCAGGTTGCCATGCATGCCTTCACGCCCATAGTCCTATGCTATCAGGTTGGCATGCATGCCATCACACCCAAAGTCTTATGCTATCAGGTTGTCATGCATGGCGTCACACCCAGGAGAGGTGTGGTGCAGCGGCCAGGGCAGCTGACTTCGGAGCACAGGGTTCACGGTTCGATCCCCGGCTCTGGCGGCAGCTCAGCACCATGTGACTCTGGGCAATAGCTCACTTAATTTCCACTACAGCCCCCAGCGCCTTGAGACCCGTAAGGGTGAGTAGCTGCGCTATATAAAAACGGACTTACATTTTTACATTTACCCAAAGTCCTATGCTATTATGCTGCCATGCATGCCATCATGACCAAAGTCCTATGCTATCATGTTGGCATGCATGATGTCACTCCCAAGCTCCAATGCTATCAGGTTGCCAGGCATGCCGTCAGGCCCAAAGTCTTATGCTATCCTTTTGCCATCCATGCCGTCACGCCAAAGTCCTATGCTATCAGGTTACCATGCATGCCGTCACTCCCAAATTCCATTTCTATCTGGTTGCCATGCATGCCATCACTCCCAAAGTCCAATGCTATCAGGTTGCCAGGCATGCTGTCACACCCAAAGTCCTATGCTATCAGGTTGCCAGGCATGACTTCACACCCAAAGTCCTTTGCTATAAGGTTGCCATGCATGCTTTTATGTCTATGTTATCATGTTTTTAAATCAAAAGGAACTAGCTCTAGAGTGGGTGCTCCTAGCGTTTGTTTGCATTGGAAGGAAAACACTTAATGTTTTGAAAAAAGCCCTCACTCACCAACCTAGTTGGTGACATGCTTCATCATTGGGCACCACCCAAGGCGCCGAGTGCACCTCGAGTGTGCTACAATGCCTGGATACAGCAGAGCGGGTATTGTAACGTGAGAGTGCAGTGATAGTGGGTGGATGGACTCCCAAAGTCCAATGCTATCAGGTTGCCAGGCATGCCATCATGCCCAAAGTCCAATGCTATCAGGTTGCCATGCATACCGTCACTCCCAAAGTCCAATTCTATCAGGTTGCCATGCATGCCGTCACTCCCACAGTCCAATGCTATCAGGTTGCCATGCATGCCGTCACTCCCACAGTCCAATGCTATCAGGTTGCCAGGCATGCCATCACTCCCAAATTCCAATGCTATGAGGATGGCATGCATGCCGTCACTCCCAAAGTCCTATGCTATCAGGTTGCCAGGCATGCAGTCACACCACAAATCCTATGCTATCAGTTTGCTAGGCATGCCATCACACCCAAAGTCTTATGCTATCAGGTTGCCATGCATACCGTCACTCCCAAAGTCCAATTCTATCAGGTTGCCATGCATGACGTATGTTGGAAGCCGGACTCCCCGTCCCGCACCACTGTCACTAAATGCGAGACCCGGGACTCCTCCCTCAACGTTAGGCCAAGTAAGAACACTGTTTGAGATAGCCCCCCTCACCTCCTTAGTAGCTTGGCACGAGCAGCCAGGCCTATCTCCAAGGCACGAGTGTACAGTATGTGCAACCACGCTCACAGCAACCCACTGGTGACACCCAAATGGGCTCCACACAAGTTTGATCAAATGAGTATAAACTTTATGTAAAAAGATATACGATCAGACCACACGATACATAAGCCAACATATAATAAAGGGTAATATTCGTTCCGGCTGGTTGGTAGGTTCAAATCCCAACCACCGCTTTCAAAATGCTATGCTGGTCGTAATGCTAGAATCACACACGTTGCAATGGACAAACAATAGTGCATTGCGTAATGATACAATCCTGTGCTGGGCACAGGAGAAATAATACAATGCGTAACGATACACCCCGGTACCTGCAATGGGAGAAATAATGCAATGCGTACCGCTACAATCCTGTACTGCGCAATGAAGGAATAATGCAATGCGTCACACCCCAATCACGTACTTTGCAATGAAGAAATAATGCAATGCGCACCGCTACAATCATGTACTTTACAATGAAGGAATAATGCAATGCGTAGCTACAATCATGTACTTTGCAATGAAGAAATAATGCAATGCGGGCCGCTACAATCCTGTACTTTGCAAGGGAGAAATAATGCAATGCGTAGCGCTACAATCGTGTACTTCGTTATGCAGAAATAATGTCAGGCGTCCTAAGACAGTCCGGCAGTTCGTTAGCAGCAATATTGGCAATGTGTATTACGACAGTCAGCCTCTTCGATAACAGTTGCCCCCCCACACGTATCAACGATGACACAAAGTACAGCTTCTCACTCTGGCCCCAGTACTGCCACTCCTGAACGCAGTACGGGCCCCACTCTGAGCCGAAGCAAAGGCTCACGCCGCCAGAAGGTCTGAGAGGCCAAGAGAGTGTCCCTTCGAACCCGCGCCCCGCCCAGGCAGTGATCCACGTTACCTGGGGGCGTGACCCCACTCTCCTCTCCACCTTCAGCGAACTGGGCCTTCCGTGTAGAACTTTCTCAATGGGCCTCAGCGGCTTGGCCTGGCAGCTCAGCTCCTCCGGGCTGCCGGTCCGGGCCGCGACTGTTAGGAAGGTCTCAGGCGGCCGCAGGGCACACGTACCCCACGCCCCTGAGATTACGTTACTCCGGGTGCACTTCACCACAGCACCCCCCGGGTCTCCTCTGGCATGAAGCCACACACACAACGCTGATGGGACTTCACGTCGACTCCGAGTGCACGCTCACCAGGCACTCCTTCCTGTGGTCTCAGTTGGCACCAAGACCCGCACACCACGTTGCAGAGACTCACTTTCTTCTGGTGCACACGATGATCAGCCGATCACCTCCACAGTCCCAGGTTGCACCAAAGCACGCACATTGCTTCACTGAAACTTACTCCAACTCCGGTGCCCCGATATCCAGGCGCTCTTCACCAACGCCTTCGGCCGCACCCCGAAACGCTCACCGTGATCGAGCCGCACTTCTCCTCCGGTGCACTCGACGACCAGGCGCTCTTCACCAGCGCCTCCGGTGCACCACGACACGCACCCTGCGCGTCCGAGACTCACTCCACTTCCGATGCACACGTTGACCAGGCGCTCCTCACCAATGCCTCCTGTGCACCACGACACGCACCCTGCGCGTCCGAGACTCACTTCACCTCCAATGCACCCGCCGACCTGGCGCTCTTCACCAGCGCCTCCGGTGCACCACGACACGCACCCTGCGCGTCCGAGACTCACTCCACTTCCGATGCACACGTTGACCAGGCGCTCCTCACCAATGCCTCCTGTGCACCACGACACGCACCCTGCGCGTCCGAGACTCACTTCACCTCCAATGCACCCGCCGACCAGGCTCTCTTCACCAGCGCCTGCGGTGCACCACGACACGCACCCTGCGTGTCCGAGTCTCACGTCACCTCCGATGCACACGCTGACCAGGCGCTCTTCACCAACGCCTGCTGTGCACCACAACACGCACCCAGCGCATCCGAGACTCACTTCACCTTCGGTGCACACGTTGACCAGGCGCTCTTCACCAACATCTCCTGTGCACCACGACACGCACCCAGCGCGTCTGAGTCTCACTTCTCCTCCGTGTGTCCAAGATCACAGGGCACACCTTCCGAGGGTCTCAAGCTGCCACAACACGCGCCCACCGCGTCGCTTGAAACTTCTCCGGAAACTTTTATGTTCCTGTGCTTCCAAACAGGGAGCCAGCTCACGTCGGGCCCTTGGGGGGTAACAAGACACAGCACAAAGCACAGTCTTCTTCAAGCAGGGGGACCCAGCGCACCAAGCACAGTCCCAACAGCCTCTTCCTTGGTTAGAACAGCAAACTGCAGACCAGCCCCAGATCACGAAGCAAGGGTCGGTCCTTCCCAGCAGTCTCTTCAGTTGTTCCTTCCTTAGCAGAGGTTCCTCTTGACCACGAAATGGGTCCAAGCCTTTTCAGTCTCAATCCATTTCTATTCCATTCCCCGCGTTCAGGGGTCTCAGCTCTCCTAGTTATACCCCTAAACGTCTTTGAAGTTCGTTGTGCTCAGGGGTCCCTGACCCCTGCCTAAATCAGTTCTGGGTGTCTCCCTCCCAGTGTCACCTTTCTCACTTTGATACTGGGGGTCTGGATCCTTAATCACTCAGCAGGAGATGGGTCAATTGTTTTATAGCCGCAACCCAGGCCTCTTCACCTCCCGGTGCTTTTCCTCGCCTGCTCTCCAGCTGCAGGTCAGCCTGGTGCCATCTCAACCCCTCCCTGGGTCAAGACCTCCCCCGGCTCCTCTCCCTCTCAGATCCAGACAGTCAATCCACATTCAGCAGAGACAAACAGAAATGCTTAAAGCACAAAACTCAGCCACTTTCTAAAAGTGTGGCTTCTGAGCACACAGTGATAAAATCACTTTCATATAAAGATGTGTTAGGGAGGGAGACACCCAGAACTGATTTAAGCAGGGGTTAGGGACCCCTGAGCACAATGAACTTCAAAGACATTTAGGGGTATAACTATGAGAGCTGAGACCCCTGAACGTGGGAATAGAAATGGATTGAGACTGAAAAGGCTTGGACCCATTTCGTGGTCAAGAGGAACCTCTGCTAAGGAAGGAACAACTGAAGAGACTGCTGGGAAGGACCAACCCTTGCTTCGTGATCTGGGGCTGGTCTGCAGTTTGCTGGTTTAACCAAGAAAAAGGCTGTTGGGCCTGTGCCGTGTGCGCTGGGTCCCCCTGCTTGAAGAAGACTGTGCTTTGTGCTGTGTCTTGTTGCCCCAAGGGCCCGAGGTGAGCTGGTTCCCTGTTTGGAAACACAGGAACATAAAAGTTTCCGGAGAAGTTTCAAGCGACGCGGTGGGCGCGTGTTGTGGCAGCTTGAGACCCTCGGAAGGTGTGCCTGGTGATCTTGGACACACGGAGGAGAAGAGAGACTCGGACGCGCTGGGTGCGTGCCGTGGTGCACAGGGGGCGTTGGTGACGAGCGCCTGGTCAGCGTGTGCATCGGAGGTGACGTGAGACTCGGACGTGCAGGGTGCGTGTCGTGGTGCACTGCAGGCATTGGTGAAGAGCACCTGGTCGGCGGGTGCATCGGAGGTGAAGGGAGTCTCGGACGCGCAGGGTGCGTGTCATGGTGCACAGGAGGCGTTGGTGAGGAGCACCTGGTCAACATGTGCATCGGAAGTGGAGTGAGTCTTGGACGCGCAGGGTGCGTGTCGGGGTGCACCGGAGGCGCTGGTGAAGAGCGCCTGGTCATCGAGTGCACCGGAGGAGAAGTGAGGCTCGGACACAGGTAGCGTGTCGGGGTGCGGCCGAAGGCGTTGGTGAAGAGCGCCTGGATATCGGGGCACCGGAGTTGGAGTATGTCTCAGTGAAGCAGTGTGTGTGCTTTCGTGCAACCGGGGACTGTGGAGGTGATCGGCTGATCATCGTGTGCACCGGAAGAAAGTGAGTCTCTGCAACGTGGTGTGTGGGTCTTGGTGCCAACTAAGAACGCAGGAAGGAGTGCCTGGTGAACGTGCACTCGGAGTCGACGTGAAGTCCCATCAGCGTTGTGTGTGTGGCTTCATGCCAGAGGAGACCCGGAGGGTGCTGTGGTGAACATGCATCCGGAGAAACGTAATTTCAGGGGCGTGGGGTATGTGTGCCCTGCGGCCGCCTGAGACCTTCCTAACAGTCGCTGCCCGGACCGGCAGCCTGGAGGAGCTGAGCTGCCAGGCCGAGCCGCTGAGGCCCATTGAGAAAGTTCTACACGGAAGGCCCAGTTCGCTGAAGGAGGAGAGGAGAGTGGGGTTGCGCCCCCAGGTAACGTGGATCACTGCCTGGGCGGGGTGCGGGCTCGGAGGGACACTCTCTCGGCCTCTCAGACCTTCTGGTGGCGTGAGCCTTTGCTTCGGCTCAGATTGGGGCCCGTACTGCGGTCAGGAGTGGCAGTGCTGGGGCCCGAGTGAGAAGCTGTACTTTATGTCATCTTTGATACGTGTGGGGGCATCTGTTATCGAAGAGGCTGACTGTCGTAATACACATTGCCAATATTGCTGCTAACGAACTGCCGGACTGTCTTAAGACGCCTGACATTATTTGTGCATAATGAAGTACACGATTGTAGCGCTACGCATTGCATTATTTCTCCCTTGCAAAGTACAGGATTGTAGCGGCCCGCATTGCATTATTTCTTCATTGCAAAGTACATGATTGTAGCTACACATTGCATTATTCCTTAATTGCAAAGTACATGATTGTAGCGGTGCGCATTGCATTATTTCTTCATTGCAAAGTACGTGATTGTAGCGGTACGCATTGCATTATTTCTCCCATTGCAGGTACCGGGGTGTATCGTTACGCATTGTATTATTATTCCTTTGCCCAGCACAGGATTGTATCGTTACGCAGTGCACTATTGTTTGTCCATTGCAACGTGTGTGATTCTAGCATTACGACCAGCATAGCATTTTGAAAGCGGTGGTTGGGATTTGAACCTACCAACCAGCCGGAACGAATATTACCCTTTATTATATGTTGGCTTATGTATCGTGTGGTCTGATCGTATATCTTTTTACATAAATTTTATACTCGTTTTATCAAACTCGTGTGGAGTCCATTTGTGGTGTCACCAGTGGGTTGTTGTGAGTGTGGTTGCACATACTGTACACTCGTGCCTTGGAGATATGCCTGGCTGCTCGTGCCAAGCTACTAAGGGGGTGAGCAGGGCTATCTCAAACGGTGTCCTTACTTGGCCTCACGTTGAGTGGGGAGTCCCGGGTCTCGCATTTGTGACAGTTTCACGGGACAGGGACTCCGGCTTCCAACATTTGGCGGCAGAGCGGTGGGATACGATCCTAACGTAATTGAAACACGTGTGTGCAAAACCACTCACAGTAATTGGTGTACATCACAAATTGATCGCAGACCACGACGCAACAACATATTGTTTTGAATTGTTGGTTCTATTGTTGAGTAACCTTTAAACCACACATCATGTCTCAGGAGGGGAGCCAGATAGCCGGTGAAGCTGTGGCTGCAGAATTAGAGTTTAACATTGAGGCATTGTTGACCTACAAGGTTGATCAGTTGAGGAAATTCTGCAGAGCTTTGGGATGTCCCATGAAGGGTAGCGCCAAGAAAGAGGAGCTGCAAGTGGCCTTGAGGGCCTGGTGGGAAGCCAAAGAGGCTCAGGAGACGGGTGATGTTGAGGTGGATGAGGATGACCCAGGGAATGGATTTGGTCCACAGGATTTGCCAGTGGAGGGACCAGCCACAGGGGCTGATAGTAGCCATACAGGGAGGAGTTTTTCACCAGAGGAGTTGGAGGAAAACCAGAGGGTCAGACTGCATGAGTTGGAGGTGTTAAAACTTAAAACTCAAGGAGAGGAGAGCAGGAACGCTCTCGCGTAGGAAGAGAAACGGATTCTCTTCGCTCATGAGTTAAGCATGAGGGAACTGGACATTAAGGGTAAACAAGCAGAGTCCAGTTCGAATCGTGGCAGCGCACAGCCAGTGCCAAGTGTGGATGAGTACAAGTGTGCACTGGAACATTGGGTAGTGGTTAGCATGGTAAATGATTTGGTGGGGTTGTCCAATTTGGCCCCAGGGGAGCCTAGGCTCAGAAATTATTTTCCAGGATTGCGCCACCCCGGGTTAAGGTGTGGGCTCCTTGATTCCCGGGAGCCTGCACGAGAACCGGGCCCCTGGGTCCAGGGGCCTGAAAAGGCCCAAGAGTGGGAAGAAGGGCCAAGTGGCGCAAGGAGATCCCAGAGTAGTGAGGAGGGGTTGCTGGCTAGCCCCTTGTCTCAAAAGAGGGGGAGGAAGAGTGAGCAGCACCCCCAGGGATCAGCAGCACCACCCAGGAAACTGGGGGGGCCGTAGGAGAGCCCCCAGGTGGAGGCCTAGTGCCTACTTGCCAGAGGTGTGAGGAAGGACACCTAGCGTCAGGAGGGCGTGGGGAGTCTGTAGCCAGAGCTCCTGCCGTCCTGAAGTTTGTGGGTGCCATTCCTAAGTGGCAGGCCCAGAAAAATAAATGGAAGGATAAAAGAGGGTTGTGTTCCCCAGTGGGAACACCAGTGGGACAAGATCCAGCCAGTGGGGCTGGGTCCCCTAGAAGTGACCAGGGTGAACCCACTTTTAGCCTGAAGGGCAGGATGACTGGAGGTAGTATCCTGACCGATGGGCCTTCCCAGGGTACCACTCCAGGGTGGGGTTGGCATGGGTCCAGCACCCCTGGAGCGGTCCCCCTGGCCGGGAGGGATCCATGGAACAGCATTGTTGGCTCAGGGAGTAGTGATCAAGAAGACCCCTTGGGGTCAGGAAGGCGTGGAACAGGAGGGTGTCCCTGTGGTAGAGGGCCTGCATCCTGGTTCTATTGCCCGAAGCTGGGAAGTCCATCAAGGTAATGATTGGTCTACCCTGGCTTTTGGCTGGGAGGGGGTTGTGTAGGACTTGGCCTTTTTGGCTAAAGTTCCCTAAACTTTTTGCTTTCCCCCTAGACCGTTTTCCTGACATAGAGTTGCCAATTTAGATGCTTTGGGTACTTTGCCACTGCTGATCAGTGTCAAAGTACAAGTGTTCCCTGTGTAAAGTATAATGGTAATTGGTTGGCCATGATTTTTTTTTTTTAACTTTATTTACCATTTTCTTTTGTTACAGCAATACAAATAGGGGCGCTCACTGCCAACCTTGTATACATTAGTCAAGGCATTGACGTTGATCATAAAAGGTCCAAAATAGTGTCCAGAAACAAAGAAGGGAAGAAGAGAAAATATGAGTACATGTAGAATTCAGTCCTGGTGGTGTGCCCACGTCAGCAAAGGGTGGCCACACGTTCCCAATAGCCCAACATCTAGCCCCCCGTACAAGTGATATTGACTAAAATATGCATATCAGCAAAAACGACAATTACGATAGGTAGCAAAAAACCCCAGTCGCTCACCCCACTCCAATGGGGACTATGCCCTGGTCAAGTTGAGAGCCGGAGGCTCGACGCTCTGCCCCCGTATAAGCCCTAAGTGGCCCCCAGATGTCCTTGGGGCGTGAAGAGCGAGGTAATGTGGTGGAGTACATTTCGCTGTTGGTGTTGCAGAACGCTAAGCTGTGCAGCCAGCTTTGTAGTGTGGGAACTGTTTTGCGGCATCAGTGTAATGCGATTTCCCTTTTAGCTAGCAAGAAACTAATGGCGGCAAACCTCCGTATTCCCTTGGGGAAGTTTACCATATAGCTCAGTAGTGCAATCTCAGGAGTGGGGGTTAGAGCCTGTTCAAGCATGTCACCGAGTGTCTTGTGTACTGTCTCCCAGTAAGACTGTATCTTGGGGCATGTCCATGTGAGATGGGCGAAGTCAGCATAAGGGGCATTGCATTTACGACAGTTGTGCGATCTGGACGGGTCAAGCCTGTGGGATCTTGCCGGGGTGATGTACATCCTGCACAAGAATTTAAAATGAAGCAGTTTATGCCGGCTATTTAAAGATACATCTTTCGTTACTGTGCAACATTTAACCCATTGGTTGTCTGTGATGGGGCGCCTTAGGTCATCCTCCCAGAGCTTACGGATCTTATCGTCTGTGACCGGAATGACATCTGAGCATGCCTTATATAGTTTGGAAACGATGTGTATCCCTTTCTGACTCTCGATGACCATAGAGAGAGGGGGGAACTAATCCAGTTCAATTGGAAAGCCCGGCAGCGAGGCCCGCACAGCTGAGCGGATTCGCTCCAAGACGAAGCGATCCATGAAAGTGGTGGTGCAGAAACGTTCCTCGCCTGTTACCAAGAAAACGTGACCATCAGGGAACAGGTCTCCCATTTTGGTGATGTCGAATTTAGTGAAGGTGCACTGTACCAGTCGTTCCCCTGTGATCGGCAGCCAGCGGGCATTGGGGAGAGGTAAGGCAGATGAGTATAATGCAGTAGTGCCCGTTACCCGTTTCAATTTCTCCCAAGCCCAGCTGGTGATGGAGACCGTTTGTATGTCTTTAGGGTCTCTGGGTACGCCTCTGGGCAACACCTCAGATAGTTTTCCAAGCAGTACAAGGTCTGCCTCCGGGCGGAGATATGGGATCCTAGCGTCTGGGTGAAACCAAGCGAAGGCGTAGCTGCATTGGGCCACTAAGTAATAAAGCTGGAAGTTGGGAACTCCAAATCCCCCTCTTGATATATGGAAGGGTCAGCACTTGCCAACGCACGCGGGGCTGTTTGCCTCCCCAGACCAATCGTATAAGATGGGAGCGCAATGTTAGAAAGAAACTATTCGGAAGGGGGACGGGAATGTTATTGAAGAGATATAAAAACTTGGGGAGCACAATCATCTTGATTAGTGCTACCCTGCCAGCGATGGACAGTGGCAGTCTCAGCCATCTCTCCACCTGCGCCTCAAGGGCGCTGATTGCTTGTCCATAGTTCAGGCGGAGGATGTGAGCCGTATCTAAATGGAAATGAATGCCTAAATACTTAACGGAGTCAGTGCACCACTCAAGGGGGAATCCACACTCCCACTGCAATGTGCTTGAGGTTAGAGGAAATATGACTGATTTGCACCAGTTGATGCCCAGGCCTGAGTGTTGTCCAAATCTGATGATCTCCCTCACAAGGGGTTCCAAGTTAACATGTGGCTCCCTGACGTATAGAATGGTGTCGTCCGCATATAGGGAAACCAATAGTGGGCCAGTATTGAATTGGAGGCCCCTTTGTAGATGCTTTTCCTGGAAATGCCGGATAAGGGGGTCCATGGCGAGAATAAACAATAACAGAGACAGGGGGCAGCCTTGTCGCGTGCCACAGGCTAGAGACAAGGGGCGGGACAGTGCACCGTTCAGGCAAAGTCTCGCCGTGGGGCGAGTATATAGTAGTTCAGTGGTGGCAATGAATCCCATAGGCATCCCCATGCGGCGCATGATAGATACAAAGAAGGGCCACTCTAGGGAATCGAACGCTTTTTCAGTGTCCAACAAAATGGCAGCCTCTGGGACGTCTGGGTTAATTCTGTGGAGTATCGAAAAGAGTGTCCGAAGATTCAGGGAAGTGGATCGATGAGGGACGAAGCCAGATTGGGCCGGGGAAATAATTAATTCCATCAGGAGGGATAAGCGCATTGCGAGAATCTTGGCCAGAATTTTAGTAGTCTAAATTTAGTAAGGACAGGGGTCGATATGACCCACATAGGGACGGGTCCCTACCTGGTTTGGGGAGGAGTATAATGACAGCCTTGCGAAGAGTAGGGGGCAGGACTTGTCTCTCAAGGGCCTCCGCATAAACCTCAATCAGCTGAGGCGCCAATAGGTCCTTATACGCCTTATAAAAGTCCCCTGTAAATCCATCCAGACCAGGTGCGGAAGAGTCCTTAAGGGCCTCGATGGCGCCAGTGACCTCGTCCTCTGATATTGGTACCGCCAAGAAGTCCTGCATATTTTTCTCTAGATAGACCAATGCGATCTCAGATAGGTATGTTTCCTGAGCGGTGGGATCGTGTCCTACTCTAGAAGTGTACAGTGAGGCGTAATAGTCAAGGAATTCATCACGGATCTCCAAGGTGTCCGTGAGTGTCTGGTCAGTGGAGGACCTCAATTCTGTGATGTAGGCTTTGTTGTATGGGGGGCGAAGCATCTGCGCCAGCACCCGGCCCAGACGCTCACCTTCGCCATAGCGGCGTCCGGTGTGGTATTTACCTAAAAAATGTATCTCGCGGTCTGCAGATTCCCTGTAGTCAGTGAGGAGGGCTAATCGGCGCGCAGCAGCCTCAGGACTGGCGTCGTTTAATGTAGCACTATCGATATCCCTCAGGTCCCGTTCCAGACGTGAGAGTGTCACTCGGAGAGCCTTCAGCACCCCAGCATGCTTAGCAATGCAGACGCCCCTAATATACGCTTTAAACCCTTCCCATAGAACGGCATAGGAGTCAACCGAGCCGGTGTTGAGAGCAAAATATTCTTCAATGGCTTCGTACACCTCAGAATGGAAAAGGTCATCATTGAGGGCTCTAGTAGGAAACCGCCATTGTCGCTCGTAACCATCAGGTCTGGGCACACTCAGGAGGAGTTTGACTGGTGAGTGGTCAGAAAATGTTCTCGGAAGAGTATCGATTGTTCGATACCAGCAGGATATACTAGGGGAGACGAGCCAATAATCTATCCTGGTCCAAGTGTTATGTTGACCGGCATAATGTGTGTAGCCGGTGGCGGAAGGGTTGCGCCTGCGCCATATGTCAAAGAGTGTCAGTCGGTCACAGAGATCAAGGAGCGCACGGCGAGCCTGTGGTTTAGTGCCAGGGGATTTAGTGGTACTGTCTAGGGTGGGATTGAGGAGCAAGTTGAAGTCGCCTCCCACCAGCATCAAGGCCGAGTCTAACTGTACCAGTTGGGCATATAAGGAATGGAAGAATTCCGGCAAATCAGTGTTCGGGGCATAAACACATACCAGAACAACGTTGTGACCCATTAGTGACCCTGTGATAATTGTGTACCTACCCTCGCTGTCCCCAATGGTGGAGCGAAGACTAAAGGGAACCCTTTTATGGATGAGTGTGGCTGTGCCTCGGGCGTAATTGCTGAAGTTGGAAAAGTATCTTTGTGCGCCCCAGCTGGAGGCAAAGCGCGCAGGGTCAGATTTGGGCAGATGTGTTTCCTGCAGGAACGCGATGTCAATGTTGTGGCGTAACAAATAATGGACGACATGTCTTTTCTTGCGATTATCATTAAGACCCCTGACATTCCAAGATAGAAGGGACAATCCAGAGGGACCACTAACATTCCCTAACTGAGCCATCTAATAATTTGAACATGCATGATCAACATAGATAATTGCCGACAAATGTGAAATTGGGCAGTTATCATAACAATAAAGAACTGCACGCGTTTATGCGAATAAAGTTGTCCTCCCTCACCCCCCACCCAACCTCGCTGCAGAGATAACGAGGCCTGACCCACATCAAACAATAAACCATGATACACCAAGCAACTTTAAGCTGGAGTGAGAAATCCCTGTAACGGTATATCCATAACTCTAACAACAAATCAACGGTGTACACCATGAGGGGTGGCAACGCCACGCCAGTTGATCAGCCACCTGCAACATTTCGGAGTAATGAGTGTTATTATCCCAGTTTTAGTTGCGACACCAAGTGAACAATGTTCTGTGTGGGGAGATCAGCCGGTGCCTGCACTTGAAAAAAGTTCCATGCTTGCATTGGAGTCACTGCGAGGAGGGGACGACCCATTCCCATCCGTGATCGCCCGGTTGTTGTTTTGCTTATCAGAGTGGCAGAATTCCTGTGCCTCAGTAGGGTTGTCGAAGATGCGAGCTCGGCCGCTGACATCAACTCGCAATCTAGCAGGGTAGAGCATACCATACTTCAACCCCAAGTTCCTGAGGGTAGCCTTAACCCTGTTGTATTTCCGACGGGCCTCTTGCACCATGAGTGTAAAGTCCGGATAGAGCGCTAATTTGGAGCCCTGCCATTTGGTGTCCCCACGTTCTCTAGCGAGGCGAAGCGCAGTGTCATGGTCTCTGTAGTTCATGATACGCGCGATTATCGGTCTCGGGGGACAGCCCGGGTTTGGGCGTGGGCCCAGGGTGCAGTGAGCGCGCTCCACCACAAAACCCGGGGTAAACGACTCCCTCCTGAACATGTCAGCAAGCAAGGTTTCAACAAAGAGGTCAAGACGGCCGGTGGCAGTGGTCTCCGGCACCCCCAAAATGCGGACATTGTTGTGCCTGCTGCGCGCTTCAAGGTCTTCATTTTTAATTGCCACGTCCTTGAGAATGCGCTCCACACGCTCCAACCGTTTGAGGGACTGCGCAGTGCCGTCCTCAATGTCTGATATGCGCGCCTCTGCCACGTCCAGGCGCCTGTCGTGCACCTGAATTTTAGCCCCAAGGCTCTCAAGACGTTTGTCTAAAGTATCAAAGCGCCTGTCCAGTGCCCTAAAGCCCGCCCTCATCTCTTGCGGTAGTGAAGAAGACTGAGCAGAAGGGTCGTCGACGTGGTCGGGGCCCTGGCCACCATCCGCCATGTTGGAGCTGCCCTCCGGATCCTTCTCAGCGAGCTTCTCAAAAGGGAGGGCCCTCTGCTTGGGATCTTTGCGGCCCATGCCGCTGTGGAGACACTCAGGAGAGGCGGCAGCAAAGCGACCCCAGAGCTGTGGGCAGGTGGAGGAAACTGGGATCTATGATCACTGGGTAAAGTGGGGGGAATGGAGGCCGGGTCCCGGGCGCAGGGAGAGAGGCAAGTCACCGATCAGAGCGGTTTCACAGGGGGCATCAAGGGGCGCCCCGGATGTCAGTCATGTAGGCTGGGTCTCCTTGCAGTGTAAATATTGCCAATGTTCAACGACAGAGCTGGGTAGGGTCTGGGCCCCTTGATCGGCATGTAGAGGGCCGGGAACAGGCAGCTGGTGTTGCGCAGGTGGAAGTGTGCTGCCAAAGCGCAGGGAGCAGTCGTTCGCCCCCGCCGTGATGTGGTGAGGAGGATATCACGGGCCTTTCAGTGTAGCCAGCAGCTGTAGCGTTGGGCCCGATGTTCGGTGCAGCGCAGCGGGCCGGAAGGTTGACTGTGCGACCATGCGGGGGGGGCAATCGGGCGCGAGACACGATGCGTTCTCTCTCATCTCACCAACACCCCGCACCCACAAACGGCCGGGTGGCCGTCTCCCAGGCACACCCGTGGGCCCTGTCCCCGCGGGGCCTAAGGGAGGGGGCAGGAGCGAGTTGTGCAGTTGTGGGCAGCCACACGCGGCGTCGGCCCAGTGGAGTTGAAGATTAGGCGGGGGAGAACGCATGTGAGTAACAGCGCCGGGCGCACTCACCAACGCGGCCACGGTCCGCTGCAATCGGGAACCAGCCTCCGATCGGGACCGCTCCTCAGCTGCTCCGCGGGGACAAGGCCCTCGGCGTCGGTGGTCACACGCTCCTCCCACAATCGTCTGAGTGCCGGGAATCGGTGCAGGGAATATCACGCAGCGATCTGATGAGGTCATCACGGGCACCGCATGTTGAGCGTGCTGATGGTGTCGAGCTGGCTATGGTAACTGCCGCATTTACGAGGGATAGTGCCGCTGGGCAGGAATTGGCCGGCGGAGCTTCAACGCCGCGCGGACATTTTGGTCGGCGGCTTGGCCACGCCCCTTGGTTGGCCATGATTGGTATGTTTGCTTTACTAATAAAGACCCTAGTGATGTGCACTGTGTGTGCCAGGGCTAGTAATGCAAAGGTGGCCGGAGAAGGGAACTCAGGCCTGCAGTGTAGGGCCTGCGCGCAGTTTGCTAAGTTAGCATGTTGTCCTGACAAGTGCAACCACTTGTCAAGCCTTACTTTCCCTTTTGCGTACACATTGGGCACCCCTGTGGTAGGTCCCGGGTAACCCCTGGGCAGGGTGCAGTGTAGGTAAAAGGCAGGACATATACTGAGGTGTGTGTTATGTCCTGACAGTGAAAAACACTCCATTTTGTTTTTCACTGGTGAAAGGCTATCCTGCCCATAGGACAGAATGGGGGAGGCTGGGTATTCTGTTTGTTAGCCTAGTTTTCCATAAGTTTAAAATGGAGAGGTGAAGTTTAGCATGTATGAACTCACAGCGTCATAACACATCTTTCTATGAAAGTGGTTTTGTCACTGTGTGTTCAGAAACCACTCTTTAGAAAGTGGCTGAGTTTTGTGCTTTAAGCATTTCTGTGTGTCTCTGCTGAATGTGGATTGACTGTCTGGATCTGAAAGGGGAGAGGAGTTGGGGGAGGTCTTGACCCAGGGAGGGGTTGAGATGGCACCAGGCTGACCTGCATCTGGAGAGTAGGCGAGGAAAAGCACTGGGAGGTGAAGAGGCCTGGGTTGCAGCTACAAAACAATTGACCCATCTCCTGCTGACTGATTAAGGATCCAGACCCCCAGTATCAAAGGGAGAAAGGTGACACTGGGAAGGAGACACCCAGAACTGATTTAGGCAGGGGTCAGGGACCCCTGAGCACAACGAACTTCAAAGACATTTAGGGGTATAACTATGAGAGCTGAGACCCCTGAATGTGGGAATAGAAATGGGTTGAGACTGAGAAGGCTTGGACCCATTTCGTGGTCAAGCGGAACCTCTGCTAAGGAAGGAACAACTGAAGAGATTATTGGGAAGGACCAACCCTTGCTTCGTGATCAGGGGCTGGTCTGCAGTTTGCTGTTTTAACCAAGGAAGAGGCTGTTGGGACTGTGCTGTGTGCACTGGGTCCCCCTGCTTGAAGAAGACTGTGCTTTGTGCTGTGTCTTGTTACCCCAAGGGCCCGAGGTGAGCTGGCTCCCTGTTTGGAAACACAGGAACATAAAAGTTTGCGGAGAAGTTTCAAGCGACGCGGTGGGCGCGTGTTGTGGCAGCTTGAGACCCTCGGAAGGTGTGCCCTGTGATCTTAGACACACGGAGGAAAAGAGAGACTCGGACGCGCTGGGTGCGTGTCGTGGTGCACAGGGGGCGTTGGTGAAGAGCGCCTGGTCAACGTGTGCATCGAAGGTGAAGTGAGTCTCAGACGCGCTGGGTGCGTGTCGTGGTGCACAGCAGGCTTTGGTGAAGAGCGCCTGGTCAGCGTGTGCATCGAAGGTGAAGTGAGTCTCGGACACGCAGGGTGCGTGTTGTGGTGCACAGGAGGCGTTGGTGAGGAGCGCCTGGTCAACGTGTGCATCGGAAGTGGAGTGAGTCTCAGACGTGCAGGGTGCGTGTCGGGGTGCACCGAAGGCGCTGGTGAAGAGCGCCTGGTCATCGAGTGCACCGGAGGAGAAGTGAGGCTCGGACACGGTGAGTGTGTCAGGGTGCGGCCGAAGGCGTTGGTGAAGAGCGCCTGGATATCAGGGCACCGGAGTTGGAGTAAGTCTCAGTGAAGCAGTGTGCGTGCTTTGGTGCAACCTGGGACTGTGGAGGTGATCGGCTGATCATTGTGTGCACCAGAAGAAAGTGAGTCTCTGCAACGTGATGTGCGGGTCTTGGAGCCAGCTAAGACCGCAGGAAGGAGTGCCTGGTGAACGTGCACTCGGAGTCGACGTGAAGTCCCATCAGCGTTGTGTGTGTGGCTTTGTGCCAGAGGAGACCCGGAGGGTGCTGTGGTGAACGCGCACCCGGAGTAACGTAATCTCAGGGGCGGGGGGTACGTGTGCCCTGCGGCCGCCTGAGACCTTCCTAACAGTCGTGGCCCGGACCGGCAGGCCGGAGGAGCTGAGCTGCCAGGCCGAGCCGCTGAGGCCCATTGAGAAAGTTCTACACGGAAGGCCCAGTTCGCTGAAGGAGGAGAGGAGAGTGGGGTTGCGCCCCCAGGTAACGTGGATCACTGCCTGGGCGGGGTGCGGGCTCGGAGGGACACTCTCTCGGCCTCTCAGACCTTCTGGTGGCGTGAGCCTTTGCTTCGGCTCAGATTGGGGCCCGTACTGCGGTCAGGAGTGGCAGTGCTGGGGCCCGAGTGAGAAGCTGTACTTTATGTCATCTTTGATACGTGTGGGGGCATCTGTTATCGAAGAGGCTGACTGTCGTAATACACATTGCCAATATTGCTGCTAACGAACTGCCGGACTGTCTTAAGACGCCTGACATTATTTGTGCATAATGAAGTACACGATTGTAGCGCTACGCATTGCATTATTTCTCCCTTGCAAAGTACAGGATTGTAGCGGCCCGCATTGCATTATTTCTTCATTGCAAAGTACATGATTGTAGCTACACATTGCATTATTCCTTAATTGCAAAGTACATGATTGTAGCGGTGTGCATTGTATTATTTCTTCATTGCAAAGTACGTGATTGTAGCGGTACGCATTGCATTATTTCTCCCATTGCAGGTACCGGGGTGTATCGTTACGCATTGTATTATTATTCCTTTGCCCAGCACAGGATTGTATCGTTACGCAGTGCACTATTGTTTGTCCATTGCAACGTGTGTGATTCTAGCATTACGACCAGCATAGCATTTTGAAAGCGGTGGTTGGGATTTGAACCTACCAACCAGCCGGAACGAATATTACCCTTTATTATATGTTGGCTTATGTATCGTGTGGTCTGATCGTATATCTTTTTACATAAATTTTATACTCGCTTTATCAAACTCGTGTGGAGTCCATTTGTGGTGTCACCAGTGGGTTGTTGTGAGTGTGGTTGCACATACTGTACACTCGTGCCTTGGAGATATGCCTGGCTGCTCGTGCCAAGCTACTAAGGGGGTGAGCAGGGCTATCTCAAACGGTGTCCTTACTTGGCCTCACGTTGAGTGGGGAGTCCCGGGTCTCGCATTTGTGACAGTTTCGCGGGACAGGGACTCCGGCTTCCAACATTTGGCGGCAGAGCGGTGGGATACGATCCTAACGTAATTGAAACACGTGTGTGCAAAACCACTCACAGTAATTGGTGTACATCACAAATTGATCGCAGACCACGACGCAACAACATATTGTTTTGAATTGTTGGTTCTATTGTTGAGTAACCTTTAAACCACACATCATGTCTCAGGAGGGGAGCCAGATAGCCGGTGAAGCTGTGGCTGCAGAATTAGAGTTTAACATTGAGGCATTGTTGACCTACAAGGTTGATCAGTTGAGGAAATTCTGCAGAGCTTTGGGATGTCCCATGAAGGGTAGCGCCAAGAAGGAGGAGCTGCAAGTGGCCTTGAGGGCCTGGTGGGAAGCCAAAGAGGCTCATGAGACGGGTGATGTTGAGGTGGATGAGGATGACCCAGGGAATGGATTTGGTCCACAGGATTTGCCAGTGGAGGGACCAGCCACAGGGGCTGATAGTAGCCATACAGGGAGGAGTTTTTCACCAGAGGAGTTGGAGGAAAACCAGAGGGTCAGACTGCATGAGTTGGAGGTGTTAAAACTTAAAACTCAAGCAGAGGAGAGCAGGAACGCTCTCGCGTAGGAAGAGAAACGGATTCTCTTCGCTCATGAGTTAAGCATGAGGGAACTGGACATTAAGGGTAAACAAGCACAGTCCAGTTCGAATCGTGGCAGCGCACAGCCAGTGCCAAGTGTGGATGAGTACAAGTGTGCACTGGAACATTGGGTAGTGGTTAGCATGGTAAATGATTTGGTGGGGTTGTCCAATTTGGCCCCAGGGGAGCCTAGGCTCAGAAATTATTTTCCAGGATTGCGCCACCCCGGGTTAAGGTGTGGGCTCCTTGATTCCCGGGAGCCTGCACGAGAACCGGGCCCCTGGTCATGGGTCCAGGGGCCTGAAAAGGCCCAAGAGTGGGAAGAAGGGCCAAGTGGCGCAAGGAGATCCCAGAGTAGTGAGGAGGGGTTGCTGGCTAGCCCCTTGTCTCAAAAGAGGGGGAGGAAGAGTGAGCAGCACCCCCAGGGATCAGCAGCACCACCCAGGAAACTGGGGGGCCGTAGGAGAGCCCCCAGGTGGAGGCCTAGTGCCTACTTGCCAGAGGTGTGAGGAAGGACACCTAGCGTCAGGAGGGCGTGGGGAGTCTGTAGCCAGAGCTCCTGCCGTCCTGAAGTTTGTGGGTGCCATTCCTAAGTGGCAGGCCCAGAAAAATAAATGGAAGGATAAAAGAGGGTTGTGTTCCCCAGTGGGAATACCAGTGGGACAAGATCCAGCCAGTGGGGCTGGGTCCCCTAGAAGTGACCAGGGTGAACCCACTTTTAGCCTGAAGGGCAGGATGACTGGAGGTAGTATCCTGACCGATGGGCCTTCCCAGGGTACCACTCCAGGGTGGGGTTGGCATGGGTCCAGCACCCCTGGAGCGGTCCCCTGGCCGGGAGGGATCCATGGAACAGCATTGTTGGCTCAGGGAGTAGTGATCAAGAAGACCCCTTGGGGTCAGGAAGGCGTGGAACAGGAGGGTGTCCCTGTGGTAGAGGGCCTGCATCCTGGTTCTATTGCCCGAAGCTGGGAAGTCCATCAAGGTAATGATTGGTCTACCCTGGCTTTTGGCTGGGAGGGGGTTGTGTAGGACTTGGCCTTTTTGGCTAAAGTTCCCTAAACTTTTTGCTTTCCCCCTAGACCGTTTTCCTGACATAGAGTTGCCAATTTAGATGCTTTGGGTACTTTGCCACTGCTGATCAGTGTCAAAGTACAAGTGTTCCCTGTGTAAAGTATAATGGTAATTGGTTGGCCATGATTTTTTTTTTTTACTTTATTTACCATTTTCTTTTGTTACAGCAATACAAATAGGGGCGCTCTGGTGAACGCGCACCCGGAGTAACGTAATCTCAGGGGCGGGGGGTACGTGTGCCCTGCGGCCGCCTGAGACCTTCCTAACAGTCGTGGCCCGGACCGGCAGGCCGGAGGAGCTGAGCTGCCAGGCCGAGCCGCTGAGGCCCATTGAGAAAGTTCTACACTGAAGACCCAGTTCGCTGAAGGAGGAAAGGAGAGTGGGGTCGCGCTCCCAGGTAACGTGGATCACTGCCTTGGCGGGGTGCGGGCTCGGAGGGACACTCTCTCGGCCTCTCAGACCTTCTGGCGGCGTAAGCCTTTGCTTCGGCTCAGATTGGGGCCCGTACTGCGGTCAGGAGTGGCAGTGCTGGGGCCCGAGTGAGAAGCTGTACTTTATGTCATCGTTGATACGTGTGGGGGGCATCTGTTATCGAAGAGGCTGACTGTCGTAATACACATTGCCAATATTGCTGCTAACGAACTGCCGGACTGTCTTAGGACGCCTGACATTATTTCTACATAACGAAGTACAAGATTGTAGTGCTACGCATTGCATTATTTCTCCCTTGCAAAGTACAGGATTGTAGCGGCCAGCATTGCATTATTTCTTCATTGCAAAGTACATGATTGTAGCTACGCATTGCATTATTCCTTCATTACAAAGTACATGATTGTAGCGGTGCGCATTGCATTATTTCTTCATTGCAAAGTACGTGATTGGGGTGTGACGCATTGCATTATTCCTTCATTGAGCAGTACATGATTGTAGCGGTACACATTGCATTATTTCTCCCATTGCAGGTACCGGGGTGTATCGTTACGCATTGTATTATTATTCCTTTGCCCAGCACAGGATTGTATCGTTACGCAATGCACTATTGTTTGTCCATTGCAACGTGTGTGATTCTAGCATTACGACCAGCATAGCATTTTGAAAGCGGTGGTTGGGATTTGAACCTACCAACCAGCCGGAACGAATATTACCCTTTATTATATGTTGGCTTATGTATCGTGTGGTCTGATCGCATATCTTTTTACATAAAGTTTATACTCGTTTTATCAAACTCGTGTGGAGTCCATTTGTGGTGTCACCAGTGGGTTGTTGTGAGTGTGGTTGCACATACTGTACACTCGTGCCTTGGAGATATGCCTGGCTGCTCGTGCCAAGCTACTAAGGGGGTGAGCAGGGCTATCTCAAACGGTGTCCTTACTTGGCCTAACGTTGAGTGGGGAGTCCCGGATCTCGCATTTGTGACAGGGGCGCGGGACGGGTACTCCGGCTTCCATCACCATGCATGCCGTCACTCCCAAAGTCCTATGCTATCAGGTTGCCATGCATGCCATCACGCCCAAAGTCCTATGCTATTAAGTTGCCAGGCATGCCGTCAGGCTCAAAGTCCTATGCTATTAAGAATCCAGGCATGCCGTCACGCTCAAAGTCCTATGCTATCAAGTTGGCATGCATGTAGTCTCACCTAAAGTCCAATGCTATCAGGCTGGCATGCAAGCCATCACAGCCAAAGTCCTATGCTATCAGGTTGCCATGCATGCCGTCACGCCCAAAGTCCTATGCTATCAGTTTGCCATGCATGGCATCACACCCAAAGTCTTATGCTATCAGGTTGCCATGCATGCCATCACTCCCAAAGTCCAATGCTATCAGGTTGCCAGGCATGCCGTCAGGCCCAAAGTCCTATGCTATTAAGTTGCCAGGCATGCAGTCACGCTCAGAGTCCTATGCTAACAAGTTGGCATGCATATCGTCTCACCTAAAGTCCAATGCTATCAGGCTGGCATGCATGCCATCACAGCCAAAGTCCTATGCTATCCGGTTGCCATGCATGCCATCACACCCAAAGTCTTATGCTATCAGGTTGCCATGCATACTGTCACTCCCAAAGTCCAAGTCTATCAGGTTGCCATTCATGCCGTCACTCCCAAGGTCCTATGCTATCAGGTTGCCAGGCATGCCGTCACGCCAAAAATCCTATGCTATCAGATTGCAATGCATGCCATCACTCCCAAAGTCCAATGCTATCAGGTTGCCAGGCATGCCATCCCTCTCCAAGTCCTATTCTATCAGGTTGGCATGTATGTCGTCTCACCTAAAGTCCAATTATATTATGTTGCCATGCATGCCGCCACGTCCAAAGTCCTATCCTATCACGTTGGCATGCATGCCGTCACTCCCAAAGTCCTCTGCTATCAGTTTGCCAGGCATGCAGTCACGCCCAAAGTCTTATGCTATCAGGTTACCATGCATGCTGTCACTATCAAAGTGCATGGGACACTCGTAATTTTGAATCTCAACATAGACTGTTTTCGCTATCTCCCCACAAAAAAGACTCTTAATTCACCAATGATGCCCGTTCTGCACTCTAAAAAGTGGCTTCCATCATTTTTTAACCTTCAAAATGACTGCAGTGTCCTGCTGTGTCATATCACTATTTGTTTTTAAATCATTTATTATTAAATTTGATTTGTGATGGAAACATTATCAGTTTACGTGCACAACAATCCCAACCTCTTAACTATTGCTCATGCCTACTGCCTCTGTCAGTTTAGTGCACAATAACTATACTGTTTTTTCTGCAAAATGAACATCAATAACCTAGACATATTTTGTCAACAAAAAAGTGCCATGTGGAAAGGCTTTCCAGCAGAGAGTTTGAGGTGTTGGTGGAAGCCATTTGACCTAAAACTCTTACGAACCAAATACCAAAGAACACATCTTTCAGAAAAGAAAGCTACATGGCATAAAGTGGTGAATAAAGTGAATGCGGAGGGAACAGAATACCAAAATGCAGAGGACTGTAGGAAAAGATGGTGTGATCTGTGACGTTCTATTAAGGAGAAGATACTGCTGAGGAGATGCTTAGGGCACACGTGGCTCCTCACTTGATCTCGCCCTGACATCTATTCAAGAGCGAGCGCTGACCACCATGGACATGGGGAATAAAGAGCCATTGTCCGGCATGGGCACCAGTGAGGGCCATACCTCTGCCATGTGTTACTACAGCATTGGTAGTTTCTCCATGATGTACAGATGAGCTGCGCCAAATGCATCAACATTTTATTTCACACACTAAACTGTTGAGAAAGTCAATGCCTGGCAAGGGTGAAATAGGAAAACTGTGCACTTATATTCACCAAGCAGCCAAGTCTAGGGACAATGTTGTATCGCGCCTAGCGATACGTTGTTGTGGGATATGCTCATCGTGACGCGATGTCAGGGGGAAAGCTGTGACTTCCCCCGAGTAAGCGTGTTGTTTGGTTTGACCCGCGCTACGCGGGTGAGGTTAATAAAAGACTGTGCGCGTGCGCACGGCGTCAGAGCCGGCACAAGCGATCACAGAAGTAACACTCATTCTGGCGAGCTCCCGTTATTGCGGCCCAATTCTGCCAGACGCTGCGGTTCGCATCTGTAGGTGTTCCAATGCTAAGAGAACCTCTAATATTACCCCCGACATAACATTTTGGCGACGAGGGTGGTCAAGAGGGCACGTGGTGTAAAGCGGCGGCTGCGCACGTTCTACCACGTGCATGGTGCTCGTGCTGCAGGAGTGAAGCACACACCTGTCGACTGTGAGCAGGTGGGGACAGAGAGCCACAGCGCTATTCAGGCTGCCTGGGTGTGCCAATATCGTGCCCTGGAGGTGGATCTGGCGAATGGTGCCACGGGTGCCCAAGAAGTGCAAAGCCAACTGTGAGTAGCAGCCGACCGGCGCAAAGTCGCCCACACAACTGCAGTGCAGTGTGGGCCACTGCTAGAGTTGTCCAGAAAGGCGCCCCAGCGACATGAGTGCGCAGAACATGGCTCAGATTCCGGCAATAGAGCCGTTCGCGGTGGAGGGGGCTCCTTCTGCTCAGGCCCCGAGAATGAAAGAGTGGGTGGAGCGTGTTCTCCTTTTCTTTGAGGCCACTAAAGTTGAGGATGACCAGAAGCGGGCCATGATCTTACATCTTGGTGGGAAAGAGGTGTACAAAATAGCCAAATCAGTGGTAGAGGCAGCGCCAAAAACTCATCTCACGCTCATTACAGCCCTTAATGCCCATTTCGAGCCCATGGCGAACCAAGACTATGAACGATTTGTGTTCAGACAAGCGAGGCAACAGCCTGAAGAATCGCTAGATGGGTTTCATGCACGTTTAAAGGAACTGGCAAGTACCTGTGGTTTCCAAGACGAGATTGAGGAGATACGGGCAAGGTCATTCAAGGGTGTGCCTCGGCAAAGCTGGGAGAGCGAATTCTAGAGGAATCGGGAAAGTCATTAGCCGATATACTCATCATGGGAAGAACGAAGGAACTTTCAAAAGTGAGGGCAGCACACATGAAGGCTGTTCTCCAGGCTCCCATCAAGACTGAGCCCGTGAATGTCATTACCCCGGCTACCACAGCATCACCCAGTCGGACAAGAGGCCCGAGAATCCGGTCATGCGGATACTGTGGAGGTCCGTCACACCGACCGTCAGAGTGCCCAGTGAAAGGAAAGAGGTGCACGGCATGTGGCAAAATGAACCACTTCATGAAAGTGTGCCGATCCAACAAAGGCCGGGCTGCGAGGTCTCAGGTGAACATGATCCCGGAGGCTCAAGAACCTAACAGTGACATGGATGACGATGGCCAGGAGGAACATACCGTACATTCAGTGTTCACAGTAGGATCAGCATCGGCAGCGCAGAGTCGCCTGCCACAATGCCAAGTATTGGTAGGAGGTCGTCCCTTAATGGCCATCGTGGACACTGGCGCTACGATAAATATCCTGTCGCAGGAGGCGTACCAAAAGATGACTCCTCCTCCACCCCTGGTACCTGCCAAGATAAAGGTTTTTGTGTATGGTCAAACCAAACCTCTGGCCATCTGAGGGAAGTTCAAGACCACCATTACCTATGAATCTCAGGAAGTGGACGCCCTAGTGTACGTGACAGGAGAAGGACATGGAATGTTGCTGGGGTGTAAGTCAGCAGAGGCGCTGGGCACGTTCACCTTTGGGATACACAGAGAGGGAGTGAGTCAAATCCTGGAGGAGTTCCCAAAAGTATTCAGTGGCATCGGGTGCTTAAGAGACAAACAGGTACGCCTACACATAGATCCGTCGGTGCAACCAGTGGCTCTTAGACACCCGCGTGTTGCCTTTCACCTGAGGCCTTTGAAAGAAAAAGAACTGTGCAAGCTTGAGGAAGCCGGAATAATTGAGAAAGTGAAAGGTCCGACCCCCTGGGTTTCCCCGATTGTGGTTGCCAGAAAACCTAAACAGCCCGGGGAAGTAAGAATCTGTGTGGACATGTGCATTCCTAATACCGCAATCAAGCGAGAAAGGCATCTAACTCCAACCATCGATGACCTGATAGGGGAACTGAGCGGAGCCAGCTGGTTCTCTAAACTCGACCTCCGGGGAGGTTATCACCAGTTAGTCCTCGATGAACAGTCCAGGTATATCACGACATTCTCAACGCATGTTGGGTTGCGACGGTACCGGAGGTTGGGTTTTAGGATATCAAGCGCGGCGGAGGTATTCCAAAATACCATCAGGGAGCTTCTTGCTGACCTCACCGGAGTAGTCAACGTCAGTGACGATATTCTTGTCTATGCCTAATCTGTACCTGAGCACAACGATCGGCTGAGGCAGGTGCTACAACGGATACAGGACTCAGGGCTCACGCTCCACCGAGAGAAATGTGAATTCCTGAAACAGAGATTGCAGTTTTTTGGGTACATCTTCTCTGCCGAAGGAGTCGCTCCGGATCCGGAAAAGGTAAAGGACATCAAAGAAGCCCCTGCTCCCACCAATGTAACGGAAATGCGCGGTTTCCTAGGGATGGTGAACTACTGCAGTAGATTCATCCGGGACCTCTCATCCCTAACCACGCCATTGGGGGAACTTACCAAGACATCTGTCCCATGGGAATGGGGCCTGGACCAAGAGACTGCATTCCAGGCTACAAAGGACGCTCTGTCGAGTAACACTACGCTAAGATACTTCGATCCGAAGCAGCAGACCCAAATTGCTGTTGACACTGGCCCAAAAGGGTTAGGAGCTGTTCTTTTGCAACGGTCCAAGGGAGAAGATGAGTGGGCTCCAGTGGCATTTGCAAGTAGGTCCTTAACTGCTACCAAACAGAGGTATTCACAAATTGAAAGGGAGGCGATTGCCGTGCATTGGGGGTGCCAGCATTGTCACTTATATGTGTTTGGAAAACCGTTCCTGGTAACCACTGACCACAAGCCTCTTCTCCCGTTGTTCACAGGAACAGCCTCTAAGCCCCCCCCTCGCATAGAGAAGTGGATGCTGCAGTTGCAGGAGTACGATTGCAAGATTGAATACCATCCAGGGACGAGCAATCCGGCTGACTATCTGTCTCGTCATCCCAGAGAAGCGACTCTGAGTGAGGTAGAGGATGCTGAAGAAACGAAAGAATACGTCCGTTACATATCAGATCGCTCCTGTCCGCTGCCCATATCGTTGGGGGAGTTATGTCAAGCAACTGCCATGGATGACTGTCTTCAGAAGGCTTTGGAGGCTGTGAAAACCAACAAGTGGTTGGTCCTTAGAAGTCAAGGGGTAACATTCACTCCTGAGGTAAGGAAAGTGATTGAGAGCCTATATCATGTGAGACATGAACTGAGTGCGGATCTGAATGGATACCTGATGCGAGGTCATAGACTGGTGATTCCAGCAACCCTGGTGGACCGAGTGGTCGGATTAGCACATGCAGGCCATCAAGGGATGGTCAAAACTAAAGGAAGACTCAGAACCAAGGTCTGGTTCCCTCTCATGGATGACAAGTTCGAGGAAGTGGTACAGTCGTGCCCGTGGTGTCAGGCTACTGGTGAACTGAATCCTCCAGCACCGATTGCCATGGAAAAGCGGCCGGACGGCCCATGGAAGAGTGTTAGCATGGATTTCGGGAGTCTCCCGGATGGGAAACACTCCATGGTAGTAATTGATGACTACTCGAAATACCCTGAGGTAGAAGTGTTGTCATCCCTGAGCCCAGGAGAGGTGATACCAAAATTGGAAAAAGTGATGGCAACCCATGGACTCATCAGAGAGCTAAAAACTGATAATGGTCCTCCCTTTCAGGGTCAGGAATTTGCGTCATATTTAACATCCTTGGGAATTGTACATAAGAAAATAACGCCAAAATGGCCACAGGCAAATGGAGAAGCGGAACGCTTTATGAGAACTCTGAACAAAGTCATCCGTATAGCTGTGGCCAATGGCAATTCTGTGGAGCACCAGTATACTAGATGCACTGCTAGAATCATGAAAACAACCCTTGGCTATATTGTAAAATACTGAAATAACACTTTTTTCAATTAACTGAACAGAAAATACAATGTCATAAACATAGAATATTGATGATTTAATCAATAATGTTATTCATTTACAAAAATGTTTAAACTCGCAAATAAAAAGAACCACAGTCATGTGCGAAAATCAATACAATTGAAGTCAAACGACACAAGGCTGTTACATATATTAAACAAGTTGCCGGCCTAGCCCAATGCATTTCGGGATTATATTCATCCCTTCTTCAGGGGCCGCTGTGAAAAAAACATAAGCATAATCAATGTACTGCTAAACAATAATGTACAAAGCGCAATTGAACACACACCTCTGTAACGGCCAGGTTAGGCAGAAAAGAATGAGCCTGAATATGAATTACGCAAGGCGATACCGAAAACTGAAAACCGTGCGTATTTAAATTGTGCTATAAAAAGGTTGTAGTGAAAGGTCTGTGAAACTCAGCTGTGCAGAACAACAGATGGAGATATGAAGCGCAAAATCAAAAAAGTTTAGACACCTCAAAGTTGAAACACCATAAAGTGGTAGATCTAGAGTATTGATACAAGTAAAGCAGGTGCAACATCACAATGGAACCAGTGTAGATAAAGAATGATGAACTAGTGCTTTTGTTATGCTCATGGATAAAACGGGAAATGTACTCGCAAAAAAGACTCACTGCAAGCTGTCGCAACCTGTAACCAATCTGTAGAACTCTCGAGGCGCTGGAAACTATCTCTGCGCCGAAGCGCATAGAAGTCTTTGGGTTTTACGTAATCCAAAGGAAATTGTACCTGTACCAAATATAATTAAAATGCCCTGCGTGAATACCCACAAGCATTCAAGCGAACCGCTGCGATGCTCAATAAACAAATACAGAAACTTCTTACCCCTATAGAGATGTATGCTGATCTCAACAAAGCAAAGGCAAGCGAGCAAAGATCCGTCTCCCAATTACTCCCAAAAATCTCGAAACTGAAAATAAAAACAAGCGAATCCAGTGTAAATGAAAGACCGTGTAATACAAGACTAAGCTGTTAACTCCACGCTGTGTGTCGACCTCTGCTTACCGCGTATTCTTCCTAGCGTCACCCAAGGATTCTCCGGAACACTGAATGGCTCTAAGTCCATCAAGTGAGTGAACTCTGTCCTTCAAAAGTGTGGATAAAATCTAACGGTCCTGTTTAGCGGTGCTGACGCGTGTAATAAAGTCACCAGGACATCAGGTTAGTCTTGATAAGAGGGTTTATTAAAGCAACCCCATCCATCGACCAGCTAGCCAACTCGCCAACTGCCGAACCTCAGAACCCCGGTAGACCTGGTTCCACGCTAGAACATGGAACGTGGAACCAGGCCATATCACACTTCTTCCCTCTTACATTTGAAATGTTTTTACAATAAAGTAACAACCAGAAACATCACTACGAAAACATGAAACCCAACATCCTTCATTCCCCTAAAATTCACAAGAGAGAGAGAACATGGTATGTATGAAGAAACATGGCAAATGTACCATCGTTATCTCAAAAAATCGTGAAGATAACTTGGGCTTTTGCAGACTCTAATACTCCTGCGAGTAGGCACATATTCAGAGTGGGTAAAAGAAGAAATTCCTACATTAGACCCATGCAACGAGATGTTTTCGTTATTGACCCCAACATGAACAACTCGACTGTGGTTCCAAATACGACCATCATCAGTTTTGACAGCATTTTTGAAAAGTTTAACCACACTTTTTATAGCAGTAAATTTGGACCAGTTCTGGCACCCCACAGGAGCTTTAACTTTGACCTTGTCCCCAACCTTGAACTCAATAGCCTTACAAGAACGGCGAGCATCTAGATAGACCTTCCTTTTTCGTTGAAGAGCTAGTTCCTTGTCTCTCCACTCACCTATGTCATTGTTCTTGAGACCTTTATCTAAAATCATCCACCCTGGACATAGAATCGTATTGGAAGACCTTCCTTTGAACAATTCAAAAGGTGTTTTCCCAGTTGTTGAATGTGGTGTAAATCTATAAGCTGAAATGCGATTTTGTAACTCAGCCTTCCAGTTCAAACAGTTAACTCTTGCCAGTTGGATGCTTTCCTTCAAAGTTTTGTTCAATCTCTCAATGGCACCATTCGATTCGGGATGATAAAGCGAAATTCTTTTATGTTCAATACCACACTTCGCCAAATAATCCTCCATTTCATGAGAACAGAATTGTGGACCATTGTCCGAAAGTAGTGAGTTTGGAAAGCTTTCACGTTTAAATATAGAATCTAAGAATTTAATTATGCATTGTGTTGTGATGTCTCTCACTGAACTGACTTCAATCCACCGAGAGTATAAATCCATCAACACAATTAAATAAGGTGTTTGATGTTCTCCATGAAGGGGACCAACAATGTCAATGGCCACCTCATCCCAAGGACGCATGGGTAATCTCCTACAAACCATAGGTGGCTGTCTGGGCTTGAGAACCTTATCACTTAAAGTGCAAGGGACACAATCCCGGACCGCACGTTCCACCATAAGGTCTAAACCCGGCCACCAAAAATCCTGTCTGATGCGTTCTTTTGTTTTAGAGATACCCATGTGTCCCTCGTGTGCCATCTGTATAATGTTGTTCCTCAAACTCTCAGGTGGGACTAGCCTTGTCCCTCTAGTTAGGACGCCCTCAACAATGGCTAACTCATTAAACACCGATGACCAGGGCTTCCCCAGGCTATTACCCTTGTCTTGTGACAACAGCTCCATCACACCCAACAGTTCAGAGTCTTTATTCAATTCCTCCTTCCACACATCTTCCTTTATCACACCTAAAGTGATGTCACACACACTAACATCAAACTCTTCATCTTGTCCCACCTCACACGACTGCTCCGCTGAGTCCACAGTGTCCACTAAACGCGAGAGGCAATCAGCAGAGACATTAGTACTCCCGGGAATATATTCAAAATTGAAATTAAACTCCTGCAACGATATGACCCACCTCCTGATCCTCGAGGAGATGGCGTCAAGACCCTTCTTTTCAAAAATTTCTTTCAGAGGCTTATGATCTGACTTGACTTTGAAAGATGTCCCCCAAACAAATTTCCTAAATTTATTGATCGCCCAAAATATGGCGAGAGCCTCTTTTTCAATAACTGAGTAGTTAAGCTCAGCACCCTTAAGACACCTCGAGGCACACCCAATTAACTCCTCTTGGCCATTACGCAACTGGATAAGTAGAGCACCCAAACCTTTTTTGCTGGCATCAGTGACAATGTACGTCACATCACCCGGTTTAAATGCCTGTAAGTTGGGCGCATTCTTGAGATCTTTCTTAACACCTAAGAACTCTTCTTTACACACCTCATCCCACACAAACTCAGCATTCTTGCACAGTAGACTTCTTAGATGAACAGTTTTATCTGCAAAATTCCTGATAAATTTTCCGTAAAACTCAGCCATCCCCAAAAAGGAAGAAAGCTCTTCCTTTGTAGACGGTTCCTTCAAACTCTCTATCGTGTCCACCAGCTCTTTTTTTGGTCTTACGCCACTGCTAGATATGTGATGTCCAAGATAATCTAGCTCAGTAACACCAAACTTACACTTATCACGACGTAACGACAAACCTGCCTTCATCATTCTTTCAAGTACCTTAGCTACCCTACCATCATGTTCCTGAATGGTTTTCCCACAAATCAATACATCATCTTGGTAGCATTTGACTCCAGGTATCCCTTTGATGACATCATTCATGATTCTCTGAAAGACAGATGGAACGTGGAACCAGGCCATATCACAACGCGCTGACGACTAATGGGCATAGACAGAGGACTGAACCTCTGAACTTGGTCTCCATTTTGGAGTGGAGTGAAAACACTCCCATATTATAATACGAGATGCCTGTGACTATATTACCTCGCGCACCTTGTACTGTGTGAATGAACCCTAACCTGAGGCAAAAAATATATACCAAGCCAGTGCAGTAAATGTATATGACCTTAAAATACACATATTAATGGTAAACGCGGTATCTTGAGAAAAAAGGAAAACCTACCAGACTATTTCAGTGACAAGCTAGCTGAAGAGAAAACTGGCTGCGGATTTGAAAAAAAGAAGAGAAAAACTGCGCCCACTCTAAACAAACGCTTTCCGAGATGCCACTATATAGTGGCTAGTCCAAAAAATCAGATACCACTTGAGAGCTGCCCCGTGCTCTAAAAATGACCAGTGCGGTGAAACTAAAACCAAAACGCAAAATGTGAAAAATACATTAAAAACAACTATTAGAACCAACCCCGAGGATGAAAATAATGAATAGTGATGTGCACACCCTCTACCTGCCCTTTAGGTCAGTGAATGGTCAGACAGCCGTTGAATGATGAAAAAAGAAAAAGAGAAAAAGGAAAGTTATCAAATTAAATCACCATTGGATTGCCATGCGTAATCATACTTTCACAATCTAATGAAAGCACCCTAAAGGTCTGTTGAGCTCACGTACATGGAGTGGAATGGAGTGGAGAGGCAGAACATGTTCAAAGAAAGCACGACATTTCCAATTTATCGTTAAGACCACCTGGCGTCATTGTATTAAGCATTTTTATCCACCACGTTTCCCTCTGCAAAAGGAGTCTAGCATTGTCACGACCTGGTTTGCAACACAAAATTTCAAGAATAGTAAACCTCAATTGTGCAAGTGTGTGTTTGTATTCTAGCCAATGAGATACAAAATGCGATTTGGCACACTGTGTGCGTATCGTACTCTTGTGTTCTGATATACGTACTTTGATCTTACGTGTAGTTTTGCCTACGTATAATAAACCACATGGACATTTGATGGTGTAAACTACGTGACAAGAATTACAGTCTCCATTGTACTTCAATGCTATCGATTTCCCTGAGTGTGAATGGTTGATAGTGTTGCCAAGGATTGCATTATTACAATTGACACAATTGTGGCACCTCCGCATCCCTGTGTATTCCTCGTGGATCTTCTCATTTGTTTGCGACAGTGTTTCTTTGATGTTTCTGCTTCGAGTATATGCAAACAATGGTTCTTGAGCAAATAGGCCATGAAATTCAGGTTCACTTCTCAACAACTCCCATCTAGATTTAATGATTCTCTTTATACTCGATGATTTAGTTGAAAATTTAGACACGAAGACGTGTCTAGTTTGATTGTTCTTGGTTCTCGTTGCGAGTAGATCTTCTCGTTTGTAGTGCTGTGTTTTGGCCACTGCTTTAGACAATACGGTTTCGGGATAGCCACGCTGTCTGAACTTTTTGCATTGTTGTTCTAAACTTGCTCCCAACTCATTTTCTCCAGATACTATTCTTTTGATTCGTAGCATTTGTGAAAATGGCAAATTTTGTAGTAACGAAGGAGGATGGAAGCTAGAATGCAGAAGAAAATTGTTCTTATCAGTAGGTTTGGAATACACAGACGTCTGTAGTGTATTATTCACCTTTGTGATTAAAACATCCAAGAATGATAAATTGTTCTCACTGATGTTGTGAGTGAATTTGATGCGTGCGTTTTTCGAATTCAATTCCATAATCTTGAGTCTTAAATTTTCTTCCGAATTGTTCCATATGAGGAAGATATCGTCAATGAATCTAGTATAAAACACAAGATTGGTGCTCCATGAATCATCTGAAAATATTTAATCGAATTCGAATTTGGACATGAAAGTATTAGCATACGACGGGGCTCCAGAAAAACCCATGGAGGTTCCACTTATCTGAAGATAAAAAGTGTCCTTCCATTGTAAATAACTGTGTTGAATACAAAACATCAGCAATTCCAAAATAAAAACTTTATTGACTCCTACATCTGGTAGTTGCAACAATGCCCACTCGCAAGCTTCCATCCCCTCTTTCAGAGGTATCGAAGTGTACAGTGATGTCACATCAATCGAGCAAAAATCCATGTTGGAGAACACTGGTCGCTGACTGCATGTAATAATTGCAAAAAATGTGTGGTGTCCTTGATGTAACTTCTCCATGACTGTACAAATTTCTGTAGATAGTGATCAATAAATTGTCCCGCGGGTGTAAAAATGGACTCACAACCTGAAACTATTGGGCGGAATGGTGGATTCTGGAGATTTTTATGTACTTTGGGTAACATGTAAAGTTTTGGTCTCCTGGGATAAGCAACACTTAGAAACTTCCGTGTGTTTACAGAAATCCATTGCATGTTTTCTGCATGATCTAGAATTTTGTTCAATGTGTCCTTAATCATCAGTGTTGGATCAAGGTCTAGCTTAATGTAAGTGTTCGAGTCCTGTAGATGTTGAAAAATGCAATGTTCATAGAATGTAGTATCCATGATAACCAAAGCACCACCCTTATCAGCCATCTGAAATGTGAGCCTGGAATCATTGGCTAGTTGTTTGATAATTTGCATCTTGATCAGAAACGATTGATTCCTGCGATGAAGTATTAGGTTTTTGAAAAGGTCTTCTGCGGGCGTACACCTCTGCCCAGGTGTACACCTCGTTAAGCTTATAATATATGGTATCGCGAATACATGTTCATTGGATTTAATTTTATTGTTAATAGAGGAATTGTCCCGAACCATCAGAGAGTTGGAGGAAGAAGCAGAAGTGATTAAATCTGATTTATCTTCAAGGTGCGATGCGGAGTACTGGAAAACAACTTTGGAAGATCTCAACATCAAGTTGGACGTCTATGGAAAGGAAATACAGGAAAGAAAACTTAGAAAATTTCTTCGCGATACCATAGATTATAAGCTTAACGAGGTGTACACCTGGGCAGAGGTGTACGCCCGCAGAAGACCTTTTCAAAAACCTAATACTTCATCGCAGGAATCAATCGTTTCTGATCAAGAATTGGAATTATCCCGAGCACCAGCAGATGCTCAACAAGAAACAGGAGGTTCCAACATTCAGCAAAGTGGTGCAGAAGCAACCCCGCAGTCGACGTCTTTTTAGCCAGCAGCCAGAGAGGCGGACGTCCACCAGATGCAAAAAACTAGGAGGAGCAAGAGAAAAAGAGGCAGAGGCACGCAATTTGAGGAGCAAGAAGACCTTATCATAAATATTTCTACAGTAGAGCTAACGTTGGCACAACAACAAGTGTTAAATAAAGGGACTTCTTTGTTCCAGCATATCACACCAATGCTTTGGAACTAGAAATTGCCACATTCAAATTTATGAGAAATTTGCGCCTAAAGCATTTCTTCACTAACATAGTACCTACATTGACTGTCACAGACTCTTCCAACAGTGAACAAGACACCGGGCACAACATTTTCAAGCCCAAAAGTACCTTTATGGCGCCAGTGTCCCATAAACTACTTGATTCTTTTGAAACACTCATTCGTGATGATTTCGGTAAACTCAATCTCCGACCAACAATTAAGACCAACTTCAAGAAACATGAGATGCAAATTATCAAACAACTAGCCAATGATTCCAGGCTCACATTTCAGATGGCTGATAAGGGTGGTGCTTTGGTTATCATGGATACTACATTCTATGAACATTGCGTTTTTCAACATCTACAGGACTCGAACACTTACATTAAGCTAGACCTTGATCCAACACTGATGATTAAGGACACATTGAACAAAATTCTAGATCATGCAGAAAACATGCAATGGATTTCTGTAAACACACGGAAGTTTCTAAGTGTTGCTTATCCCAGGAGACCAAAACTTTACATGTTACCCAAAGTACATAAAAATCTCCAGAATCCACCATCCCGCCCAATAGTTTCAGGTTGTGAGTCCATTTTTACACCCGCGGGACAATTTATTGATCACTATCTACAGAAATTTGTACAGTCATGGAGAAGTTACATCAAGGACACCACACATTTTTTGCAATTATTACATGCAGTCAGCGACCAGTGTTCTCCAACATGGATTCTTTGCTCGATTGATGTGACATCACTGTACACTTCGATACCTCTGAAAGAGGGGATGGAAGCTTGTGAGTGGGCATTGTTGCAACTACCAGATGTAGGAGTCAATAAAGTTTTTATTTTGGAATTGCTGATGTTTTGTCTTCAACACAGCTATTTACAATGGAAGGACACTTTTTATCTTCAGCTAAGCGGAACCTCCATGGGTTTTTCTGGAGCCCCGTCGTATGCTAATACTTTCATGTCCAAATTCGAATTCGATTACATATTTTCAGATGATTCATGGAGCACCAATCTTGTGTTTTATACTAGATTCATTGACGATATCTTCCTCATATGGAACAATTCGGAAGAAAATTTAAGACTCAAGATTATGGAATTGAATTCGAAAACGCACGCATCAAATTCACTCACAACATCAGTGAGAACAATTTATCATTCTTGGATGTTTTAATCACAAAGGTGAATAATACACTACAGACGTCTGTGTATTCCAAACCTACTGATAAGAACAATTTTCTTCTGCATTCTAGCTTCCATCCTCCTTCGTTACTACAAAATTTGCCAATTTCACAAATGCTACGAATCAAAAGAATAGTATCTGGAGAAAATGAGTTGGGAGCAAGTTTAGAACAACAATGCAAAAAGTTCAGACAGCGTGGCTATCCCGAAACCGTATTGTCTAAAGCAGTGGCCAAAACACAGCACTACAAACGAGAAGATCTACTCGCAACGAGAACCAAGAACAATCAAACTAGACACGTCTTCGTGTCTAAATTTTCAACTAAATCATCGAGTATAAAGAGAATCATTAAATCTAGATGGGAGTTGTTGAGAAGTGAACCTGAATTTCATGGCCTATTTGCTCAAGAACCATTGTTTGCATATACTCGAAGCAGAAACATCAAAGAAACACTGTCGCAAACAAATGAGAAGATCCACGAGGAATACACAGGGATGCGGAGGTGCCACAATTGTGTCAATTGTAATAATGCAATCCTTGGCAACACTATCAACCATTCACACTCAGGGAAATCGATAGCATTGAAGTACAATGGAGACTGTAATTCTTGTCACGTAGTTTACACCATCAAATGTCCATGTGGTTTATTATACGTAGGCAAAACTACACGTAAGATCAAAGTACGTATATCAGAACACAAGAGTACGATACGCACACAGTGTGCCAATTCGCATCTTGTATCTCATTGGCTAGAATACAAACACACACTTGCACAATTGAGGTTTACTATTCTTGAAATTTTGTGTTGCAAACCAGGTCGTGACAATGCTAGACTCCTTTTGCAGAGGGAAACGTGGTGGATAAAAATGCTTAATACTATGATGCCAGGTGGTCTTAACGATAAATTGGAAATGTCGTGCTTTCTTTGAACATGTTCTGCCACTCCACTCCATTCCACTCCATGTACGTGAGCTCAACAGACCTTTAGGGTGCTTTCATTAGATTGTGAAAGTATGATTACGCATGGCAATCCAATGGTGATTTAATTTGATAACTTTCCTTTTTTTCTTTTTCTTTTTTCATCATTCAACGGCTGTCTGACCATTCACTGACCTAAAGGGCAGGTAGAGGGTGTGCACATCACTATTCATTATTTTCATCCTCGGGTTGGTTCTAATAGTTGTTTTTAATGTATTTTTCACATTTTGCGTTTTGGTTTTAGTTTCACCGCACTGGTCATTTTTAGAGCACGGGGCAGCTCTCAAGTGGTATCGGATTTTTTGGACTAGCCACTATATAGTGGCATCTCGGAACGCGTTTGTTTAGAGTGGGCGCAGTTTTTCTCTTCTTTTTTTCAAACCCGCAGCCAGTTTTCTCTTCAGCTAGCTTGTCACTGAAATAGTCTGGTAGGTTTTCCTTTTTTCTCAAGATACCGCGTTTACCATTAATATGTGTATTTTAAGGTCATATACATTTACTGCACTGGCTTGGTATATATTTTTTTGCCTCAGGTTAGGGTTCATTCACACAGTACAAGGTGCGCGAGGTAATATAGTCACAGGCATCTCGTATTATAATATGGGAGTGTTTTCACTCCACTCCAAAATGGAGACCAAGTTCAGAGGTTCAGTCCTCTGTCTATGCCCATTAGTCGTCAGCGCGTCAGCACCGCTAAACAGGACCGTTAGATTTTATCCACACTTTTGAAGGACAGAGTTCACTCACTTGATGGACTTAGAGCCATTCAGTGTTCCGGAGAATCCTTGGGTGACGCTAGGAAGAATACGCGGTAAGCAGAGGTCGACACACAGCGTGGAGTTAACAGCTTAGTCTTGTATTACACGGTCTTTCATTTACACTGGATTCGCTTGTTTTTATTTTCAGTTTCGAGATTTTTGGAAGTAATTGGGAGACGGATCTTTGCTCGCTTGCCTTTGCTTTGTTGAGATCAGCATACATCTCTATAGGGGTAAGAAGTTTCTGTATTTGTTTATTGAGCATCGCAGCGGTTCGCTTGAATGCTTGTGGGTATTCACGCAGGGCATTTTAATTATATTTGGTACAGGTACAATTTCCTTTGGATTACGTAAAACCCAAAGACTTCTATGTGCTTCGGCGCAGAGATAGTTTCCAGCACCTCGAGAGTTCTACAGATTGGTTACAGGTTGCGACAGCTTGCAGTGAGTCTTTTTTGCGAGTACATTTCCCGTTTTATCCATGAGCATAACAAAAGCACTAGTTCATCATTCTTTATCTACACTGGTTCCATTGTGATGTTGCACCTGCTTTACTTGTATCAATACTCTAGATCTACCACTTTATGGTGTTTCAACTTTGAGATGTCTAAACTTTTTTGATTTTGCGTTTCATATCTCCATCTGTTGTTCTGCACAGCTGAGTTTCACAGACCTTTCACTACAACCTTTTTATAGCACAATTTAAATACGCACGGTTTTCAGTTTTCGGTATCGCCTTGCGTAATTCATATTCAGGCTCATTCTTTTCTGCCTAACCTGGCCGTTACAGAGGTGTGTGTTCAATTGCGCTTTGTACATTATTGTTTAGCAGTACATTGATTATGCTTATGTTTTTTTCACAGCGGCCCCTGAAGAAGGGATGAATATAATCCCGAAATGCATTGGGCTAGGCCGGCAACTTGTTTAATATATGTAACAGCCTTGTGTCGTTTGACTTCAATTGTATTGATTTTCGCACATGACTGTGGTTCTTTTTATTTGCGAGTTTAAACATTTTTGTAAATGAATAACATTATTGATTAAATCATCAATATTCTATGTTTATGACATTGTATTTTCTGTTCAGATAATTGAAAAAAGTGTTATTTCAGTATTTTACAATGTAGCCAAGGGTTGTTTTCATGATTCTAGCAGTGCATCTAGTATACTGGTGTCCAATTCACCAGCAGTGCAATTCGTATCTTGGGGCTGGCTGCCTCTAACTAGATAGCACGCAAACGTGCTTCAAAAAGTTCTAATAGTTTCGTGAGTTTTTCACTTGAGGTGTGCGCTAACTTTATATTCAATTCTGTGGAGCAGTCAACTCTTTTCTGAGAGACTACCGACAGACTCCCCATACCTCTACTGGTCGTGCCCCGGGGCACCTGTCCATGGGGAGAGTAGTACGTGACTCGATCCCGCAACATCCCCGATGGGTCCCTGATTAAATAAATGATCATGAGGTTGACTGCAGGAGAAAGAAGTCAAATGCCCAGGTCAGCCAGCGGCGCAGAGCGGAAGTGTCATGTCTAAAAGTAGGTGATCTGGTTCAATCAATCAATCAATCAGGGGTTTGTTAAAGCGCGACTACTCACCCGTAAGGGTCTCAAGGCGCTAGGGGGGGGGGGTGCAGGTTCCATCCATCAAGGAGGGGGTCTGTCGAAGAAGAAGTTTGAGGTTTCTTGCGAAGATGGGGAGCGATGTTGTCTGTCTGAGGTGGAGCGGAAGGGCGTTCCATGCTTTGGCCGCGAGGAAGGAGAAGGAGCGGCCTCCCAATCTGGTCTTTCTGGTGCGGGGGACCACGGCGTAGGAGAGCTGGGCTGATCGTAGGGTCCTTTGGGGTGCGTGGAATTTGAGTCGGCTGTTCAGGTATGCTGGTCCGGTGCCGTGGAGGGCTTTGTGTGCGTGGGTGAGCATCTTGAAGGTGAATCTCGCCTCGACAGGGAGCCAGTGGAGTGTGCGCAGGTGCTGGGAGATGTGGCAGTGTTTTGGCAGGTTGAGGACTAGTCTTGCGGCGGCGTTCTGGATGTTCTGTAGCTTGCGGGTGAGGTTTTTGTTTATTCCGGCGTAGAGTGCGTTGCCGTAGTCGAGTCTGCTGGTGACCAGGGCGTGAGTGACGGTCTTTCGGTGTTCGAGGGGATCCATTTGAAGGTCTTACGAAGGAGGCGGAGGGTGTGGAAGCAGGAAGACGAGACAGAGTTGATCTGGCGGTCCATTTTGAGCTCGGAGTCCAGGATGATTCCCAGGTTGCGTGCGTGGTCCGTGGGGGTTGGCGGGTTTCCGAGGGCGGGGGCCACCAGGTGTCGCTCCAGGCATCGGGGTTTGGGCCCATGATGAGTACTTCTGTTTTGTTGGTGTTTAGTTGTAGGCAGCTGTTTTTCATCCATTTGGCGACGGCTTCCATGCCTTCTCGAAAGTTGCATCTGGTGGTGTTGGGCTCGTTGGATAGGGAGAGGATGAGCTGGGTGTCATCTGCGTATGACACGATGTTGAGTCCGTGGGTTCTGACGATGGGGGCGAGTGGAGCCATGTAGACGTTGAAGAGCGTCGGGCTGAGGGAGGAGCCCTGGGGGACTCCGCAGGTGGTAGGTGTGGGGTCCGAGAGGAAAGGGGGGAGTCTGACCCGCTGCGTCCTGCCGGAGAGGAAGGAGCGGATCCAGTCGAGGGCCTTGTCCTGGATTCCTGCGTCGTAGAGTCTGCGTATTAGGGTGCGGTGGGAGACTGTGTCGAACGCCGCTGATAGGTCGAGGAGGATGAGGGCTACTGTTTCTCCTTTGTCCAGTAGGGTGCGGATGTCGTCTGTTGCAGCGAGGAGGGCGGTTTCCGTACTGTGGTTTTTTCTGAAGCCGGATTGTCAGGAGTCGAGGATGTTGTGTTCTTCAATGAATGTGACGAGTTGGCTGTTGATGGCTTTCTCGATGACTTTCGCTGGGAACGGGAGCAGGGAGATGGGTCTGTAGTTTTTGAGGTCGGTGGGGTCCGCTGAGGGTTTCTTTAGGAGGGGGTTGACCTCGGAGTGTTTCCAGTCGTCGGGGAACGAGGCGGTCGCCAGGGAGCGGTTGATGGTGTGGCGGAGCATGGGTGCGATGGTGTCGGCGGCTCTGTTGAAGATGTGGTGGGGGCAGGGGTCCGTGGGGGCCCCTGAGTGGATTGACTTCATTGTCTTCAGTGTGTCTTCGGTGGTGAGGGCTGTCCAGTCGTCAATCGCTGGTTTCCGGGTGTCGGGGGTGGTTGGTGAGGGTTCAGTGTGTTGGTTGTCTTCGTCGAAGTTGTCGTAGATACTCTTGATTTTGTGGTGGAAAAAGGTGCTGAGTTTGTCTCAGAGGTCTTGTGAGGGAGGGATGTCGGTAGACTCGCTAGTGGGTTGGGCGAACTCCTTGATGATGCTGAAGAGTTCCTTGCTGTTGTGCGCGTGGGTGGAGATTCTGTCTTCAATCGCTTTTTTCCTCGTTTCTCTGATGAGTTGATGGTGGGCGTTGGTGGCGGCTCTGAAGTTGTCATGGGCTTCTGTGGATTTGGTGTTCCTCCAGGCCTTTTCGAGGCGGCGGCATGTGCTTCTGGACTCTCGAAGTTCGGTGGTAAACCATCTGGCTTTCTTGGCGAGGGTATTGTTGTTTTTCTTGAGGGGGCTATGGTGTTGGTGCTGTCCGAGATCCATCTATGCAGGGTTCGGGCTGCGGTGTTGGGGTCGTCGTTTTCCGCGATGGTTGGGGTGGAGTTGTTGAGTGAGGAGGTGAGCTGGTCGTCGGTGATTTTGGTCCAGTTTCTTCGTGGAAGCAGGTGCTGGTGTCTGTGGATGGTGGGTGTTCTGAAAGTGAAGTGGACGCAACGATGGTCGGTCCATGGGAGTTCGGTGGTGTGGCTGAAGGTGATGGAGTTTCCTGTAGTGAAGAGGGGGTCGAGGGTGTGTCCTGCTGAGTGCGTGGGCTCGGTCACGATCTGGCGCAGTCCAATGTTGTGGAGGTTGTCCAGGAGGGATGTGGTGTTGGGGTCCAGTTGGTTGTCGAGGTGGAAGTTGAGGTCTCCCAGCAGGGTGTAGTTGGTGGATGCGATGGCCTGCGGGGAGATAATGTCTGTGATGGAGTTGGCGAAGGGTCCGCGGGGTCCAGGGGGTCGGTAGATGAGGGTTCCTCGGAGGGTGGCGGTGGGGCTGGCCAGTATTTTGAAGTGAAGGTGTTCCATCAGTTCTGTGGAGTCGTCAGGGAGTGTGCTCAGGCGGAGGCTGGATTTGTGGACGATGGCGATTCCTCCTCCGGGGCGGGTGGGGCGGTCCTTCCTGGAGATCTTGTATCCTTGGGGGATGGCGATGGCGATGTCCGGTCCTGAGGTGGTGTTGGTCCAGGTTTCAGTGAAGAACGCTACGTCCGGGGTGGTGCTGTCGAGGAGGTCCCAGATTTCTGTGGCGTGTTTGTGGAGGGATCGGACGTTGAGGAGGATGCATTGCAGAGTCTTCGGTTCGGTTGTGTTCTTGTGGGCGGGTTGTGCTGGATCCGTGTTCTTGGCGGTGCTGCAGGTGTGCCGGCAGCGGTGACAGCTGAAGGATCCGTGGGAGTCGGCTGGTGATGCTAGCTTGCAGTTGTTGTTGAGTGCGTGGAGTGCTGCTGGGTCGTAGCGTTGGCGGGGCGGAGGTCCAGGGTTCCTGGCGCTGGTCGCGGTCGGGTCGCGGACGGGCGCAGACGGGCTTGCCTTTGACGCGCCGTCGGCGCGCCAGCGTCGCGCCCGCGGCCCACGGCCGCACAGCGGCCGCGCAGTGGCCGCCATTAAGTAGGGGTCTGGGAGGGCTGGACAGCTGGGAGGCGGGAGCGGGGAGGGGAGCTGGATTGGGCCGGTCGCGCTGGGGGGGGAGGGGCCGCGGGGGCAGCAGCGGCGGGGAAAGGTAAAGGGAGGAAATAAGGGATAAAGAAAAAAGGGAAAATAGGCAGAAATAAGGCACAAAAGAGCAGAGATGCAGAAAGGTGAAAGATAAAAGAGGGTAGAAAAACGAGTGAAAACTAGTGAAAGGGCAGAGCGAGAGGAAGGGAAAATGAGCAGAAATAAGGCACAAAAGAGCAGAGATGCAGAAAAGTGCAGACAGGTGAAAGATAAAAGAGGGTAGAAAAACGAGTGAAAACAAGTGAAAGGGCAGAGCGAGAGGAAGGGAAAATGAGCAGAAATAAGGCACAAATGAGCAGGTCTGATTCAAGACCGACATCCCGGCAGCAAGTTCAGGCTTCCTTTTAAAAAAGATCCATGGCTTATTGTTCAAGTTCGTGGCACTCAAGTCACAGTAAAAAGAGGCCTAGAACTGGTCACCAGAAATGTGTCAGCTTTCAAAAAGTATCATGGACAGGCTGCAACTGGTTTTGATTACCCTACTGGAGGGCCTAGTGATCGTGATGCAGAGGACTGGTCAGAAGAGGAGTCAGAGACACCTCAAGTCGGAGGTGCTGAGTTGCCTGCCCCCTCTCAAGTGGGTAACCCAGAGTCGTCTGGGGTTCCTGTGAACACTCAAGGAAGCAGTGACTGTCGTGAAACCCGTACTAAGTATAATCTAAGGAAGAATCCTGAGCCTTCCCATAGATTGAGAGATCATCACTGCTAAGAGTACTGCTGAGTGAGCTAATGTGTGGTATATTATTGTGCACTGGTGTACATTTTGAAATGCCGTGATGCTTTGTTTCAAAGAAAAATGTTTGTTTTCCTTAGTGTGTTAAGACTTATTTTGGGGAGGAATGTTGTATCGCGCCTCGCGATACGTTGTTGTGGGTTATGCTCATCGTGACGCGATGTCAGGGGATAAGCTGTGACTTCCCCCGAGTACGCGTGTTGTTTGGTTTGACCCGCGCTACGCGGGTGAGGTTAATAAAAGACTGTGTGCATGTGCACGGCGTCAGAGCCGGAACATGCGATCACAGAAGTAACACTCATTCTGGCGAGCTCTCGTTATTGCGGCCCAATTCTGCCAGACGCTGCGGTTCGCATCTGTAGGTGTTCCGATGCTAAGAGCACCTCTAATATTACCCCGGACATAACAGACAACATGCACCGATTTGGAAAGCCACAGAAGTCAGCATGAATCTAGGTGGGCATTAATTGTCGAATGCTATCAAAGCAATGTGATGGTCATGTATATAATACATGACAAAGTTAGTAAAATGTTTGCTGACGAGGACTCAGCCACTTCCAACTCTATCTGGGGATCAAATGCATGTTGTCACTGTTCCTCCAACTCAGCATAAATATTGTTGTATTTCTGGAACCCAGGGGTGTAACAGAAGCTCCTGCAAGACCCTACGGCACATGGGGACCCCCTGAACTTCAGCGGGCCCCACCCCAGCCCTTCAGGCGGGGTCTAAATCAGGCTACGGTCAAACGAATATCTGGAGCCCCGCGTTACATTCTGCAGAGGGGTGACCCCATCATGTTGCGTTACACCCCTGCTGGAGCCCCACAGTCTTTATTACTATTGTTGCACTTCCTCTGTGTAGCATTACACTGTGTTTTTCAATATATTAGTAAAAAAAATCTATAAAAAACCAAGCAAGTACACAGTTTTCATATACATTGCTAATACAACTGTATATACAATGACGATCACACAGGCTGCAAATATGGATTTTTTTCACAAAATGATGGGTTGAGCAAAAGGAATGTTACTCATACACAGGGATGTTTGATGTGTCCAAACTACGCACATATTTTTACAATACAGAAGTTACTGAAAGAAATTTGCAATGAGTCTGTTGCGTACTCCTGTAGATTCCCTCTGCTCGTTCTCTATTTGCAGTTTTCCTCTGTCAACACCATCCTCATTGCCTTCAACCAATGGATCATCCATTATTAGAGGCATGTTGTGTCTGGTTGCCATATTGTGTAACATCCAGCACAACACAATGATGCAACAAATCTTTTCTGATGAGTACACATGGTTCCCACTCATCAAACACTGAAATTACGTTTTTACAGTCTGAAAGTCCTTTCAATAGTATCACTTGTTTTTATATGATCTCTGTTGTAGTTCACCTCTGTATTGTTGTGTGGATGTGATATAGGGGTCAAGAGCCATGACTTCAATGGATAAGCACAATTACCTGTATTGAAAGATTTAATTCATAACAACGTGATACTGCATTGTGAAGCCACAAGGATGACATTATGGAACTGTAACATGATACATCAAATAAATATCAAATCCATAGCATGTTTTAGACAATTATATGACTCCACTTAAGTGTTCACTGTAACACTCATGTTATTGTGATAACTTTACATATAGGGAAAATGCATTAAGAACTCACCAAGTAACCAATTGCCCATCGGCTATATTTCCAACATGTTGCATGGATTGCTGTTGCTCCATAGGATACATAAGTCATGTGAGGGCCCTAGAAACCTGGAGCGTTAGTGTGTGATAATTAAGTTTACATCCCAAATCATGTGCACATTCAAAGAGTGTTATGTTATGTCTATTTGTATAGCGTACTAATCATTCGTGAGGGTATCCAGGCGCTTGAGCAGGTGTGCAGGTGAATTTCACCTCAGAGTAATTCGAAGATCCAGGTCTTCAACTTCTTGCGGAACTCAAGAAATGAGGAGGAGGCTCTTAAGTGTTGTGGGAGGATTTCTCATGTTTTTGGTGCGCTGTATAAGAACAAACAACCTCCTGCTCTGCTCTTGCGAATGTGGGGGATATGTATGAGTCAGAGTGAGGCTGAGCATGGGTGTCTGTTAGGCTGGTGAAAGTTTATTTGGTTGGTGAGGTACGCTTGGTCAGTGTTATGTAAGACTTTATATATTTGCATAAGTAGTTTGAATTGGCTGCGCTTGTGAATGGGGAGCCAGTGGAGCTATCTGAGGTGAGGTAAGACGTGGGTTCGGTGTGGGAGGTCAAGAATGAGTGTTGCAGCGGTGTTCTAGATGGTCTGGAGTCTGTCTAGGAGCTGCTTGGAGTTTCTGGCGTAAACTGTGTTGCCATAGTCAAGCCTACTAGTGATAAGTGCTGTGTATTTACCTTTTCCGAAACATTTATTCCATTGGGATGGTTGATCCATATGTGCATCCAGTCAATAACAGTCAAAACATAAGGAAATGAAGCAAGGGCACAGAAATCAGTTTTGATAGCAGCCATCTCCCATCTGCCTCTGGGAAATCAGAGATTGTGGGAAAAGTCTTGCAACATGGCTTCAAGAAATTGCTTGAAGATCCGGGAAGGCTGGTTTGGAAATCCCAGTGGAAACATCAGCAATCGCGTAAGAATGACCCACTTGTGCAGAAATGAAGAACAGCCAATAACTTCACCAGTGGTGACACTGCTGGTACATGTGCATGGTTTCAATTTAGTCTTGATTCATTTGAAAATGTCTACTATGGACCTCTTATCCAGTAGGTAAAGCTTTAACACCTGTTCTGATATCATATTTCAAAAATACGTTCCTGGGGGCAGGACCAGCCAAGCTTAGCAGTGGAAGGCTGTGGCCTCTGTTGTCTTCTTCCTCGGCCATGGTGTTCAGGCATTAAGTGCACACACACTAAGGCAGAGAAGGTAGAGGACCTCCCCATGCAGGCAAACTCCCACAGTGGGACATTAAGGGATGCCAGAGAGTAGGTAAGGAGGTGTGACTGGGACAGAGAACTGTGGCTTAACCGGGATCATGGTAGTATCAGTTTTGAGTGTCCTAGTGACCCAGCAAGTGGGAAGCTGAACCTGTGGAATAGACAGCCTTTTGAGTGTGAGTGAATATCCCCCATATCCAGTGGGCAATACTGGGTGAAGCAGACCTGGTGCACTCGACCTAGCCCCTTTGCGGATTCTTGGTGGAGACCGCCAGCTGTGAAGAAAGGTCTGGTGCTACTTTAGGTGTTCACCCCGGCTGATGGAAAAAACACATAGAGGATATTTTGTAGACCAAGTGGCGTAGCGAGGAAGCTTTTTTTTAGCCTTATGCACGGACATGGCAGCCCACTCATCTACCTCAATCTGTCTTCTGATCATATATGTTGAAGGTGTCTCCAGATTGGAGACAAAGAGCGAAAGGCTGGACAATCTGGGGTGCTGGGAGCCCCACTTTAGATCCCTGCTGATGCACTAATATCAGAGAAGACTAAGATGATGGTGGATCAGCTGAGAACGTAATCAGATTCTGGACAGCAAAAAATGTATTTTCACATTACAAATTACAAACTATACCAAAACAAAATTAAATACAAATATTATTGTAATACTAATGCCTTATAATGATACAATTTAACTTATTTGATTATTAAAAAATATAAGTGTAAACAGACATATTAAATAATATATTACATACAATATTTTTTTTTAAAATCATATACCTAAAAAGCGATATTCTCCCCTTTTATATTCTGTGCCTTTATGTTTTTGAGTTGACAATTTATTTGACACTATATTCTTATATCACTAAGGTTTATCCACAATATTTTGGCAGAATACCTGCAGAACTCGGATGAGTGAGACAAAAACCACACCCAACTGTATTATTCCAACTTCCAATGTTATTAATTCAGAAATACCCTATGAATATAACAGACAAAGCTCTTGCTGAAGCAGTCAATGTTCCCACTAATGTTGCTGCTGTGCATATTTTGTAATGATATTAAATAGGCACATGCCATGCAGCCTCCTAGTCACAAATAGCATCGATCATCTTATTATTTGTGATAAAAATAGATTTTACAGCCATTGCACTTTCATTTAGGTAGGCTCAAAAGGAAGGACCGAAAAGTAATGGTGAGAGATAAAATGAAGAAAAATTAAGCAGTAAGATTGCTGCCATTTTTCCATCTGACCGCCAGGTTCCCCTACATTTATTCTTTTTTGGCCACACATTGTAGGGCTCCTGAACCCGAAGAACCCATTAGAAATACGCCCTATAATCCACCGTGGACATAACAAGGACTTGAAAATCATGATCACATCACCCCCATTCTAATGGAACTCCATTGCCCCACTTGCCAGCCGAACCACCTTAAAAACCAGTTGATTGATTTGCAAAGTCATCATGACCAGCACCCTGCTTATCTTACAGACAAGCACACACTCTGTGGTGATTCTCAGCACATCTGGAGTCAGGATCTGGAACAACATCTACCTATCCATCAGGGCCACCCCAAGCTTCTACAGTTTAGGAAGAAGTTGAAGACTCACCTCTTTAAAGAACACTACATTACAGTACAACCATACCATCTTAATCAACGGATTAGCGGAATTAGGAATAAGAGGTGCAGCACTGAAGCTACTACAAGCATTTTTAGCTAACAGCACAAATCATGTAGCAACGGGTGAATTCACGTCAAAGCAATTTTGCTTACCTTGTGGGGTACCTCAGGGCTCTTCATTGAGCCCTACCCTTTTCAATCTTTATGTTGCCCCTCTGGCTAAACTTATAAAGACAATGGGTTTTTCCGTGATGTCCTATGCCGATGACGCCCAAATTGTGGTGTCAATCTTTAAAGATTATGAGGAAGTTGGACACAGGTTTAGCTCCTGTATGACTCAAATAGAACAATGGGTGAGAGCAAATTGACTTAAGCTTAATGTGGGAAAAACAGAGGTCCTTCTGTTTGGGAAAGATAAATCCTTCTGGTCGCCAATCTGGTGGCCTCAAAATATGGGACAATTACCAATACCAGTACAGAAAGGAAGGAATTTAGGGATTGTCTTTGATGACAAACTTCATTTCGAACATCAAGTAAATGCACTTACATCATCTGTGTTCTATACGCTGAAAAGAATAAAGAAAATGTGTCCCTATATCTCCTATGATCTTCAAAAAACAGTAGTTTCCACATTAGTTCTTGCCAGAATAGACTATGGAAACGCCCTATTCATTGGCATTCGAAAAAAGTCCCTGCAAAAGCTCCTAATGCTGCAAAATGCTTCGGCCCGACTCCTAACAGGAATTCCCAAACATAAGTCAGCCTCCCAGGCCTTGATCAAACTTCATTGGCTCCCTTTTGCCAGATGATTGGATTTTAAAACTCTCTGCTTCACCTTTAAAGCACTGTACAATATGGGACCTAACTATTTTTGTTCGAAATTTGTTTGGTAAACCCCTACTAGGAAGCTCAGATCCTCGGATGAAATGCAACTAACACCTCCAAGAACAAAGTGTGCAACCTGGGTTGGTAGGAGCTTCTTTCTATGAGCCGCCAAGTTATGGAATAGTCTCCCGATTACCATAAGGAAATGTTCAGATCTTTTGGCTTTCCGGAAACTAATAAAGACATGGCTGTTCAATCAATAGGAATTATTGGCCTCCTCTCCGTTTTGAACGATATGGCAGCAGCGCCAAGATGCCTCTGGGCATTCGAATGCTATATAAAATCAAAAATCAAATCAAATTAAATCAAGAGGGAGGTGGATCGCATGCGTCCGGTCAGTTGGTGGAAGGTCATTCATTTTTTGATGTATTCTTGTCCTTCATTGTGCAGCGCTTTATATGCATGGGTCAACATCTTGAACTGGCTTCTCTTCTGGATCGGGAGCCAGTGTAGCTTCTTGAGGTGCGGAGTGATGTGAGTCCATCTGGGGAGGTCGAGGATGAGTCTTGCCGCTGAGTTTTGTATTGTCTGTAGTCTCTTCAGAAGGCATGCAGTGATTCCTACTTAGAGAGTGTTCCCGTAGTCCAGCCTGCTGGTGATGAGGGCTTGATCGACGGTTCTTCTGGTGGTTATTAAGAGACACCTAAAAATCTTACAGAGAATGCATAGAGTCTGGAAGCAGGTAGACAATATTTGCATTTACCTGTTTCTGCATATCTAACTTGCTGTCCAAGATGATGCTGAGGTTGTGGGTGTGGTCTGTCGAGGTGGGGGAAGGGCCGAGTTCAGCAGGCCACCAAGCATTGTTCCTTGGTGAGGCGTTGATCCCAAAGATGAGGGCTACCGTCTTGTCCGTGTTGAGCTCGAAAAATTTGCCCTTCATCCAGTTGGCGACATTCATCAAACATCTGTAGAAGTTGGCTCTGGTGGTCGAGGGGTCTTCTGACAGTGAGAGAATGAGCTGGGTGTCATCAGCGTAGGAGATGATGTTGAGTCCATGCAATCTGACGGTGTTGGCCAGGGGAGTCATGTAGTATAGAAGAGGGTGGGGCTGAGGGACGATCCTTGTGGGACACCGCAGAGGATCTTCTTGGGTTCTGGGGTAACTGGGGGGAGAGGGATTCTCTGGGTTCTTCCAGTGAGATATGAGGTGATCCATTGGAGGGCATCTCCATGGATTCTGATTTGGCGGAGATGTTGATCAAGATGTGGTGGGCGATGGTGTCGAAGGCGGCTGACAGGTCCAGGAGGTTGAGGGCTGCTCTTTCGCCGCAGTCCTGGTGTTGTTGGCGGCTGCAATCAGGGCTCCTGCTGTCGGTGGCTCGGAATCCGGATTGAGAGGCGTCCAGGAGGTTGTAGTGTTCTAAGTGTTTGTGAGTTGCTGGTTGATTGCTTTTTCAAGGTCCTTTGCTGGAAAAGGGATCAGGGAGAGGGGTCGGTAGTTCTTGAAAAAATAGGTCCTCTGCCTAGTGTTATCAGAAAAGCCTCTCTACTAGTAAATCTACTGTGTCAAATCGAAAACATAAAATTTGTCAAGCAATTGGCGGGTTTTGCACAAAAATGTTGGCGTATACAACACATGGTGACAAATATTGTAGAAAACACTGAAACATTAGATTTATCTCATCTGCCAGACGGTTAACACAACATAAATGCCATATTTAAGGTGGGAAAGTGGGCTTAGTTTTCTTGGCATGTCTAGGCATTAAACTATTGCTTCAGCCATGGAGCACAGTATGTACTTCTATCGTCTGCAATGGGGGTAAGGGTGTCATTTCCTAAAACTTCACATTCCTGTGTAATATGCTGTGCGTAGAGTAACAGTTCATACCCTATGTGCAATATAGAATTGGTTCAGTCCATCCGAGTGCTATTTGGAAGTAAAGCATCAGGCCTATATTCATTCATCTATTCTATGCGCGTACGCAGTATAAGGGGGACCTAGCTCCAAACAGCAAAGCACTGTACGAAGAACATTTCATTGTCGAAGGGCCATGTGGTACCTTACATTTTGTGATGTGAAATATGAATAAAACCAAATTCCAAAAACATGGATGTGATGATGACTTGGGTGAATGGGTCAGAACGTATATTTTGGACAGATCTAGAGAGCACATAGAGGGCTGATTTAGAGTTTGGCGGTGGGTTACTCCATCAAACATGACAGATATCCTAACCATTATCACAAGTGCCATAGGAAATAATGTACTTGTATTAAGGCTGACAGGATACCCCTCACATTTGTAATAGGGTAAGCAGTGCGCCAAACTCTAAACCAGGCCTTAAGTCTTCAGGTGCAAAGTTCATGTTGCCCCCGTGCTTACTTTACTGCATGAACCATGATAGGTAGGGTAGCAGATGCAAAAACAACTCCATATCAGATGGCTATGGCGAAGATTACCATCTTTATAAGGGCTATGTTTGAATGTTTTCACATGATTGTGGAAATTCGCTCAACAGAATTTGCACCATTGTTTTAAATCATGAAGGCATAATTATTAGGGGTGGGCGGAATTTGCGTAGTCGCGCTACGCAAAGCTCCGCAAAACGGTAAAAAATCTCCGCGAGCACACAAAAGTTCCGCGAACACGCGGAATTGCTTGTTCCGCCCGTTCGCGATGCTTTTTTCCTGTTCGCGAACGCTGTTTGCGTGTTCGGGGAGAAATATCTCGCGAACACGCTTTTCAAAGCGCGAACAAGAAAAAAACTCCGCGAAGGCGCGGATCACGGCATTTTTGGCAATTCCGCGTTCTCCGCGGAACGCGAAATTACCCAAATTCCGCAAATTCCGCGAGCGGAACGGAATTTACCAGCCAGGCCTAATAATTATCTCTCAAATGCTACAGTAGTGAGAATCTCCGAATTTGGTGGCGTTAGCACAGAGTCCTGGTGGAGGTGCAATTTCTACAAGTAGCCCAGACCGACTTTTTGCTGCTGAAATTCTAAGACAAGGTCTTAATTTTGTAATATGTTTAAATGGATCTCTCTCTTATTGGCACCTGTGCTAATTCTATTAAACCCAGGTTCAAAATGTTGTTGGTCAGGTGATGCATTATCGTGTAGTGCTATTGGGGTAACATTACAGAAATTGTCGAATGCTGATGAAATCTAGAAACATGAATTCAAATTCTGATTTTATCCTGGTTAGGACAGTAAGTGGACTGATGGTCAGATTTTCCCACGAGGCTCAGTTGTACTAGAAAAACCTGTGGTGATATGAAAGAAGCTCAACAGCAAAATGTAATCCAAATTCGGTTTTCCAATAGTGTCTGAACCCCCACCCCCCATCCCCAGTATGCCCTGCAGTTTTCAAATGAGTGTCTCTTAACTGTCTAAACAGGCCTGCATCCTTTCACTGCCCTTGGATTTCGATAAAGCTGTTGATATGCTGCACTCAGAAAATTGTATACCAGTGGAAATGCTAGAGATGTGAGCCAGACTGGTAAACTGAGTTTGTAACCGGCAGAAGGATAAAGACAGAGATAGGTGAGTGTCCAGAAGGTCACTCACTGCAAGAGGAGCACCACTGGGACTGATTCAGTGCATTCATAAATCCTGCAAAAACATCACCCAGTGATGCTGATGCGTTTGCTAGTAAATTCTCATTGATTTCTTACAGAACAACGAGGGAAGCCAAAGGTGAACAGAAGGAATTACCCCAGGTCCCTCCTGTCCTCATCCCATTCATCTACAAGTGAGATAATCCTATCTGACCAACAGAAAAAAGAACGAAGGAATGCTGGACCCCTACCCCACCCCCTCTCACCGGGAATACATAAGCGTCCTTACCCAGCATTCCCTCTGTTCTTTTTTCTGTCTTCAAACAGAATGAGACGAGTCAGGAGCTGGGGCGTCTGGCAGTATTACGTCTCTGCTGCCGGGCAGTGGGAGCGTGGCTGGCTTGCATGTCTCCCTCTCTGCGGGGCTTGGAGGGAGATGTGCGCGGTTCATCTTTAGGGCCGCCAGTGCTTTTGGTTGTTTCCTCATTGCGGGTCATGCCTCCTGAGTTGCTGCGCACTACAGGAGGCACGGGGTTTCCTGGGGGAGCTGGCTTGTCGTGTAGTTCCTATAAAACCTATATAGGATCTGCGCGTTAAGACAACATACACTGCGGGATTGGTGTCCAGACTGTTTCTAGACACCCCCACTGGGTATGTTAGCCTTATACCAGCTAGCTCACAGTGCCACTAGAAACCCCTCTTACCAAGGAGAGAATAGTTCTTTGCAACTATCGAACATGACAATCCTGATCACCTCAGGATCGTGGAAACAGTGTACTACTTTTCGCTCAGTCACTCGTGCTCACTTAGTCTCAGAGAGATACACAGAATAAACGGTGTGGACGTTTCTCAATAAGCATTTATTGAACAGTCGTCATTCTAGTGTAAAATAGGTGTGCTGAAACAACCATTAGACAGAAACAGATATAAATGATTAGAAGCACTAACAGAGTAAAAGGATGGTAGATTTCTACCATTGTGCTAAAACCATGAATACAGGCAAGTTTATAAAATACATGACAGTAAAAATGCGTACTCCTATGATGCGGTCCTAATTAGATGTACCGAAGTGTACCTAGCATGTATGTAGGTGTGCAGCCAAGAATCCCTCTAGGATAAAGTCAACCCCATTACCTGAAGTAACAGACTGTGGGACCCCGTCTTGGTCTCGAGTGGGACAACCCGCAAGGGATGTCAGACCACTGCGAGCTGGAGTATCTGCATGCAGGAGCCTCAGCGTCTCGCGTCAGTGTGTTGGCAGGGAGGTCCTTGTTCTCCTCTCTCTATCTCAGCAAGATGTGATGTTTATATACCCAAAGGAGTCCCCAGGGGTTCTACCTTGCTGTGCCATTGTCGGACTTAGGATGACGCAGGGAATGAACTTTATGCATAGTTATTATGCAGGAGATGGTAGTCCTGCTGAGTTTCCAAGAATCCTCATGCATAATGTATGAGGCTTTTACTGGGGAAAACCCTGCGTCCTGTGTGCAGTGTCGTGTCTAGGTAAAAGGTCAGTCCCCAAGAACCGTTATGTGTGTAATGTAAGGGAGAATATAGGTGAAGGGTTAGGATGTTACCTGAGCCTATATTGGGGTACCTATATGGAATATAACACCCACTTCTCATCCGACTGGACGACATAATTCAATTCTAACGTACTACTAGGCTTTCTAGGCATTGGTACGCAAACAACTATAGTAATAAAACAACAGTGTCGTTAAAAAGTCTCTTAAGAAATGTTCCCAAAAAAATAATGTGTCACTCAAACAATAGTTCTAATGTGTCCTTATATATAGTTCGAACAACTATAAGCAGTGGGAAGCCATGCAGTTCATAAAAAGTGTCAATTTTTTGAAGTTGTAATTTGAGGTGTTTAAGAAAAAGCTGATTTGTTTCCCAGCACACGACAAGCAAAATGTTTATGTGTCCTGGCTGGTAGACGCAACATTGCTGTTGCCTGCCATCGCAGACAACGATCCCTGTAACACCTCGCAGATTATGTCAATTGAGCACAGATGATCTTCTGTACTGCCTGCAGCCGATGCTGGGGCAGCCTGTGCCACATCCAAGGCCTGGGTGTTGGTGGAGGAGCCGGTATCCAATCCAACAGGAGCTGAAGCGCCCTGTGGTGGCTCTAAGAATGCGGCCATCAACATGGGAATACGATGGGGACACTGCAGAACATGGGCCGTAATCGGGTCCAGTAAAGCATCAATGTCCGGTTGCGCAACTGATGGAAGTGTTAGACAGAGATCCAACACGCATTCTTCTCCGCAAAACAGGCATCGGAGAACAGGTAAAACACAGTCCATCCAGACTGGTCTAAATAACAGGAACCAAGAGGTGCTCAGTTCCCGTAGGCAAGGTGTGCCCAGATGTTGTACCATGCGATCATGGTATTTACGCTCCAGGAGTGCTTTTTCCATCTCCTTGGTGACTGGGACATCGATTGCGTAGCAGAAAAATTACAATCAGGATACCTGCTATTAGTAACAGGATCAGTGGAAGCCCTCCAAAAATGCTTCCGAATAAGGAGTGTATAAAGTTTGCTATAACTCTGAAAGGTGCTTAACAGTCCCAAACCTATGTTCTTAAATAGGTGGACTATACCCGTCGTATCAGACATGTTAAAGATACGACTTACCATTTCTGTGAAATGGAAGTGTCAGTTTGTACGTATGAGTGCCTGTATCTCAGCCAAGGACCTCGCTATTTGGAGATCAAAAGTCTCCCGGGGGGAGGTTAAGGGCACAGTTTTCTGTAGAAGCAAGGCTTTCATTCTGCTCAGAGTATCAAACCGTATAAAGGAAACATTCAACGAAGGCCATAGTGGCTCCTCCCTGATTGTGTGGGTCGGTGGAAACAATACTTGCATACAGCAAGTAACCCTGGAGCTCACGGTGACTAGATATGCGATGCCCGGAAGCATCCCACAACAACCTTTATCGTTCAGCATCAAGTAACTCCCATTCGAAAGTAGCCTGAACACCGGGGTAATCACGGCTGCTGGGGTACCTCTCAAGTGACAGGACAGGTTCGCCACGGAACCATTACAGGCCCAGTGTAGCATAATTTCCTGGCATATGAGACATCCACTTAAAGCGTTCTCACAGTTTGTGCCGCTTAGAAACACTTCCAGATCCGCACTCCTGCATCGAAATCTGTATGGTAATTCCCAAGATTCCTTGATGAATTCCCCACCCATTTCTTTATATCTGCCTGCCTGTTGTTGTTCTAGGCAATACTGAAACTGGAAAGTTGTGACCGGTAATGTTATATGGCCATGGATTAACCATTCTGTGGATGGTGATTCTGCCACAGTAAAAGGTAATTTGTCCAATTTTTCAATACGCAGCATTGTACATTTTGCTCCCCTTTGTGCCATTGTTATCTGTTTTTTCGTTAGATTGTATGCAGAAAACAAGGACGTACTGTTGATAAAACGCCAAGGCACATCACCAGCGCGCAATGAATGCAGCGTCCAGCTTGATAACATAATAGAACGTAACAGTGATTGCCCGTGCTGTAAAATGGACAAATCCTGTTCTAGTACATCAATAGCAGAGGATACAATGTTGCCTAGTGAGTAAATCCTGGATGTTAACGTAGTCATACCATTGTCAACTAGGGCCAACGCCTTTTCTAGGTTAATTCTATCTATTTCTCGTAGCCTCTCAGCTGCTTCTTGTTGGGAGATTTTCCAGATTTCATTATAGACAACATATAAGAAACTTTTTTGACGTGGCTTTCTGGGACCTAATAAAAAATCCCGTAGGTCCACATCCTCTGTTAGTAGGGATAAGTGCTGTTTCACCTGGGGTAGTGTTGAGGTTTTCAGCCAATTGAGGCATAACTTCCCAACACTGTATGATGTCACCACCCCTGGATGTTCTCTTTGTACATAACGTGGGGCTGGCCTATGGATACTGAACCCTTCGGTGGTACCCCTGAATCTTTCTTGACATTTGTTTGTGTCTGTGGGCCAAACCAACCATCCCTTCCAATTGGGGTCTGATCTATTGTACTGCAATATGTCATCTATTGTTACCCCTTCATGTGATGTTAAATTTGCCTCGGTATGTGATGGTGTTGGAATCCGAGGTGTGTTCACATCCTTGCTCTTGGCTATTCCAAAACAGGAAGTCTGTTACACAGTATCATTCAGAAATATCATCTGCTGTGGAATGAGGCATGCTCTGAATAGCGCTTCTGTTTCCTGGACTTGCCAGTCTCTAGAACCCCAGACTGATTTTAAGTCTATAGTGTCTTACCATAAGTCGAAACCCTGTTCAGACAGTTGGGTAATAACGGAGGCAGGATAAATCTGTTTGGTTTTAGTTAGTATATTTTTCTGTGCAGGTGTAGGTGCAACCTTATAGTAATATGAGGTTGGGTCAGAAGTGTTAAACCCTGAAAAATATGAACATTTCTGTGCGAACGTCTTCGAACTACTTTTCGGCGGTGTTGGGCAACGTTCCCATTGGTGATGTATGAAAACATTTCTAGGGGTACTGGATTTGTGTAAAAAATGATGACCATAAAGTTGATAACAGTACATTGTGTTATAGTCTGATGTGTCTTCTAACATTTCATTGCTTGAAAATGCAGCAGATTGTTCTAAATCAGACAACATATTGTTTACAGTTTCAAAATCCCAATCATCAGAAAATGTACTGGAGGTAATGATATCATTTATGGAAATTTTAAATAAATGAGGTATTTTTAAAAGTTCTGTCAGGCCAAATATATCATAATCAACCTTGTCCCAAACTATACCATCAGGTATAGGAACAGCTGTAAGGTTCACAAAGGACAAGTCTCTTTGTTCACGATGTAATGAAATATGAGGTTTTAAAATCAAGTTCACTTTTGATGCTGCAGAGCTTTGTCGGAGATAGGTTCCATTAATAAGTAAGCAGAAAACAGTTACTAAGCCTATCCAGAAAAGAAAAAACAGTATACCCCTAACTATCCAAAGCTGGAGCCAAGGTGATACTAGGTATGTCTTTTTCAGGAAAACGAAGAAGTCTTTGATTCGTTGTTGACGAGATATTGGGGCTGGCGGTGTTTCAGGTTCACTGGGATCCAGAGAAAAGGTATCGAAGTCTATGAAATACCAGATGCAGTTCGATCTACTTTAGGTAGCTCAGCATGTTTAGTTGAACTTATCGGCGTCTCTTGTTGAGGCATATTGATGTAGACATCGGTGTTAGGTCGAATTGAAATTTGTCTTTCATTTTGATTTTGAATTTCTGGTTCAAGAGGAACGAGTTCCATGACATTGTTGCATAGTCCATCATTCCGTATAGGAGACTCTTCGAACGTGATGAGCCCTTCTGTCTGAACTTCCTTTATGGTAGCGAGAAGAGGGCTTCGGCTACCCAGGAGCCCACGAGGCCTACTATTCAGCATCGGCCACATAGTGTGGTTTAATCAGATCAGTGGAGACAAATCTCTTCTCCTTTTTTCCGGCAAGAGGCGGAAGTACAGTTCTTGTTCCTTCAACGGCCAGTACAGGTACAGGATTTCTGTAGGATGGCCCAAATGCTTTTCTCTGATCAGATCCCCAACTTTAGGGATCCAGGAAGGTCTTGCCGTGACTGACTTGACTTCCCCAGTGGCGGTCCGTTTCACTTGCACGTTGCTTTGTAGTGCTCGGAATTCATTGAGCTCCTGTAAAACAGCCAAACGTTTATTGATGTCAAAAGGTTTTTCTTCCGCCACTGTGCTTTCACAATCGAGATCAGGTATCCACATTCTCGTCCCAAATAGGACCTCGTAAGGAGTGACACCCCCTAGAGAACTTTTTGGCATGTTGTTAAGGGCTCGCTGTACCCCATATAAATGGTTGACACAACTACCACCCGAGCCTAATACCCTTGCTGTTAAAGATTGCTTTAAGTCCTGGTTTTTCCTCTCCACAACCGAATATCCCTCGGGATGGTACATAGAGGAGTACTGCAATGCAACACCCAAACTTCCCATGGCTTCCTTGTAGGCCCTAGAGCTAAACGCTGGGCCACGGTCAGAGTGTAATGTGCCAACTGCGTATGTCCCTATAAAGCCGAGTGCTGAGGCCATACCCATAGGAACCTCGAGCAGGAATCCACTGCAACCATAATGTACTTGTAAGCCCCATCAGATTGTAAGGGGCCGCAGTGGTCCAAATAGACACATGCGAGTGGTCTGTCTGATGTTAATAATGGTGTCTGCGCTGGATGTGCTATGGTGGACCCCTTCATCTGCTGGCAGATGTTGCACTTTAAGACAAAATCTTTGGTCTGCTTTGTTAACCCTGGCCACCAGTAGCGTTGTTTCAGTAAAGAAACTGTTGCCGTAACTCCTGCGTGTGCAGAAGCCAGACCCTCGTGTGCAGCTAGTATTAAACCCAATCTGTGATCCATGTTTGGTATTACTCTATCCCCCACTCCTGGAATCTGAGCATATGGAATGTTGTTTGCATCTAACTTGTAGGAGGATTTGAGTGGAAAACCTTTCGGCAATGCCTTGCTGTTTTTGCGTGAAGCAATGACAGCTACCATTATCTGTCCGTCTATTCTCGTTTTTGAACGAGTGATTGCAGCTACGGAAGCAGTTCGTACTGCCCCCTTTGCGGCTGCATCAGCCAATGAATTCCCTTCAACATGAACGTCATCACGTTGATTACTCAGCGTGTGTATCACGTGAGGTCTTGGTAGTGCGTTTTTCAACTCAGCTACCTGTTCCCATAGCATTTTGTGCTTAATTGTGCCACCTTTGGAGTCCTTAAACCAATTTTGTTCCCAGTAGTAAAGGTATTTGTTGTATGACTGGACACAGTAAAAAGAATCGCACACAATAAGTGTGGGGAATTCTCGATCCGTATTAATCAGTGCCAGTAATAAAGCTTTTAATTCTGCCAGCTGAGCCGTGCAGTATCCTAGAGACTGAGTTTTTGTATAGGTAGGATGGAACTTGCCATCCTGCATACGACCTTTTACAGTCGCACATGCAGCGCTGTATTGTTGTCTACTTCCAATGGCCGGCTGAGTAGATCCGTCAGTGTAAATTATGTATTCATACTGATCTAGAGGCATTATTTCATTTGGGAGAGGATATTCTTGTTTGTATTGCAGAAATGCTTGTGGTTTTATACTTGGGTCGTATCTGTATTCAACATCTGTTGCAGTGAGAGAATTAGCCCATTGTATCCATCTTGGATGTAAGGCTTTAGCATTTGGAACGCTTGCCTTTGTAGCAGCCTCTAAGGCCGGTACCGGAGTCATGACAATTATTCGTTTACCCTGAGCCTGTGCTCTTTCTCTCACTACAGTGGTCTGTACTGCTGTCAGAAATTTTTCTGTGGAAGCAAAACGCATCTCAGCGTTTGTGTACAAGTGTGATTTGTATGCAATGGGTACTGTTTCGCCTTCATTAAATGTTAGGTAAGTGTACCCCAATTGACCCGCAACTATACAGATCACCAGGTTGCGGACATTTACGTGTGTCTGTAAGTGTTTAGACGCTATCATGTCAGCTTGTGTGTTCCTGTGTCCATTGTCTAACTGAAAAATCAGGTCTTATGAGGTCGTAGAAAGGTTTAACACTGCGTAATCCAAAATGTATGTTCTACCAAAATTCAGTAATCCCAGTATGGATTGTAAATTTTTCAATAATTTTGGAGGTTGAAGCAGCACACACTTTTCTAAAAAGTTAGCTGCCAGGCTTTTCCCTTCACTTGAAAGCTCATATCCCAAAAATCGGACATTGAGGTGGGCTATTTTTGATTTTTTAAAGTTAAATTTGTAGCCCTCAGAGGCGAATCCCAAAATTATGGTGCTCTCCCTGGTCAAGTGTTCCTGCAAGTCATCATCCATCAGATAAATATCATCTACATAGGACAATGTCTCCTCATCCAAATTCTGAAGTAACTCAGTTACTCTAGCGGAAAACAACCCAGGGCTGTTCTTATACCCCTAGGAGAGTCGACAAAATTGTCGCTGGGACCCCAGCGCTGAGAATGCTGTCAAATATCTGCTTTCAGGCGCTACATTTTGGCAGAAAAATCAATTTGAGATATCTAGTGTTGTTTTGTATTTTTTCCGCACAATGTTATTCATCAATGCAGCACAGTGTGCGTTCTGTACTGCAAATGTTTTAGTGCATGTGTTCAGATGTCTGTAGTCTAAAACTAGACGGTATGAATTATCGGGCTTCATTACGGGAAACAAAGGATTATTCATTGAAGAGGTGCAAGTTTCAATCACCCCCTGGTATTCAAGTTGATCTAAGATCTCCCTGGCCTGTTTCTTAGCTTCTTGTTTTATAGGGTACTGTCTCTGTGGAGTTGGAGTAGTTTTTACTGGGATTACATGGTGAGGTGACTCTTCATCCCACCCAACATGATTGCGATATAATGCTGGAGCAAGGGCTACCGCCCACTCCCGCGCGTATGTTTTAAGTATATGGGAACGATATAAGAAAAAGCTGGTAAAATTACAGTTTCTACCTTTGGGCAATTCATAACAATTTCAGGCGGCACATCTCTTTCAGCTAAAAGGATGTCATAGCCAAAAGTCAGGTTCTTCCAAAAAAGACCTTTAATTTTCCTGGGCTTGTCCCCTTCCATTTGGAGTGTTATCTCATGTAACCTATATGGGACGCTCACCCTAGTATCAGGTGTTTCCACCGTGATATTTTCATTCAGCTCCGCTGTCACCAGTAATTCCATCAGGTTCTGGCGAGCTATTGTTACTTCTGCTGCTCTGTCTAGCATCGTCAGAGCCCATTCCCCGTTCAATAGTTGAGTCCTCAGAATTCTTGGCATGTCTGATCTTAAGACCTGCTACTTTCTTCTTTTTAAATTGAGGTTTTGATTTTGTTTTTTCTTCTTTCTGTGAAGTGCATTCCGGAGCACGTTGCGTGTCTCTGGACTTTGTATGCTCTTCTTGTCTGTGTTCTGACCGTCCTTCCCTCTCTGAGTTTTTTGACGAACCCTGAAAGGAACGAGAGGAACGTGTATCAGTGTCCTGATACCTGTCAGGTTTTTTAATGTTATCTCTATTCCTAAGGTTATACCTCCTTTCGGAGGGCTCCTGTTGAGGAGACCTACCTCCGGATTTAGATTTATTCTCTCTATTCTTTTGTTGTTTGTTATTATCCCATTTCTTCTTTGAAGAAGCAGGTGTTTGCTTGGTGTTATCCTTTTCGGGACCACCCATCAGTTGAGGTTTTACTGCTCTAGCTCCCAAACTATCTCTACCTAATTCTGCATAGGTGTCTTCAATAATTTTGGGTAATTCACGTTCCTGTTGTAAAGGAGTGAAATCCCTTAGGCAAAATTACCTAGTAATTTCATCCCTAAGTTCAGAGAAGGTTCTGCTCCATACTCGTTCTGTATTTGTCTTAATACATCTGCTATTACTGCTAATGAAGGGATACCATGAGTCCTGGTATATATGGCAGCGAAAACTGTACCCCAAGTGGTACAATGCTCTATCTGGGGCGTTAGCCCCATGGGCAAGCAGATTGTTAGCATTCTGTGTTTTCTTGTGGGCTAGTGTGTGAAAATACTGCCTCTAGCTGTGTTATTTTTTGAGCTATCCAGAATGGCATTTGTTCACGTTTAGTGGGCATCTTACCCATAATTGGGTGTAGCATTTGTGGTGTTATTTTAGTTGTGGATGTTTGAATCGGTCCTGTTAGTACAGCTGTGGCTGCTGTAGTGTGTGTTCTCATCACAGACTGTGTCATGTTTTTGTAAAGTCTTAATAGTTCTTTATGAAGTGTACGTAAGTCTCCTACTGGCATTGTGTCAATGTCAGGATGTGGTGTATAGGCCGCTACTACTGGCCATGTTGCTCCGTCTCTTCTGAGCGGACCGAGTCTTACTTTATCTCTTGTATGGGGAAGGGCACCTTTAAACCAGTTTATATGCTCCTGGTAGGTGAGCGGAACTTCAATGTCCTCATACGGACAGTATTCGTTCGGTATGTCATTTTCCATATAATAATAATGAAATGTGTTTGTTCGTGCATCTGCTTGTGGGAATTTAACCCATGAATAGAATACCTCTGTTCTGTATGATTCGTGTGCCTCAATCACGAAGGTTACTGACCCACCCCTAGCTGATAAACCAAATGCTGATAGTTTTAGGGTGCTGGCATTTCTAACATTTTCAGAAATTTGTATTTCATCTCCCTCTACTGCGTCTTGGACTGAGAGATGTAGTGAACGCACAGTGTCATCTTGCTCAGTCATTGTTTTTAGTATGAAAAGTTTTTCAAGGGAACTGAGATAAGGTTTTATGCAAAATAGGAACAATTTGTCCTTCAAGCTTGATTAACCTACAGCCCATAAATAGGATTTGCCTACTTAGCTGCAGCGGATTTTTGTTCCCCCCCACTCCAGACGTCTCTGGGGAAATGCGAGTAGGGGTCTTGAGAATAGCACAACTGAACTACTCAGATTTGACCAGTAAATAAGTTCCAAACCAACGTTTGGGCGTCATGTTGTGTAGTTCCTATAAAACCTATATAGGATCTGCACGTTTAGACAACATACACTGCAGGATTGGTGTCCAGACTCTTTCTAGACACCCCCACCGGGTATGTTAGCCTGTATACCAGCTAGCTCACAGTGCCACTAGAAACCCCTCTTACCAAGGAGAGAAAAGTTCTTGGCAACTATTGAAGATGACAACCCTGATCCCTCAGGATCGTGGAAACAGTGTACTACTTTTCGCTCAGTCACTCGCACTCACTTTGTCTCAGAGAGATACACAGAATAAACGGTGTGGACGTTTCTCAATAAGCATTTATTGAACAGTCATCATTCTAGTGTAAAATAGGTGTGCTGAAACAACCATTAGACAGAAACAGATATAAATGATTAGACGCACTAACAGAGTAAAAAGATGGTAGATTTCTACCATTGTGCTAAAACCATGAATACAGGCAAGTATATAAAATACATGACAGTAAAAATGCGTACTCCTACGATGCGGTCCTAACTAGATGGACCTAAATGGACCTAGCATATATGTAGGTGTGCAGCCAAGAGTTCCTCTAGGATAAAGTCAACCCCATTACCTGAAGTAAGAGACTGTGGGACCCCGTCTTGGTCTCGAGCTGGACACCCCGCAAGGGATGTCAGACCACTGCGAGGTGGAGTATATGCATGCAGAAGCCTCAGCGCCTCGCGTCAGTGTGTCGGCAGGGAAGTTCTTGTTTCCCTCTTGATCTCAGCAAGATGTGATGTTTATATACCCAAAGGTGTACCCAGGGGTTCTACCTTGCTGTGCCATTGTAGGACTTAGGATGACGTAGGGAATCAACTTTGTACATAGTTATTATGCAGGAGATGGTAGTCCTGCTGAGTTTCCAAGAATCCTCATGCATAATGTATGAGGCTTTTACTAGGGTAAAACCCTGTGTCCTGTGTGCAGTGTCGTATCTAGGTAAAAGGTCAGTCCCCAAGAACCGTTATGTGTGTAATGGAGGGGAGAATATAGGTGAAGGTTTAGGATGTTACCTGAGCCTATATTGGGGCACCTATATGGAATATAACAGGCTCTGTGCTCCCGGGGAGTGTGGTGTGCTTCTGGGTCAGGTTGCCTGCCTTCTGGCTTTGTGGCAGTCCAGTAAGTCAGGCACAACGATGCCGGTCGACTGCACGGAGGCACTTGGGGGTCGAAGGTCCCGGTTTTCCTTTCCTTTATCTGGCAGTCCGTGGGTGAGTACCGCATAGTGGTTTTTTTGGTGTGTGTTGAGCAGTGTCCTTTCAGAGGGGCTGTTACTTGGATTACATAGTGCTTGGCTGTGAGTCTCCTGCGTCCTGGTGCTTGTCAGGATGGGCAAACACACTAGACAACGCAAACATGTGGAGGATTCTCCCTCTTCCTCTTCTGGGTCCTCTTCTTCTTCTTCTCCAGCACTGTCCAAACACCACAGGGAGGGGGATGATGCTCAGATCAAAGGCCTTATTAAGGAGACTTTGCGGGAGATGGGCGGGGGTACCCAGCCCACGAGCTCTGTCCCTGTTCTGCCTCTCATTCTTCAAGTTCAGATGAGTAGTGGAATGGGGGGAGCACAAAGGAAAGTTTGTAGATAAAGACATGTTGCCTGAGTTGATGAGGCTTGTTAAGTCCAACATGAGTTTTTCTGAGGATGAGGCTCCCAGCACGTCTGGCGGTTCATTGCTTCGCCAGTTTCAGAGTGCAGCAACGGTGGATGTGCCTGTCCATCCCTACATCCATGAGGTATTAAAGCTGGAGTGGAGGGACCCTGGTTATGCTGTCCTGTTTTATGGCCAAACTGTATCATATCCAGGACATGTCCAAGGGCTTGCCGGACGCTATTCAAATCGATTTCTTTGTTGCTAGTCTGGTGGGCCAGACCTCATTGGCTGAGGATGCTGTTATTAGGGATCCTGTGAATAAGAAAGTTGATGCTTCCCTCAGGAAAGTTTACTCAGGTTGTAATCTTCCTCTGCGTGCTGGGATTTATGTTGCTTAAACCCTCATTTCGAATGTCAAAGCTCTGTATCAATCCCTGGATGATACTTCGGACTGTTCTGGGTCTTAATTTGGATTATATCGAGCGACAGGTGGAGTTTCTTTTGGATGTGTCCTTTGATGTGGTGAGGGCCTTCGCTCTTTCGGGTAGAGCCTGTGTGGCAGCTCGCTGTAATATGGTGTTGAAAGAGTGGAAGACTGATTCTGCTCAAAGGGCCTCTGCCCTGCGTTTGTCTTTCCATGGGACTATGATGTTTGGGGAGGAGTTCTGAGGATGGGGTGGTCCTCCGTTTGGATTTCTCTTTTGTCCCGAAAGAGCCTTCGCAGCTCCATCATTCTCAGGAGGTGGTTCTACCTGCTTTGAGCGCTGGTAAGGTGTCTGGGGATGCTCTTCCTTGGTCGTTGCTGGATGTTAGTCATGCTTTGATTGTCTATCTGGATTGGACTCGTCTTTTCCGGAAGTCTGACTCCCTGTTTGTGTCTTTTGGGGTTTTCTCTCATGGGGGGGAAGGCCTCTTCTTCGTCCATTGGCCATTGGCTGATCAGGTCATTGAGTTGGCTTACTCCCTTTCTGGTTCCCCTCCTCCGGCTGAAGTGCAGGGGCATTCTACTTGTGGGATGACGGCCTCCTGGGCTGAGGTGCGGGGGTTTACCTGTCTGAGATCTGTAGGGCTGCTACATGGGCGTCCTCTAATATTTTTGTGCAACATTATTGGATCCAGACTTTGCTGGGTGATGATGCTAATTTTGGTTTGGGAGTGCTGCAGGCTGGGAGCTCCTGACTTCTTGCTCCTGTGTTCCAAGGAATCACTGGGTGTTGCTGTCTTCCTTTTGTCCTGGTGGTTTGTTGTTGATGAATCCCAGTGTGCTGCTTGGGTATTCTCACTTCTATATGAATGAGATGAGGACAGGAGGGACCTGTGGGTAATGACCTATTACTTACCAGTAATCTTCATTACTCCTGGTCCCATTGTCCTCGTCCTATTCATTACTCCCCTCCCTCCAGCACGGCAGGCCTTCATCTGGGACTTGGTAGTTCAGAGGGAATGCTGGGGAAGTAAGCTTATGTGCCCCCAGTGGGAGGGGGTGGGGTAGGAGTTGAGCATTCCTTTGTTCTTTTTTCTGTTGGTGAGATAGGATTATCTCACTTGTATATGAATGGGACAAGGACAACAGGACCAAGAGTAATGAAGATTACCGGTAAGTAATAGGGCAATATCTAAACTTGCCTTCCTACAGGATAGCTTTGTAAGATTATTGTAGGAAACACTGTAAGAAAGTTGTATGGCGTGACAGCCCAGTAGTGCGTGATAGCAACTACAACAATATCACTATGCAAGCTGCAGTCCATCTAGTGTCCTGTAGAAAATTAGTAGAGAAAAACATGTTTGCTTCCCTGTGGTAAAGCAAGAGGATGGTTTTGTATGGGAATATTTTAGAGGAAATGGTGTGTAAATTGTGCATATATACATTTGCTATACATATCTAATGGAACGGTATATGGTTAGAAAAACGCATATGCTTTGGGAAAAGGTGCAAAGTCTGCTCTGTGAGATGTCCGTTTGGGTTCAGTGCAGCCAAGTAGCAAATAGGGCATTAATGCATGCATGGGTAGCCATTGTACAACCAGGACGGCCCGATTTGTGCTATATTTCTGGTATATCCACATTAGAAATATTTACACACGATACATCTATATAGAAATTATTTACCTACTGATTATCCTGAAAATCTGACATGCATTCCCAGCTCTGTAACTTACACAGGCCACAGACGCACCTGCAGACGCCTGGAGAAGAACTGGAGAAACACCAAGACAACCGAAAACCACACCACCTACAAGGACACCTTGACGGACTACCATAACCAGATCAGACCCACCAAGAGGAACTTCATCCACAACAAAATCCTGGCCAACTCCACCAACTCCAAGGAACATTTCAGTGTCATTCAAGAATTCACCAACCCACGCAGCGAAGCCACAGACATCACACCATCCCAAGACCTCTGCGACAAGCTTGGAACCTATTTCCACCTCAAGATCAAAAACCTCTATAACAACTTCATCGACCATCCACCAGGTGCCACAGACGGCCCTCCGCCCCCCAGAAACACCAGCCAGCCCACCATCTCCAACTGGACACCGATCACAGCCGAAGACACCGCCTCGACCATGAAAAGCATCCACTGGGGGCCCCCACCGACCCCTGCCCCCTCACATCTACCACAGAGCTACGGCCGCCATCGCACCCGAACTACAACGCACCATCAACACCACCTTCAAAACAGGCACCTTCCCAGATGACTGGAAGCGCACAGAAGTCAGACCCCTGCTCAAGAAGCCCACAGCTGACCCCACCGACCTCAAGAACTATCGGCCCATCTCGCTCCTCCCCTTCGCAGCCAAAGTTGCAGAGAAAACAGTCAACAGGAAACTGACACGATTCATTGAAGAGAACGCCGTCCTCGACCCGTCCCAATCCGGATTCCGAAGCAACCACAGCACAGAGACCGCCCTACTTGCCGCCACAGACGACATCCGCACCCTCCTGGACCAAGGCCAGTCCGCAGCCCTCATCCTACTCGACCTATCAGCGGCCTTCGACACCATCTCCCACCGCACACTAGTCACCAGACTACACGACGCAGGCATACAAGGAACAGCCCTGGACTGGATCTGATCATTCCTCACCGGAAGAAGTCAAAGGATCAGACTCCCACCCTTCCTCTCCGACCCCACGAAAATCACCTGCGGAGTCCCACAGGGTTCATCACTGAGCCCCACCCTCTTCAACATCTACATGGCCCCCCTCGCAGCCATCGTCCGACAACACGGCCTCAACATCGTATCCTACGCCGACGACACCCAGCTCATCCTCTCCCTCACCAAAGACCCCACCACTACCAAACTCAACTTCCAGAAAGGAATGCAAGACGTCGCAGTCTGGATGACCAACAGCTGCCTGAAGCTCAATGCCGAGAAGACAGAAGTCCTCGTCCTCGGTACCACCCCTTCTGCATGGGACAGCACCTGGTGGCCGACCGCCCTTGGAAGCCCACCTACCTCCTCAGACCACGCCAAGAACCTCGGCATCGTACTCGACTCATCACTCACCATGAACCGACAGGTCAACGCCGTCACCTCCAGCTGCTTCAACACCCTCTGCATCCTCCGCAAGACCTTCAAGTGGATCCCCCCTGAGTCAAGGAAGACAGTCACCCACGCACTCATCACCAGCAGACTGGACTATGGAAACGCACTCTATGCCGGCATCAACAAGTCCCTACTCCGCAAACTCCAAACAATACAGAACACCGCCGCCAGACTCGTCCTCGGCATCCCCCGACACAAAAACATCAGCCAACACCTACGAAGTCCACTGGCTCCCCGTGGAGAAAAGAGTCACTTTCAAAACCCTCACTCACGCTTACAAATGTCTACACAACAACGGACCCAAATACCTCAACGACAGAATCAACTTCCACGTACCCAAAAGAAACCTCCGATCTTCCAACCTCGCACTGGCCGAAACCCCGCGCATCCACAGAGCCAGAGCAGGCGGAAGATCCTTCTCTCACATTGCAGCCAAGACCTGGAACGAGCTACCGGCAGATATCAGACGCGCCCCCTCCCTGAACACCTTCAGGAAGACCCTCAAGACCTGGCTCTTCGGCTAAACAGACCTGCGGACGCCCCCCCTCAGCGCCTTGAGACCCTCACGGGTGAGTAGCACGCTCACAATTCCCTGATTGATTGATTGATTGACACCCTGATTGAGAGCGCAAGTGACGCACCCGTGAATTAAGAAACCTAACTAAGCAATAAATTCACTGCATGGGTATTGGTTTTACAATGAGTAGATATGTGTACATGCCTGTTAATACATTTCATGTATTTTAAAATGGATGTTTCATGTGATATTTATTGAAACGTTCTGATCTACATTTCTAGAGTCAACCAGACCTGCTGACAAAATAAATATTTGTATTGTGGCCAATCGGCCCTTGGTGAGATGTTTGTATTTAAAATATTTTTTAAAGGGATTCAGAAGGCCTATGGATTTGTAATGCTTTCCTATGGCATTAATAGTAGTTTTAGCAGTAGAACGTTCTGACCATGACACTGTGTTGCATTTATTTTTGAACATTACATGTAATGTAACGAACATTAATTGGCTAAAAGGATGTTACCACAGCTAGATAATTTCAGGTCTGATGCGAGGTATGAAAAGGTTTGCCCAAGACAGAGGCAGGTGAACATGAAGGCAAGGCATAGCCAGGGAAATATTTATCCCCGCTAGCGAGTGGGGCTGCGCACACTATCCAAGCATAGTATCAAGGGCATTCAAAGGGGGTTCAGGGGTGCTGAAAGAAGGTAACCTTCCTGAAGAGAAAGGAAGGGAGCAGGCGGCGGAGTCACCGAGACGGAGACACATAATAAACATTGTGGGTGCCAGAAGCCGATCTCTCATTTCTAAGCTGGGAGATAACACGTACACCATCAATACATGCACCAGAAAACTTTTACAGCAGTTATAAGATGAACTCAAGTGATTTATGAGCTGCTAACAAGGGTCAAGAAAACATTCACCGCCAGCTCATATACTCAAACTTCATGTTATAACAAAGTTGTACTGTAATAAATCAAGGAAACAGGCTGTTTTATTTTTTCAAATATATATATTTCTTACTAACAATATACGTAAAAGCTAAAATAGAAAGCCCTTTTTAATAAACCTTTCAAATTTAGAAGTTGCTTTAATACATGGAAGTATGGGTTGTCTCAGCGCATCAAGAAATGTTTTAAAAGCAGGCACATTGGAAATGGAAGGTGAGGTGGTAACATGGCCAACTATCAAAGGCAGTCAATTCACTAAAATGCTAGGGGTAGTGGAAGTGGCATCACAGGAAATGACATCACATCAGGGCTGAACAGGCCGCACAGGGCATCGGGCGTTTGCATGAGAGGCTGGAAGGGTGGGGGCGGGTTTTGGAGCTGTGGGGGCCGGTTTTGTTACTGGGGCTGGTTTTACACTAATGCTGCAATATCTGTCCCCAGTAACAAAAGCAGCAGTGCTGGGGGCTGGTTTTGTTAAGCAGCAGTGCTTCACATGTGCTCCCCCCAAACACCCCTCTCTGTGGGGAACAGTCCGCCAAAATTGCCAGGGCTACTTCGGATTTCCAGTCCGGCCTTGCATCACATGATCTTTGACGTTGAATCCTCTCAGATAGTGATGTCATATGATCTTAATCCTGATGACATCATAATAACTGACATCACTGAAGCTAAGAGCCTTTTAAGCACACAGTTATATATTAACACAGCAGTTACTAACACAGATATTAGTCTATTATATATACCACTTACATTTTAAATAGAGTGCTGACATAATAGGCACACCTCTCTTTTTAGTGCATGAAAAATGATGTGTTTGTTGGAAGAGAAGAATGTTTAAGGCCACAAAAAGCATAAAACAACAGTGGGATGCCAATTTATTTATACCACAAACTTACATGATGTAATGCTTTCCCTAGTTTATGCTCCAAGCATAAAATGCACAAGAGGAAAAAAGATATTTAAAAAACAATAGTGGTCTTGTCCTTGTGCATTTCTTCATGTAGACCATATGGTGAATATGAACTAAGTTATTGGCATAAGTTATTCCTCGACATTGTATACATTTTAATTAGCATCACTCCTAAGGCATTATCACTCACTAAAGAACAGAGGTGAGGTTTTTTATTCAAACATGTCATTTTCCATGTGTTCACAGTAATGAAAATAGGCAAAATCTTGTTCAAAAATGTATATATTTTTATTTTATTTCTTTATTTTATGCGGCAGAGTACACTTTAAGCTTCTGTATGTATTTGTTTTTGCAGAGCTAAGTTTATTGCCTGATGTTGTAATCTGAGCTGTAGAAAGTAAATAGTGCACATCACAGCCCTGTTTATCTTCTGTTCTTGACATTGTCTTCGCCACCACTGAGGGCAGGGGTCGCAAAGGTAGTGCCAGGGTTGCAAGGGCCAAGCCAGAGGTTGCAACTGTGACCCATAAATGAGGTCCATTCACTCGATGCTTCACCCGTCATGGCCCAACCCAAAACAAACAAGCATTGGCATAGCCAATAGGTCTCGCTTTTGGGATCTTATAAGTATTTAGTTATGCAGCACAATATCCTTGGTGAAACAACATCAACTGTTGCATGGCTAAACACTTATAAGGTCCCCAAGGCGAGACCTATTGGCTATGCCAATGCTTGTTAAACTATGGTGCCAGCCAGACATGCTGCAAAGATGCTGAACAAGTTCATAGAGTAGACCGGTCACAGCCAGGGAGTAGTGGGGGTTAAAAACAACAGATCGGTTTGGTATGAGACAAATACAGAACATCTTGGGTAGCTTAGGAAAATGTCAAAATGTATGCAAGATCTGTGGGGTGTAGGATGGTCTGGTAACTCCTAGGCGATACTTATTGCAGTGCAGAGCATATCTGGCTTCCTAGTTGAATTTTCCTCTCCGTGTCCTCACCACCCTACAACGCTTCTTGCGTATATGTTTTACTTACTTAATTGTTTAACACAGTTTAAAAATCAGACCTTAACAGGTAACGGAGCCCTTTGTTCCGCTGCCGCCCTTGGACACTGCTAGCTGACATTAAAACAGGTATTCTTTCAATAAAAATAGTTAAAAAAAAACAAAAAACACAGGTATTCTTAAAATATTGCGTGTGCTGTCTATGCCTTGAGAAACCACTTCAACTTTTCAGACAAGGTCAGGCGGTACAGAATCTTTCTGGAGATTAACCATGTCAGCAAAAATGTTTAAAAGGTTAACATCTGCAGAAGCTCATGCAGCAAAAATATCTTTAATGACCCTGAAAAGTTGGCTCTGCTTTTTCGCATCGATCGGCCTTAGGATTCCAATGCATGACTGTGCTGAAATCAAATTACCAAAAATAGGATTTCTACCAACATAAAGCGTTCTACTTACAAGACCTGCGCTTTGCCGCTACAGAGTCAGCTGACACCAGATTAAAGTACAAACACGTGATCTCCCACTTCCTTCCTTGCCACATCCCCGATCCACTTTGTTGTAGTAGACGCTGTTTCCAGAAGCATTTTTGGGCGAAAATTCAAACCGAAACGCCAGGTACACGTATACTGAATAACCAGTGAGGCCGTTCTTTCTCATACAGCATGATAGAGGAAGAAAACATCAGCACTCGAGTAGGTCACGTGGCGGTGGTCTGCAAGCACATCTGCTGTAAACAAGGAACACGGAAGCGCTCTACGGCGCTGCCTTAAACTGGTTAGGGAAAATGCCATTTACCTTTACTGATGTAAAAATCTTATCAGATGGGTTTTGGGGAAGGACCCGCGATTCTTTTAATGTATTTTGTCATAATAAAAGAAAAGCAAAATACAAAAATATTTTTTAGCTACAAAGGTGCTTCTCACGAGCAGTCCTCCTGATACTTAGTTTTGTTTTAACTTGTTCACGCTTCGGGTTTATCTAAAGGATGTGGGCTAGCTAGCAAAATCCATTAGGAGAGGCGGGGAGCCAAGGGTCAGGCTTTGCTTTTAGAGCCCCGCAGTGACGTCGCAAGAGGAGGAGGAGGCGGGTTGGGGGGGGGAAAAGGGACAACATTTAATTTAAAAAACAACATACCTGCAGCTGGAAACGCAATTCCGAGGCTGCGGAGGGACAGAGAGAGGCAGGAGCGGCTTGCAGGCACGCCATACAGCTTTACACGTACCTTGCTCGGAAGTACAAATGTCGGCAGGCTGGCGCAGGCTAACTCGGGTGGCGGGCTACCACAGAGGTAATTAGAGCGGCGGAGACCTGGATCCCAGCAAGGCGTCCTCAAACGTGGGGGTCCAGTGCAGGCAACAAATAGGAAAAAAAAATGGCGGCCGCGCGGTAAAAAAATAAATAAACAGTGGTGCGCGCGCACCACAGAGGAGCGGAGGGGGGGAGGAGGGAGCGCGGCAGCCTGCTCAGCTGACCAGACGCTCGTGCGTCATGGCCTTTTGCCGGCATGTGTTTACAATTATCGCGCCCGCGTCTGGGCACGATAATTGGAAACACATGTTTGCCGCGCGTACCCATCCCAAAAAGGCCAGCCACGACGCACGAGCGTTTTTTGGACTGCTTTTCAAACTCACTTACTAAAAGTCTTCGCCTCTAAGCAGCGCTTGCGCGCTACTCGAGGCTCGACCTAAAAATGATAATAAATAGCATATTACACTCTCCACATCAGCATAAATGCATATACACAACCCCCTCTTTGCACGCCTGAAGGCTTCAGATTGGGGGTTGCTTTCACAGAAGATGGATGTAGGATAGCTTCAAAAAACCTAAACAAATTAACTTAAAAATGTTTGTAAAGGTAAGTTCAGTGGCGCTGGAACTAGGCGTGCGGGGTTTGGGGGGTGGGGGCTACAGCAGCCCCTCCTTTCATGGAATAAGATCGACAGGAAAATAGCTGATAACAGTCTTTTGAAGCATTTTTTAGCAACACACGCTCAAAAACACATTTTAAAGTGAAATTTCAGGTATACTTAAACTTAACATGGACATCTTTTTCAAACAAACTACTACTTTTATGTACTATGCATATCTTTGTTTTCATATCTGTGTTTCTATTTGACAACAAAATGTAGGCATTCTTTAACTGGAAACTAATGACAGGTTGGCTGGGGCACAGCGATGGTCAAAGGAGAAAGTCAAGTCAGAGGTTTCTTAAAAACAAAGAGCTATAAATATCTTCTACTTCTTCATGTATAATGAGGTTAACTGTTTTAGAAATGCAGTCCTCATAAGGTATATTACATCTTAATATTGAAGTGTGATGAGAACAAATGTTTCTAGTAGGAATGAGACAAAACCGGATACGTAGATGTACTTTGGGGGATGCACAGAAGGTTAAAATAAACTGATTTTGCAATGCTATTTCACAGTCATTTAATTTTTCGGTGGAAAAAGAAACCATTACAGATTAACATATCAGTGTATTTTGTGACACAACATTGTGTGCAATCATAGCAGATTAAACAAATTAATGGTACACATTATTGCCCTCATGTCAGGTTACTTGGAAATATCGGCAGGTAAAATTGATCTGGCTTTATCTACACATTCTGAGTTTTGCAGCGAGGAATGAGGGATAACCTGAGGATTTGGATTTAACCCATGGTACCCCATGGCAAAAATGCATATTTCCCCTCGTCATAAACTGCAAAATGTGAAATCGGGAACTTTTTTTTTCTCAAGCACCTTTCATCAGATACTACCGCATGACAAAAAAAACATGGGTCTCACATTTACTCAGGACATGGAATGTTAAATCAAGGACAAACAACCTATATCACCTGATTCGCCATTTTGCGCTGAACCCAGAATGACACCCTATATGTTATGCTGTGTAGAGCCAGAGTCATAAAAACCTTTGTACTTGCAAAGTCAGCGGTGCTTATTGTGTGCATCCAAAGCCACGTCTGGTGGCTTAGTGTAGTCATGCATCCACTCCAGGAATCTGTGGCTGACCTCATGGTAACAGGTTTGAGTCCTTGAATATTCGCTCAGTCTTCCAGCCTTTGGAGGTTGATGCAATGAGTACCTTTGAGTTGGGTAATACACAAATGATTTGCAACCTCTCCTGTGGTCGGAAGGCAGGGTAAAGCAACAAGTTGTCAGTGTCAGGAGGAACATATTTTCAGAGTGCAAGTGGTCAATTTTTTGACAGCCTGTATTCTGTACCTTAAGACTATGAACATAGTGAGGATTAGGACAAAGGCATGCTTCCTCAATGTTTCTTACACAATGGCCCATTGTGGCATTGCTCTCTTTGTCCCTTTAAGTTACAGAGGTTGTAATGCCATCATACTGCATATTTCAGTAAGACTACGGTCTGAAACTGCAGCCTTCTATCCTAGCATTTGCTACTGTGCACAGTGATACCAAGCCTTTTATTTTAATACGACCAACTCAAAGGAAGGCTACATATTGTCAAAAACAGACCACGTGGCTCTGGGTAATACGAAAGACGATGTTTGAGCAAGTTTATGCATTATCGAGTGTAGGCTTCTGAGGTATTCAGATTTTTATCATGAATAGAGTGTAAGCATTAGCAAGAGCAGAGGAGTGATCTATATGAGGTTTGGGTGTGATATGTAGCAACAATGAGCAAGTCAGAATGGTATTAAGAGCAGAGCTCCAAACAATCAAGGTTTTTAGTGATTCTGTTATACATAAGACTCTCAGTGACTTTGGATTTTTGGAACATAATTCCGAGTGTAGCTGTGTATTTTCAATACAGAGATCTCAGTAATTCTAGGTGTTATCAAGACCACTGCTCTGTGTAAGTCTGTTACATTACTAAATATTGGGACCGAAATGTCCTCTGCATGCAATGGACATGCGCCGCTGCCCTGAATGCCCATCTGGGCAGCGTTATGATCCATAATGCTGATTTTCGTTGTCATGCTGTGTGCTTAACTCACCCTTGGTCTACATTGGTTTGGTGTGAAGTGCTGCACAGCGCATGAGTGGTGTATTTACACTAGGTGTGTGTGTGCCCTGGGAGGGTACTATACAGAGATAATGCAGTGCTGAACAGTTCGTACATGGTGAGAGCATGTGCTGTGTGTATGTGTGTCTATGAGTGCTACAACACATGGAGCATGTAGTGCTGTGCAGTGTGTGCATGGCAAATGCATGTGATTGATGTATGTGTGCCTTTGAGTGGTACAGTGCTGTGCAGTGTGTGTAAGTTGTATGCAAGTACTGGGTGTATGTATGTGTGCCTGTGGATGGTACAATATATGGGGAGCCCTGGGTTCTATTTCGGGAGGCTCAGGCCTGCAAGGTAAAACATGGAGAGGAGGTAGAGAAATCCCCTCACACAGGTTTGTGTGTTGCTGCATTCCTGTAAGCTGGGTGGGACACACACTGGAGAGTCGAGAGACAGGCTTTCCCTGTACACTTCAAAGGGTACTCTTTAATTCAGTGAGAAGTCACAAGGAAGGGGCCTGGGCACATCTTAGGAAGAAGATGGAGCTGATAAGAAAATCATAAAGAGTAAGGCTGGGGCCCTGGGCTAACCTTTTGATACACATATCACTGAGGCTGCCATTCAGGTGTGAACTCTAGTCAGTCCCATGTTCTGTGTTGTATGGCTGTCAGCTTTGGAGTACTTCCTGCTCTAACAAACTATTTTCAAGAGGAAGAAGAAAGCAGAGAAGTGAGAACTTCAAAAGAAGCTGACCACCAACATAACCTTCAAAGACTCAGACTTTAAATCACATTTGGTGTCTGGAAATGGGCAATAAGAAGAGGAGCTTGAGACCTCATCTGCCAAGCAGCCAAATGGGCTGTGTGAGATGGGGAAGCTCTACAAGACATCTGCCTGTGACCAGGACTGGGTGCTAAGGGCTGCTAGTCTCCTTGCTGTGTGAGGGGACATCACCCAGGGAAACCAAGACCGCCTGCTCTGGAGCCTGGAGCACTTGTGCCTGCCTGCTTGCCAAGACCAGTGTGTCCTGTGAGGAAGAGGAGAGTTTTGGAGAAAGTGAGGTCCAGTGGCAAGCCCTGTCGAGTGGACTCCCTTTGTGAGGGGTGAGGAGATGACTGCTGCACTGATCGAGTCATTGCCCTGTGCAGAACAAAGTCAGTGACCCTCATATGTCTGGGCGTTCCGGATCTGATAGAAATATATACTTTGGCCGAACACGGCTTGGGTACCAAACCACATCCCTGTGACCTTAGGGATTTTAGGAGCACAGGATTAGACAGACTGGTCCCTACTCCTGTATGGAACTGGCATTGTGTCCCGGTAACGTAGGACCGTGCTAGGTTTACGTCACGTCTGGATGGTAGTTGTGACTCTACCGACTATAAGGCATGATTAGTGATATGCTGTTAGTACCTTTTGAATTACGGTTTTGCCTATAAAAGTTTATTGAGTGTTGTTGGATTTGGCCTTTTTGCAGGGTCATCCCGAAAGTTTTGTCTTCCTCTGGTATTTTCTCTGACCTGTTGTTGGTGGTTTTTGGACTCTGGGCACTTTATCACTGCTGTTCAGTGCTAAAGTGCAGGTGTTCTCTATGGTAAACTTGGTAAGATTGGTCTACACCTGTTTGGCATATTTAATTTACCTATCAGTCCCTTGTACAGTGGTATCTCATATACCCAGGGCCAGTAAATTAAATGCTACTGGTGGGCTTGCAGCGCTGCTTGCGCCACCCACCAAAGTAGCCTTTCAAACCTGTCTCAGGCCTCAGCCATTGCAGGGCCTGCACGCACAGTTTGCTGCCGCTGTGACGTGACACATAAAGTGGTTGCCGCGTCCGGGACTCCCCTTTTACTACATATCAGTCACCCCTAAGGTAGGCCCTAGCTAGACCTATGGGCAGGGTGCGGTGTAGGTAAAAGGCAGGACATGTGCATTAACTGTGTGGCATGTCCTGGTAGTGATAAACAGCCTATTTGGTTTCTCACTGCTGTAAGGCTGCCCTCTCATAGGAATACATTGTGGATTCAATGATATGTGTTTCAGTGGTAATTCCTGACATGAGAGGAGTAGCGTGATCAAGTTTGGTATGTTTGGAATAGTGGTGATAAATGCTGCGTACTGGTGCTCACAGATTTATTTTCACTATTTTAGAAGTGCCACTTTTAGAAGTAGGCATTTCTGTGTGCTATGTGTCTTTGGGCCTGCCTGTTGTGTATTGACTGTCTGGCCTTGGAGTGACAGGGGCTGGGGAGGTGCAGTGGCTCCAGAGGGTCTGGGTGAGTCAGCGCTAGGCTGAATTGGCCTGATCTGCATTTGGAGTAGTGGGAGGAGTAGCACCTGAACCTGAATAGGGCTGTGCCTGCCTTCCACAATGATGGCTCTGCCCCCCCTGTGGTGTGTCTGGGGCCAGGGCCTACACTAACAATAGAGGTGGTTGTGCACTTGAAAAGATGTGTGTAATTGCCCCCCTAGAACTGGTTTGGACTGGGCACAAAGCCCTGTGTCAGGGGGAAGAACAGAGACACTTAGTAGTATAAATATTGGGGCTGTGACCCATTGTCTGTTGTACTAACCGAACTGTCCTTACTGAGGACAGGATGAAGAGGACTGCTGGGCGCTAGGAGGAACTGCCATGAAGGACTTCCCCTCTGCTGGAGGGCCCTGTGAGCTGGCCTGCCTGGGTCCAGCTCTGCCCTGGGGGACCTTGGACTCCGCGCATGGTACGTGCTGGATTTTCACCCTGCATTTAGAGAACGAAGTGTCCTTGTTCTGGGAAGAGCGCCCGGCGCAAGAAGGGCGCTGTGCTGTCTACTTTCTCCCTCTGATCGCTGCGGGGTGGGCGCTTTTCCTGGCCCTGGGGAGAAGAGCGTCTTGCTTGCTCTCCTCTTTGAGGACTGCGAGGTGGGGGCTTGAAGTGGCTGTTGGAGCTCCGGACGGGAGCTCAATCTCCAAGTGCTGCGGGCGCAGAGGAACGCACTCGCACCATGAAGAGCAGCCACGCGGTGCACAGGAAGCCAGGCGGTGGCTGCCTGGTTGTGAGCGGGGCTCCCGTGATGACGAGGAGAGCCCCGTGTGTTGCCTGAGCCTTTTGGGGGCGGGTCCAGTGGCGAAGTTGAGCCGGAGCCTCGCGGGCTTCCCGGGCCGGCCAAGAAGAAGGGACGCGAGGCCGCAGTGCTGTTGCCTTGGCCATCGGGAGGTCTCCAGATAGTCTTTGGGAGCCTGACTTGCCAGAGTGAGGGTGAGTCCAGCCATTGTGGGGATTGTCTTCGTGGGGGGGGGCAAGTGAGGTCTTCCCGCCCTCTGGAGCATTGCGCTACCTGTTGGTAGCATTGCAGGGATTTCCCCGACCCTGGACACGAGACCAGGAGAGGTCTCCAACTTATTTTTGACACCCGCAGCTGCGCCTGGGAGAGTCGCGGCAGCTGCCGGTTGTGTGTCCTGTTAGGGGCCTCCTATTGTTCCTAGGGGCCATCATGGGGTGAGCCCAAGACAGGCCCCCACCGCAGTATTTTGGAGGCTGCATCACAGGACAGGGGGGCAGCTGCCTCTCACTGTTGGGGACTATTTTGTACCAAGGAGTTATTGGCTAGTTTTGGGGAGTTCCTCCTGGGTACACACTGCTAGTGTGCACTAAGGTGCACTGATGACTATGAAACTTGCATAAGATGCTATGCTGAGTACTGCTACTGCATAATGTGTTTGTGCTAAGTGTACCCTTACCAGTAGTTACCGGTTGTCTCACTAACTGTGAGTTGTGATGTTATGACAGTTGACCAATTGGCCCCGTGGTGTATATAATCCCTGTAAAGTCATGCCAAGTGCCAGGTGGCACAGTGTATATATGTGATTACGTTCTAATGTGTTTTATGGATAATACAAAGGCTATTTTTACATAACCTTGTGTGGAGTTTCTTTTGTGGTGTGCCTAGTGTGTCGTTGCTGTGTGAGTGTGTTGCGCAAACGCTTTACACATTGCCTCTGGGATAAGCCTGACTGCTCTGTCAAGCTACCAAGGGGGTGAGCAGGGGTTATCTTCAGTGTGTAACTTCCTTGCCCTGACTAGAGTGGTGGTTTCTGCCTGGCTTAGGCGCATGCCCTAGCCAACCAGAAATCCCATTTCTAACAAATGTGATTTATTTATGCCCTGATGAAGCCCTGTTGAGGGTGAAACGCGTTGGCTGCGCTGTTGTTTTTTGACTTCGTACAATAAAGAAGCACACATCTTCAACACAGAAGCCTCAAGAATAATTGTTTTACTTATTGTCTTGTTGCTATTGCTGCCTCTCTGTTATGAATTGTTTATTGTAGGGTATGGTCTACGAGCAGCGGACCATTGAGGTGGGCAACATTGTCAATTACAACTTGATTGTACTTTGATGTGATGCATAGGGCAGTGCGGCCCTAATTCCCTTGGCTGCTTAAGGTAGTTTGAATAAGATTTTACTTTAAGTAAAATAAAAAACCTTAGAACGTTACTGAAAAACATTTACACTGGTTAAAGTGAATTTAAAGTTAGGTAAGGTGATACTATTTTAGCCTATGTTTAAAAAAGCCCTAGAAATTAACTGAAAAAACAAAGGCTAAAGTGACAGTATAGTTAGGTTTCTTGTAATTATATAAAAACTAATTTTTAAAAAACCTGATTTTCACTAGTTATTCTTTATTAGGCTAAATATAACTTGCACCCCAACACTCACTGCTCATGACCTCACATATTACACCACTCACTACATGTTAAATTACATCCTTGATGACCTCACTGATGACATCTCAAATGACATCATTGATGATGTCACTCATGGCATCATCCAAGATACAGCCCCTCAAATGGAAACAGTGTATTACTGGAGACAAATCTCATTCAGTACAGTAAAAGGTATATGGCGCCCACTTTAGTGAACACATTAAAGCAAGGTAGAGACTGAAAGCAACAAGGGTGAGTTGAGGTTGTATGTTTCAAATAGACTGTGTCTTAATTCAAAGGCCAGTTATCAAGAATATGTGAGAAAAATGAAAGTTTCTCCTTACAATACATTATTCACCTGTGGATATCTGTGTACAAGCAGATGTTAAAGAGTGTCATTTAGTGCTATATACAATTTCTAAATAATCTAGAGATTTATAAAGTGCAGATATTTATTTCCAAAAATTCAGTGAGAAGTCTGAGACATTTTTATACATTGTTGTAAAATGTACAATCTATTTGTGACTCACTTATAGACTGTTCAAGTTGCAGTACGATTGCAAGCATTGCAATTGTATTTATATAGCGCTTACTACCCCTGACAAAGCATTGAAGCGATTTTCGGGAAGTAGTACTCGGGAACCCAAAATGGATTAATGGTGGATTAGTGTAGGGAAATATAAATTGTTAATTCAAGCGGTAGACATGTGAGTCTGTTAGTTGGATGGAATAGAATAAAGGAGGGATAGGGGAGGGAAGAGTCTAGAAAGTGGTATTTGGGAGATCATAATAGTAAAATGAGGTTTGGGATGAGACAAAGGAGATATAGATGAGAGAAGAGTCTAGAAACTGTTATGAGGGAGATCATAATAGTAAAATGAGGTTTGGGATGAGCCTAAGGAGAGATAGAGGATAGAAGAGTCTAGAAACTGTTATTAGGGAGATCATAGTAGTGCAATGAGATTTGGTATAAGTCAGAGAGTGGAGGTAGAGGATAGATTGAAAGAGGTATAGGATGAGACAGAGCAGTAGATACATAACTACATAGATGGATATACATGTGCCACTGTGGAGATGTGAAGCGTGATGGGGGTTTCCTTTGGCCTGATGGGCCACTAAGACACTGAGAAATTGAGCAATTCTGGGTCACAATCAACCTTTGACTTGTTCTTCACCGCCACCTCAACTTTTATTGGAGTCTTGCATGTCTGCGGACAATAGCTCACGCAGAATGACATGGATGTGGTAAGATGACTGTTAAAATGGTGCACACCATTGAGGTTATTTCAGAAATTTGTGTAAGGTACTTCTACAGAACACAGAGTATTGTCCATGGACTGGTAGCGCATGCCTTACTATTAGGTAATGTATAAAAGTGAAGCTGTTCTCTTAAAATTCTATGTCACATGAGGTATTTAACAGACATATCTTTTTAAGGTAAATATTAACCAAACACTGTTTTGAATAGTATCATAGTTTTAATAAGTTGCATATCTCAGCAATGTCGACCAAGCTATTACATTTTTAAGCTACTCAATACCAGTAAAAAAAAGAGCATAACATCTGCTTATTGTGTGTGACTTTGAGATATGCTTCATATTCTGCTTGTTAAGAAGGATACGTGCAATAGTACTACAAATGTTATCGAAAACTAAATCTACGTGTATCTTGCGGAATACCTTCCAGTATAAAGAACTTACAGTAAACTGTCACATCCATTGAAAGATTTCATTAGTGATGTGATCAAGGATGTAATTTAACATGTCAAGTGTGATGTAATATGTGAAGTCATAAGTAGTGCATGGTGGGGGTGCAAGTTATAGTTAGCTCAGTAAAGTATAACTTTTAAATTTCAGAGTTCTTTTATTTATTAAACATTCATTTTTATATTATCACAGCACCTACCTTTATGCCACTTTAATCATTGTTTTTTCAGTGAATTTCTAGGGTTTTGTAAATGTAATCTTAAATCTTATTACTTTACCTAACTATAACATCACAATAATCTTTGTGTTTTTCAGTACATTTCTATGGTTTTCGATCATATTCTCCAAGACCCTCACTGAGCATAGCTTTAAACTATCTGTGGAATGGGGCCAGTGGGTTACGGTACCCCTACCCTGCCCAATTATAACTTCATTTTTGTTTACACACAGGACTCGGTACCTGTGTCCTGTAATTTCTCTTCATGTTGTGGTCAGCCAATCAGATTGCTCAATCCTGTGGTCCGGGAGGGGTCAACGTGAAAGAAAGCCCTCTGGGCTGCTCATAGTGCCCTATTTTTTAATTTGCAGTATCGCAGGGAGACCGCAGGGGTCCTGTCGGACCAACCGTCCAGATATCACTATAAATAAACTCCAATTTCTCGAAAATGGCTGAAAGGATTTACATCAAATAACCAAAAAGCATGCTTTCTGAGTAGAAATCTAACTTCCTTCCAAATTTTGTGTAATTCTATAATGTAGCAATAACTTACGTCCTTGCCATGCACAGTTTTATCATCAATGATATCGTTTCAGATGTTGCAGTGATGTTATCACTTATGTATTCAAACATGTCCTGAGTGATATATTATGTGAGGTCATAAACAGTTTATGGTGAAGGCACAAGTTGTAGTTACTTTAGGGCATGAGTTATTGCTACTTGAGATAACTGTTAAATTTCAGTTTTTTGTCATTTAAAACAATATGTTTTAACTCACATTTCTTCCGAACTATAATATCCCTTTGAACTTTGTTTTTTATTGAATTTCTAAGTTTTTTTAACATAATGTAGGATGTGGCGTAGGGTTGGGTACAGGCCCCTGTGAGCGCCCTAGATCCCCACTGGGTACGGGCTTTAGCTGTGTGCCCAACCCTCGCTGGCACCCAATTGCCCCCCAGCGCATGGCCTTTAGATCTGCAGGCATTCAACCTCCCACAGTGCACAGACTTCGGCCTGGCTCAGCGTAGGGTTGGGCACAGTCAAGCAGACTTACTGACTTTGTCAAAGGGTCACAACACTAAAATATAAAAAGTGGGCCTATTGGCTTTATCAAGGAGTTAGCATATCAACATATATAAATCAGGTCTATCATCTTTGACCTAAACTCACCAATAACTTCAATCAAATGTATATTTCACAAATTCTGACAATGCAATGTTTTTAAAAAGTGGTAGTTGTAAAAGTGTTTAATAAAGTTTTCTTTAAAAAAATCAACATGGGGCGTGGCTTGGAAGCCAAGCATGGCGGACGTGTCATGGTAGAGCTCCGTCGGCCTGAGCCCATAATCGCCAACATCCGCCATCTATCCTGACCCCAGCGACTCTTCGGACTGCGGGGCGCTGCGTGAAGACACCGCCAACCGTACCGGGACCCAAATTTGGTCGTGACAAGGGTTACCGGCCGCAGCCTGGCGCCGACGCGACGGCGGCCTGGGAGGAGTCGGCACGGAGTGCAAGGCAGGCCGTGATCTTGTACGCCCGCCGGGACGGCGCAGGACGGTGGGGGCGGGGACCAACGGCCCCGCAGTGGGTGCGCCCGTGCAGCAGTTGTGGGCATGTGACTCCCGGCCGGGGAGCCAATTCCAGTTCAGTGCGGCCGGAGTTCGCCTCCCACCAGAGGACCAAGGAACCAGTAAGATCTCGGGGCCAGACAGGGCCCGCTGGCAGGCGAGATTAAGGATTTCCCGGCCTTGATTTACCCGAGGTGCCTTATAGGCAGACGTCACTTTCCTCCCCTCCTGATCCTCCTGGGCAAGGCTGAGGGTAAAAGCCCCCTGGATCCTGGAGAGCGGGCCCAGGAGCAGACTGGGATCCCTATCAGCACCGGGGCGACTCAGCGGTGTGCTCGGCCTCAGGGCAGGTTCTTCGTTCGGCGTGGCAGCCCTCCCTCCCCCCTGCATACGGCTACACCTGATTGCACCGAGGGATTGTTGGAGCTCCTGAGGGGTGCGCAGGGGCGGAATAGAGACTGTTCTGGGTGCCTCCATCACCAGCGCTGCGCCGGCACCCTGGTAGCATTGGGGGCGGCCTGATTCGGGGTGAAGTTGAGGCGGAGCCCGCCCTCAGCGATTCAGAGTGCACTCAGTCGGGGTGGGCTTCTGGGCCGGGGGGCCGGCGAGTCTGGTCCCATTAGGGGGCCTACTTGGCTGTCCTCCCCAGGCGGCGGAAGCGGCTGGGCTAGGCCTGGTGCTGCTTGCTGTCAGGGAGGCCAGAATCCATGAGGCCTGGCCTGGAGTCCTGCCCCTGCCCAGACTGGGAAGTTGTCTGCAACGTGGTGGGCCTCGTTTAGAAGATCCCTATCCGTGAGACAGGAGCTAGCAGCGCCGCGGAGGGGCGTTCTGGCCTACCTTTCCTCGGCATAGTCTTTCCGTCTTCTGTTCCCGCCTGCCTCCTCCTCCAACAATGGGCAAGGACAGACAAGGAGCGGCTGCCTCCAAACAAAGCTCCATGGACCATTACACCACTACCAGTGCAGGAAATGAGGGCGCCGGGGGTTCGTCCCCAGACAACGCTGCCCTACTCGCGGCCATTAATCAATCACGGACAGCGCTCGAAGCCCAGATCGGGGCGGTCGGATCAGAGGTATCATTCCTCCGCCAAGACCTCCGCAAGGCTGTGGACAGGAACACAGAGGCGGAAACCAGGATCTCCACAGTGGAGGACACAGTGACAACTCTTCAGCAGAAGGTTAACAAACTTACAGTCGTAACAAAAGAGTTGGCCTTGCAAGTCGAGGACGCTGAAGGCAGTGCGCGGCGCAACAACATCCGCCTGGTGGGTTTTCCGGAGGGATGCGAGGGCACGTCCATGGACGACTTTCTAACTGGTTGGCTTAAATCCCTGCTGCCGTCCGATGCAATGTCCCCTTGTTTTGTGATTGAGAGGGCCCACCGCGCCCTGGCCAAGAAGCCACCTCCTGGAGAACGCCCATGGCCCGTGATTGCCAGGCTCCTCAATTATGCTGACAGAGACGCCATCCTCCGATTTGCCTGGACACATAAAGACAAAATGGTCTACGTCTCCCACCTAATCATGGTATTCCCCGACTATACCAGATTGGTGCAGCAGCAGCGCCAATCCTTTGTGGCGGCGAAACGCAGACTTCGGGAACTAAATTTGTCCTATGCGCTGTTGTTCCCCGCCAGAATGAAGGTAATTTTTAATGCCAAGACGCTCTTTTTTGACTCTCCCGAGGAGGTATTCGCTTGGACAGACGAGAGGTCTCATCTTAAACCACATACGCCGCCACCCCCGGATTCCGACTCCTCACAAGTTTCCCACAGGAGTAGACAAAACAGAGGCACGTCGAGACAGTGGCATAGATCCCCCTCCAACTGGAGAGCCCACGATCAGTCCGAAGTCACTGAGTGATTTTGGCCCCGACAGTACAATGGCTCTATGCTGCGGCCGCTGGCCCTTCCGGTGGGGAACTGGAACATAACGCACTGGGGTCCTACATGCTGGCTCTAGGTAATAGACGGACAGTCAATGCCCCTGGACATTTTGTGTTATGTTACGTAATGTTGGGATAGGTGGGTTCTTTTGGAGGGACTGCTTAGGTCATCACGTTTGGGGACTAAGTTATGCTTCCACCGCGACAGGTACTCCTTGTTTCTGGGTGTATGGGTTGGGGGGTGGCGGGCGGGGGGTTATGGGTTTCTTATAGTTATGAACGTTTTTTGCACTGAACACACTGTCATACTTCACGCCACTGATACTACGCTTACAGACATGGACTATGACGGGGGTGGATGACGCAACACATGGGTAACACTCCATTGGGAGAACTAAACATAATATCATGGAATGTACGGGGGCTGCTGAATAAAATCAAGCGAGTGGCAGTACTTCGTTTGGCAAAGCGCTATGATGCTGATGTCCTTCTGCTGCAGTAGACCCACCTCCTGGGCAACAAAACTCCCTGCCGTAATAGGTTTGGCTATGCCACTATATACCATTCCGGATTTACACTGGGTGCACGGGGCACGGCGATTCTCATTCACCGCCGCGTGCCGATCCACGTCTCTAAACACTGGCTAGACCTTGGCGGGCGCTTCACCATAGTCTCGGGCACAGTGGCAGGGGAACAAATGACGATAGGGAGTATTTATGCCCCCCCCCCGCTGGGTCAAACTTTCGTGGACAAAATTACACAGCTCTGGGGCGACCTTCCTGGCGTTTTGACGATCCTGGGTGGTGACTGGAACGATACCATGGCTCCCCAAGATAGGTGGCGCGCAGTGCAGCCTGACAGGCCCCCCCCTACGTCCAAGCGGAATGTACTTGCGCACACATTAGGATGGTCAGACACATGGCGCGCGCTCCGCCCTACGGAGTCGGGGTTTTCATACACGTCAGCCGTGCATCATACACTTTCGCGACTAGACTACATTATTCTTCCGCACAGTTATGTACACAGATTAGCATGCACCTCCATCCTGCCCAGAGGCCTCTCCGACCACTCACCCGTTCAAATTAAGCTGCGCCTACAGGTCCAACGGACCCCTTGCAGGTGGCGTATGTCCCCTTGGCTCCTTCGGGATGCTAACTATCAGGAGACTTTACGACTCGCCATTGCGGAATATCTCCGGTTTAATGTAGATACCTCCCCATCGCACGTAACATTGTGGGAGGCTCTTAAGCCGACGATCAGGGGGACCGACATAAACTTCTGTACAGGCGAGAAACGCAGGCGCCCAACACAGGTGTTGGACTTAGAGGGCCGCTAAAGCCAGTTAGAGGCACAAATGTTAGAAGGGTCGGACCCCAGCTCTCGGCGCAATCTTCTACATGTCCAACAGCAAATTCACCAGCTCCTTACTGACGAGGCCAAGGAGGCGTGGCTGGTGACCCAGCACAGGATTTACCAATGGGGCGATAAGTCCAGCCAAATGCTTCATCGGCTATGCCAGGCCAGGTCAACCCTCGTACAGGTACCCCTCCCGCGGGCCCCAGATGGCACATTATGCACCTCCCCCGAAGCGGTGGTCCAAGTTTTTGCATCCTTTTATTCCGATCTTTACCGAGAACGGGAGTTGAGTGCGGAGCCCCTCATAGACGAATTTCTTTCGGATATTCAACCTTGTAGGCTTTCCGATTAAGTACGGGACCTGCTGGACAGTCCCATAACGATAGATGACCTACAGGCGGCGTTAGCAAACATTCATCCAGGTAGGGCCCCGAGCCCGAATGGTTTTCCCAGTGACTTCATGCGCCCACATATGGCGACCTTGGGGCCCACCTACTTGCGGCTCTGCACAAAGCTCTAGAACAACGTATTCTGCCCACGGATTGGCGACATGCCGAGATTGTGGTGTTCCTTAAGCCTGGCCGTCCTCCTGAGGACCCAGTCTCGTATCGCCCTCTCTCATTGCTCAATTTTGAGCCCAAGCTCCTGGGGAAAGTCCTGGCGGACCGCCTCCGTGCTTGCATCCAAGATCTCATACACCCCGACCAGTCTGGCTTTATGCCACAGCGCTCCACCAGACACAATATCAGGCGAGTGCACAATGCCATTGCGGGAGCGCACAGCCTGTGTCGCCCGGCGGCCGTCTTACTTGCCGACATAGATAAGGCATTCGATTCCCTGAGCTGGACTTACCTCTTCAAGCTTCTGGGTGCCACAAACCTGGGTACTCGGTTCATAGCTTATACTCTGCTGCTGTATACGGATCTCTCTGCATCAGTTCACGTAGCGGGTTACCGATCAGCCCCCTTTCCCATCCGTCGGGGTAAGAGGCAGGGATGCCCCCTATCCCCGCTCCTGTTTGCCTTAGCTATAGAACCCCTGGCGGCATGGGTGTGCCGGGACCCACTGGTTCGGGGGTTGGACTGGTCGCAGGAATACTCCGATAGAATCGCGCTCTACGCAGATGATGCTCTTTTCTTCATGTCAGACCCGTGGTTTTCAGGGCCCCGCGTCCTCCAAATCCTTCGAATCTTCGGCGAAACCACAGGGTTGAGCACCAATTCATCCAAATCCACACTTTTCCCTATTCACGGGGAGCAGAGGAGTCAGGTCTGGGCCTCAGAATTATTCATTGCTGATACTGGCTTTAAGTACCTGGGGTTTTTTATATTGCCGTGTCCCACGGTCTCCTGGACGCATAATATTGCCCCACTGCTCCCGGCTGTCCGTAACGAGACGACAATTTGGTCCCAGCTGCCCCTGTCCTTATATGGACGGTCTGCTATCTTTAAGATGGTGTCCTTACCGCGCCTACTATATCGGCTTCAAAACTTTCCATATCCTATCCCTCCAACTTGGTTTACCCAACTTAACGCGCTCCTGAATAGATTCCTGTGGCAGGGGGGTGCGATTCGGTTGCGCTTTCCACGTGTACACAATCCACATATTGCGGGGGCATTGCAGCGGCGGATGTCCACACGTATTAATCCGCCTCACACCTTCTGGTGATTAACGAATGGTGGTATAGGTCCCAGTCGGACCCGGCCTACGCAGTCGAGCGGATGGCCATGGCCGGCACTCCCTTGCTGCACCTCCTATATAGCAACGCATCCCTAGACACTCTTCCTCCGGCGTGCCGGACAGTCATACAGATCTGGAGGTGTACGGTTCGGTCCATAGGCTGGTGGGGCAGATTAACCGGCTCCACTCCCCTTTGGCAGGGCACCTATCTACGGCCTGTTTCTGCGTTACGTGGGTTCCATAAATGGAACCTTATTGGGATTTCCACGCTGAGGGATGTCATGCAGGGCACTACCCTTAAATCCGTTCAACGGCTGCAATCTGACTATGATTTGCATAAATCTCAGTTCCATCGATATCTGCAGCTTAGACATGCATTACACCCCCAGATACGTCAATTGGAGGCCCTGCCTGAGTTCCACCCGCTAGAAGGTCGCTTACTGATGCGGGACATCGGGGATGACAAAATCAGGCAAATCTATCAGACACTTAATACACACACTAAGACCACCATTCACAAAACCAGAGCGGCATGGGAAGCTGATCTGCCGGCCCTCACAGACGATGACTGAACTGAAGCCCTGGCTAGCCCTCGGTATGCGGCAGATCTCCTCCAGATACCGACTCATACAGTTTAAGTACCTTCATCGGGTGTATTACACTCGCCACAGGTCGTGGAAAATGGGTGCAATCCAGTCTCCTATGTGCCTCCGTTGCCGCGCTGATGATGGTTCCTTTCTGCATAAGGTGTGGAGTTGCACGGTGATTCAGCCATTCTGGACCAGCGTGACGTCCTGCCTGGGCCAGGTCCTGGCGTGGACTGTCCCGCTTGACCCCAGGCTGGTGCTTCTACATAGCACAGACGACATCGGGGGGAACCGTTACAAGCAGCACCTTTTATTCCTGGGTCTCACTCTAGCTAAGAGAGATGTAGCACAGCACTGGAAGGCCTCATCCCCGCCCAGCGTGACTGGATGGAAAAAGGCAATGGACAGATATATGACTGCCGAAATTGTGGTTTTTCAGGCGGGAGGGTGCCCACAGAAGCACAGGAAGATCTGGACCCACTGGGCCGCCCACAGAGGTATAGATCTGCCCCCAATGTCGCAGTCAGCCTCCCATGACCCCATTGAACGATTGGTGGTTAGCAATTCACCTGTTTAGTCCATTCACTTTGACTATCTGTGGCTGGAAATTTGCATATAATGTATATGTTATGATCTCTAGGTGTGTTCGGTGTTGTTTGAGGTATTTACGGTCTGTTGTTCTGCAGACTATATGGGTTTTGTATGATGTACCAACGTACTATACGGTATGCACATTATGTGTATTATCTTTGCTGGATTTTGCCCATTTGGTACCTTGGAAAATCAATAAAAATTTGTTGTTAAAAAAAAAAAAATCAACATGTCTCTGAGTCTTTCATTTAACATTTTTCAGCCCACAAAATGCAATCATAAAACAACCACAAAAGGGCCTTACACTCCAGCTGTAGAGCACAGAGCTCAAGCTTTATAAAAATATGGTAAGTTCTTCTGGGGTCATAAATTTAATGACCCAGGCAACTTACTGTGCTTCTTAATGTTGCTTAGGGGCTCCTGCACTTCTTGCAGTCCCCCACAACATTACAAAAAATGTTTGGTGGTGCTCCTGCATCTTCTAAGGGCAACACTAGCAAAAAAATATTTATAAAGAAAAGCCCTAGGGAATTATAGGGTGCACCTTGCTGCAGCAGTGAACAATAAATGAGCATCGGTGGCTGCTCATTTATTATTCACTTTTTCTTATTTTTGGTACATTTTTGTGGGTGTCCTGGTGCCCATCCAACACACCCACATCTTTATTTGTGGTTGGGGGCCACGGGGACAGCCTCAGGATCCCCACAGCCCCAGCCGACTCCCCAACCGGCACGCATTGTCGGTGCTGGTGAGAACCAGCATTTTTTTAATTAAGTGGGTGCCACAGTACTCACTGGGCACCCACAGCTCAACTTGTAGTTGGGGGCTGCAAGGGGAGGCGCAGGGTCACTGTGGCCCCAACCGGTACCAGTAGCCCAGGCGGCAAACAGGCATTTTTTATTTTTCAGTGGGTACTCTCGTGTCCACCCGGGGCTCCCACAAAACAGGCCTCATTTGGGGGCTTCAGGGGGAGCCCCAATGCCTCTGTGGCCCCTGCCAGCCCTTGGCCAGCACCATACTGAGTGCTAGCATGAGCCGGCACCTTTTGTTTGCTCACTCTTCTATTCCCTGGCTGAGAGAGTGCGGGCAGGGTATGACAGCACTCTCTCAGGCAGGGAACTATAGTGTCTTGGGTGTGAGCTCCCTGGAACACTGCAAAGTATCGGGCCCTTAGGGAGGGGGTCCATAGGGCCAATCTCAGCTTGTGGAAGGGGGCCGTGCACCCCCTCCTCTTAATTAAAAAAAAATAGCCCTGAAGCATAGGGTCCACAGGCTTGAAGAGGATCAGGGAGAGGGACACTTGCACCCTATTGTTATTATTTCATTTTTCCCTGGGAGAATGGGGTCCCTGGGGCCTTAAGCGAATCAAGAGGGGGCCACATGCCCCCTCCTACTATTATTTCATTCAGCCCCTGAGATGGGATCCCTGGGACCTCAGGAAGGCTCGGGAAGGAGTGCTTCATGCTCCCCTCCCCTATAAAACCATTTGTGCTGCCCCCAAAGGCCGTGCCCCACCCTTGGGAGGGCATGGGGGTTATATCTTTAAAGTATGGGAGACAGTGCTTTAAAAACAAATCCCACAGATTTGCGGATCTACCATAAACATGGGACACATTTGAAAACAAAATATGTTTTTAACCCCGGGGAACCCTCTGGGAGCCCCCGACCAGGCATAGGAGGAGAAGGGTATCCATACCTTACCCCCTTATATCTTTTTTTAACCTTTATTCCAGGACTTGGGACTGAGTCCAGATTCCTAAGATGGCTGCCACCACATCGTTGTTAATGTGGTGGCAGCCAATCAGATCTCATCTTGAGATCTTTCGGCTCCACGAACCCTCCGCGGCATGATGTATACAAAGTTTTTGAATCTTAATATCTCAAAAACTATTGAACAGATTTATACCAAAACACAAAAAGCACACTTTCTGGACCAAAATTTAGCTTTCTGCCACATTTGGTGTATTCTGTCCGCAGTTTTCGCGGTATTGCTGTTCAATTCTCATACGGAAAAATGAATGGGAAAATGGGTTTTGGGATCCCCCCCCCCCTTTTCTCGACCCTCACTTGATGGATCACCCTGAAACCTTCCAGGAAGGAGCTTGGGCAAATTAGACTTTTTGGGGAAAGTTTTGTGTAGATCCGTCGAGCCTTGCCAAAGTTATAAGGAAACCAAAAAAGATTTTCCTATGGAAACGTGGTCCTAACTTTAACTACCCAGTGGTGACCACCACTGGGTTATATATAGATATATGTATATGCGCGTGTGTGTGTGGGGGTGTGTGTGCATGTGTGTCTTTTACAACACAGAGCCAAAAACCCACTGAAATTAACCAGTTATGGTTATGTAAACAAACCATAATGTACAGCCTTGTCATGCACTACTTATGACCTTACATATGACATCATTGAAGATATGGAAAATTACATCATTGAAGAAATATTTGATGACACCTCAAAAGACATATTTTATGACATAACTGAAATACCATCCAACTACTCTCTTATGACGACTCATATGACATAATTGATGATATGGTAATTGGCATCATTGACAACGTTACTGATGACACCTCAAAATACATAGTTGATCCATTACTGATGACACCATTCAATGGTACAACAACTCTCTTTACTTTCCATTAAAAAAATTATTATTAAATAGATTGACATTTACTAACTATGATACCTGAAGTCATGCACGTTTGTGAAAGAACTATTAAAACAAAAAATGTACCGATGAGCACTCCATGTACTAATAGTGTAATGATTATTAGTGTACTAATGGTGTAAATAGTGTAAACAGAAATATAACTATAATTCATAAAATAACACACCTACAATCATATAAACATTAACTGGATTAAAACATGACATACAACATTATTAAGTTATAGAGCATGAATTATAAAACAATAAACTAGAAACAACATAGACAAAGGCACCAAAATATCTCACTACTTCACATCCACCATCTCAGCATGAAACAAACACCATAATGTATCAAACAAAATTGAGGTAAAGAGTGAAACACTCATTATCCTAATACAACGTACCTACCATTACAGGCAAACACAGACATATAACTACACTATCAGTGTCATATGATCATATACACCCCTATTAATTACATCCACAGAAATGTACACTCAATTGAACTACAACAGTCAATTCAATTCATTTCAAAACTTTATTCGATATGTTTATAACAACCATAAAAGTATGCATGAATAAAAGGCTGTATGTAGTACACATAAATAGCAAGGTGGTTTATATAAAATTATGCAAAACAATACTCAATATACGATATAAAAGAGTTGATCATACCTAAATGCACTTAAAATATTTAAAAGGGGGTACAATCTCCATTAAAACTGAATTGAGTCACGAGACAATGATACGTTTGCGTGAGTTAATTGCATTAATAATAAAGAGTGCATTATTAAGACAAACCCTGGCATCATTTAATTCAGACAGCTATTTTAAGGCAGCAACATGCGATCCATTGCCATACTCAAGCAAAAGTGGTTTTAAATAATAACTTCTGAATCCCGAATGAAAACCGCAAAACAACATAAAGTGCACAGTGCTTTGCCTACTCTGTCCATCACATGGGCAGGGGGTCGAATCCAGAGGACACATTTTCATATTAGGGAAAGAAGCAAGGTGATGGACAATTCCCAATCTGAATCTAACTAATACAAAACGGTGCATAAGATTGGGTATATTGGTCAAATAATCTTGGCAGCCCTCCATTACATTAAGTGTTAGATAAAACTTAAAAGTTGATTTCCTTATCTCACAATCCAGCCAGGCGTCCCTCTTCTGATTCATGAAAGTCTCTCTAATAGACAACTTGCTAAGTGATGTTACTAACAGGGGGTTAGTCTGGATTGACATCTTAAATAAATTTACTGTACATAAAATCAATGTAGCATAGCCAAGGGAATCACCAATACTTTATCCACGGTAAGGCAATCTGATATGATAGACTTTGTAATGCAGGTTTCCTCTTTGGACCATATGGAGCACCAGGGGGACCATATGGAGCAGCAGGGGGCGTAGTGCAACTAACTCTGTAAGGTACTGTAGCCCAACTTCTCTATGAATGATCTCAGAGGAAGCCGAGGTAGGTAAACAAAGGAGACGCTTGAGGAAACCGTTTTCCTCTGTCTGAAGTGCTTTACTGTTATAGTAGCCCCACACACCAGCCCCATATGTAGCAATTGAGAAAACCCTGGCCCTATAAATTGTTGTCATCTCTTTAACAGGCCTGTAGCCCAGCTTAGCTGATGATCTAAAGACCCCATGCATGCTTCTATTCATTTTGCTCCTGGCGTTAGTAATTTTGCGGGCCCATGAGCCGTTACCCGAGAAAGTAATGCCCAGGTAGCAGAAAGTATCAACTGAGGCCACTGGCGACTTATCCATAAAAAAAGTACGACATTGTTTATCCCTTGGCCCGCAGACCATGGTATAGGTTTTACTTTTATTGATAATCAATTTTCTAGCAGCAATAAAATCCCCGAAAGCATCCATTAAACATTGCAGCCCCACCGGGGTCCTGGCCAGCAGGACAGCATCGTCTGCATACAAGAGCACTGGTATCGGGCACCCGGCCACCTGGTGGCATCCCTTGCGCCCAGGCCAATTGGAATCTCATGACTCATTAAAGAACAGAGTGGTTCATTGGCTTAATAGGAATTGTTGTTATTCAGTAGGGGATGCCAACCAAATCCTGTTTACTAGGAGAGTGAGTTGGATCGGACCCTTGAGAAAACAATCTAGGGGGGCTTGCATTGTAATTAATTTCAGGGATCCAAGATGGGCAAAGGGAGTTTTATCGGGGGCATGTTACTTTCATCCAGAACAGAACATGTCATTACAGCCCCTGGGTTTTTTTCTATAGGCATTTCATGCCCTTTGTGCCCCAGATTAGTAGGACAGAAATAAGAGCTAACCACTACGTCCCAGTATTCCCCTCATGTCAATCACTGGCGGTCTCTAAAAGATATAAGATATTGAGTGACCTCCAGGACATTGACTGACATAAGACAGGGCAACATATGGGGATTGAATTTCTGCTTTATGAAGGGAGGGATCAGGATATAAACTCTTATAAGGGCAGATATGAAAATACTGCTACCTTATCTGTCACTCTACCGTCACCTTCCGATGATATAGTAGATTATACCCCTCCAGCAGCCGCCCACCGTCATTTTTTAACGATACAGCGGATTAGACACTGCCAGCAGCCATTTTACCTATTTCGTTATCTCCTATTGGTATTGACTCAAAGATGGACGGTGGTTATAATATTGCAATCTGGAATGTAGGAGGGTTAGCAAAATAACAGGGTATGCCTGGGTGGACGGAGTTTATAGGTGACCTGGATATATTATGTATCCAGGAAACCTGGTGTATTGAGCCTGTTTATTTCAAGGGTTTCTTAACACATTGGCTGGAGGCCGAACCACTGATAGCAGGGAGGACAAAAGGGGGGATTTTGGTCCTTATATCCAATAGGCTCCCTGTGATTATCAGAGAAAAATAACTGTAGGTCCCCACTCACTAATCCTATGGATAACAATTAGGCGAGGTCAGGATGTAGTGTTGGTGAATTTTTATAATAATGTTTTTAACAACACACGGGGTAAGGTGGTTTCAGTCCTTGAAGGGGGACTGGAGTCTCTATAACAGTCGATTGCCAATGATTTTATAATAATTTGGGCTGGCGATTTTAATATCAACCTATGTCAACTCTCTGCTTCACGGGAATGTGGGGTTACTGATGAAACTTGGACTGGTTATTCACATTTCCTCCACAACGATTATGGTGACCAATTGAACTCCTTGATCGCCAAGTATGACCCACAGTTACTAAAATGTGAATGTGATGGTAATGGGGACCCTATTCCGGGTCTGAGTGATCATAACTGTATTGTGTTGACAGTTTCTTTCTGGAGGAAGGTCAGTGACATGACTATTAGATGGGTTATCAATATTGCCCCAACTAGACCTAACGGGGTCCGCATAAAATGGGAAGGTGTAGAGCCGACGGAAATTTTACATGATATCTGCTCCAAGGGCTTTAATGACATTACATGCTGTTTAAAAGATGTGGTTACCCCTAATCAGTTACTCTATAGTTTTATTGGTATCATCAATATATTAGATGACCTCCTGACTCGCCCGTTCACAACATGCCCGGTTAAACGTAGAGGTTGGTTTAACCACACATGCACCACTGCCTCCAGGGATCTGAAATTGGCCCTTTGTGAAAGACTCAGAGTTAATTTGCTGATTAAATTACTTAGATTTAAATATAAAGAAGTGCTCTTAGCTAGGAAGAAAGAACTCCAGGATGTGGGATGGTCCAATCTGTCACGCGCTTTTGACACAGGAGATAGTAAATTATTTTGGGATACTGTTAATTCCGCTCTCTTAAAGGATGATTCCTTTCCTGAATTGCTATCACGTGACGCCTGTGATGCCTGGGTTGCTCACTTCTCTAGACTGGTCATCCCCTTAACAGCAGATATGATGATCGTACCAAATAAGGACCAGTTGATGTGGCCCCCCTTACCTCTGGACATTACGAATCAAGAAGTGTCATGGGCCGTGAAGGAAAGTAAAGGAGGTAAGGCCCCAGGCCCAGACTGGGTCCCAGTTGATGTCTTTAAGATCGCTTTTGATTTATGGACACCAATTCTTACTAGGGTTTTTAATATAGCTGCGATGACAACAATTCCGCCCTCATGGGGTACGTCTGTTATAGTACCCATCCACAAAAAGGGTGATAGATCAGACCCTAAGAATTATCGGCCAATTTCATTACTAGATTCATCGGCAAAAGTGATGAGCAAAATCTTGCTCAAGAGACTAGAAGAATGGGCTTATGATTGCTCAATACTTTCACCGGCACAGTTCGGTTTCAGGAAAGGTGTGGGGACCCTTGAGCAATGTTCGAATTTGGATCTACTTATAGGGAAGTACACATGTGCCAAAGGCGGAAGACTATATCTCTGATTTGCTGACTTGAGATACGCTTTTGACCTGGTGGACCATGCCATTCTTTGGACCACCTTGCTTGCTATGGGGGCGCCTAGGCCAATCATTTGCTTTTTGGCAAGATTATATGAGAATCTGGTATGTAAAGTACGCTATGGGGCACAAGGTGAATGGACCAACAATTTCGCAGTCAAACGTGGTATAAGGCAAGGCTGCGTACTTGTCCCTCTGTTATTTTTTTTATTTATAAATGGGTGGACCAGATATTACAATCTGTGCATGTGGATGCCCCCCAGGTGGCTCGGCGCCAGATACCAGTGCTAAAAAAAAAAAGAAAAAGAACTACAACAGTCACAATCACATATACAATTCCCTCTCACCCTCTAACATACAATAACATATACATTGTTATACCAGCACAAACGAATAATTACTAACCTATACACCCTCCACAATTTACATTGACACCCAGTGCCACACATACCTATCTAAGCAATATATAAACATAACACTGCTATCACTTTTTTTAAAATGCAGTAACAAAAAAGGTAGCTCCAACACTGCTCATTTTGAAAAATAATTTTACTCATATTAAAGATAATGTCAATAACATTATCCATAATCCACATCATTAGTGAAATAGAAAGTATTTTCTAGAACAATAGAAGGAATGATGTCATTGGTGATGTAATTTGAGATGCCAACAGTGCTATCATTGAATGACATCAGTGATGTCATGCATGAGATATTAAGCAGTGCGTGATGATAAAAGGTATGGTTAATTTAGCATAACTGGCAACTTTCAGCGCTTTTGTTTTGTACCATAACTTTACATTAACTGTGTCGTTCAGTTAATGTCTGCAGTTTTTAAATGTAGTTCACAATATTTTATAGGTGTTATAAACATCACTTCACTTTAACTGAATTTTTGCAGTGATTTCCTGAGGTCTTTTTAAATGTAAGTTATAATATTTTATTGGTGATATAACCCATAACTTCAAACTTCACTTTAAATTTGTTTATTTCACTGAACATCAGAGAGTTTTCAGAATGTGTGTTACAATATTTTGTATGCAGTAATTATAACTTTAAATGTGTTTGTTCTAGTGAATGTATGTGTCTTTCAAAACATAAGTTTTAATATTGTATATATGTTGTAAATATAACTATACTTTTCATTTTTAAAGACTTTCCATGCTTATCAATTATATACTACTTGAGGGTTTATTAAAATTATTGAGATACTTACGGCTGTAACTAAATTTAAAAAAAACGTTACTCAGATAAGGTGCTTTCATTAGTTTGTTTAAAATTAATTCAGTAGTTTTTAAGATATAAGAATTTTGTAAATGTTGCAGGGTGACTTGAAATGGTAAACCTTTTGGTATATCCCTGCTGTTTAAAATTGCAATTCAGAAATTCAAATGGTTCTATAATGAGAAAAGATGTGTGTGTGGGCAGTGTTTTATTGTATCTATGTATATGTCTATATATCGTTGAATGTGGTGAGTGTGGTTGCTTCATTTGCTAAGTCTTTAGGTATGACGAGTGTCTAATTTACATTTGTTGTGTTTCTGTATATATGTTTGTTGTGTATAGTATGTAATTGTTCTTTGGGTTAACTTTGTTAAGCTGGTGCTTTGAGGGTGACGCTTAGTATGTATGGCTGAAGGCCGTACACACTTTGATTTAATTTGTTGGTTTTGTGACATTCATAAACCATGTTATACAACATGGTTTAATTCTAAGTATCAAGTTTGTATGCCCTGGGCTTATCATGTTAACCTCCTGACAAATTCATTAAACAGCACTACAGTTATAAGCACATGAGGTTTTTGCCCCCCATATAACTTTGCCTCTCCCTCAATGGATCTGCACGAAATTTGCCAAACCCACCGAAGACAAAATATATTAAAAGTATGCCAGATTTCATGTGGATTTGTCAAATGATGCCATAGTTATTATCTAATGAGCACATTTTGACCTCCACTTTTTAAAAGTGTCCCCCTTGACGAATCTGCACAAATTATTAGAGAGTAAGTTAAACATGGAAAGCATCTTCAAATTTAAATCAAAAGTTATAGGCAAACTAAAAATACTGCTTTCCAACTGTCAAGATATCGCCAAAATTGAACATTTTCACGTCCAATCCAAGCGCTTTTTCAGTGCTGCCACAAATGAACTATTTTTAATTGTTTATTTTAACTGTACTCCCCTTTGACAAATTAGGACAAATTTAAAAGGTACCAAAGTAGGCTAAACGTGTTCAGCATCTTCAAAATTTGGTGCAAATTTGTCAAATGGCACTTCGTTAATAGGTACATAAAAAAATGTTTTCAATTGTTAAGATAGCTCTAACTTTGAGTATAGAGCAACGACACTTCCTTGAGTAAAGTTCTACTTTCATGGCAAGTTTGGTGTCCTTCCGTTTAGCCACTGACACATGCATATATACAGCATTAGAACTATCTAAATACCACACTATTATTAGTGAATGGCATAAGGACATGAGAGCCATTGCCCTCTTTGAAATATGCATATAAAAGAAACAGATTAATAATTAGAATAGAGAAGACTTGAAGCTACTACCTATACTCGATTGCTGATAGTGGCTGGGGGATTAAGTTTAGAGAACTAGTGCTGGATATTATTTTTGTATTCTCTCATATACTTTGAATGTATTTTTTTTTATAAAAGATGTATAACAAATGTAATCAATAGAATTGTTTTCTTTAAGTTCATACTATGTGTGTGTCCTCTTAAACGAATCTAAAAAATACATAAATACACTAAGAAACAACCTGAAAATGCTACTAATGCCCCCAACCCAATAAATTCACCTCCAGTAAACTTAATACCTGACACTTAACTCATTCATCACTACATCACCAATAAATTGGCACTAATGCTACATGCATCCAACCCATCATATGCCCAACATGATGCCTCTACCCCCAAATATTAAAATCACTCAACCTCTGTTCTAGCATCTTAATTTGGCTTATCTCCTTGTTCAACCTTTCTCTTTGCCTGACCTTTATCCAGGCTGCTTTAAATATCCACACATCTTACGCCTATTGAAAAGCCAACAATTTTTGCGATTTTTCAGGCCTTCATTTCTTGCCTTTTAGGAATATGAGTGCTGCCATGCAGTAGGTGAGCACAGCAGTGGGGTGCCAGAAATCTCGCAGTTGTCCATGTCTTGTTGTGGAACTACAGCTGCTATGTTCCACCATTTTCCTGTCTGCAGATGTGGATATTAAAAATGGTGGATCTGCCCAAAGATACCCATCCACTAGCTTGTCTTCCTTGACCTTTCCGCAGGCTTTGATAACCTTGAGCACCAAGCCCTACTCAACACTCTCTCATCTTAAATCATCCTTGTCCTTCAACATCCTCTCACCTTGAGTCATCTTCACTAGAATTGTCCTGCAGTGGTGTGGTTGTTAACTGAACAACAGAACCTAATTGGACCAGATGGGCTCCTCCAGGTCCAGACCCATTCTAATCTCCAATAGTATCTTCTAATGCTCCATTCATTCACTGGTAATCTTTAATCACTGCATGGAGCACCTGGAAGTACTGCAGACCAGATCACTACCATCCAAGCTTAGATATTGAATTTATTCCCTAAGCTGAATTCTACCTCGTCTGAATTTGTAATTATCACAAATGACAACAATAGTGTGAAAGTTGCTCTAAAAGATGAATCTGCCCAACTTTGCTGTACACCTCATCAACTGTTCAAAGGTCTTGGGATTCCACATTGATGCCAGACTCAGATTCAAGATTCGCAATGTATATAGGACAAAAAACTGAGTGGCATCAAGTGGCCTTGCTTCACTAGATGAAGCCCTTCCTTCCTGACGATGACTTCAAGATAGATGCACAGGCTTTATCTATTGTGATGGTGGCAATACCTTGCTGCCTGGCGCCACAGAGGATCACCTGACACCCCTTAAAAGTGTTCCACATGAAGCAGCCCATTTCATCAAAGGCACTTTGAGAACAATCAGAGAATTCCACTGGCACCTTCTGCAAGCATGCATCACATTCAAAAACACGATGAATCAATTGAAATACTAGGAACACCAATATCCCGCCAGACCTTGCAAACAAGAAGAAGACCCTTGGGGGAACAAAGACAACACCCAAAAGTTTGATCTGTAGAAAGAAATTGAGGAATTGCGATATGGAAAGGATAAGATGCCATACTCTCTCCTGTTATGTGGCCATATTATGGAACACAATCTCAGTTCAAATCCAACTGACGTCTCTGGAATGAGAGAAGGACTCATCTCTTTAAGCAGCATCTTGTTGCTTCATAGTCCTGAATGGCCTTTCGCTCTTTAGCCAATCCCTTTAGCCCCGCCTCTCTATATTGCCTTTCTGCTTATGCCTCTGTGAGCCAGGTAATACCCCCTTACCACCTCTTTGCCTTTCATGGAAGGTGTAATAAATAGGCATCCTCCCTAAACACACTGTAACATAAAGCTGTTCCTGTACAGCAATCCATTGCTTTGTATCTTTATAAATACAATTCATAAGTACACACAGTGTCCTCTTTTTATTTCTAATGCTCCCAAAGTGATCACTTGAGTGTGGCTTAGTCCCGTTTTGAGTGGTTGCAAGTTAAACGACGAGGAAGAAGAATTGTGCCTCACGTTTACTGCTGTAGTGTGCTAGCATTTAACTTCATTATATTTTGAACGAATTTCCCATATGGAAAATGCAACCCTAAAAAAAATGTGACAGGGTCTTTGTAGCTTTAAGGCGAGTATATTTCGAATGAGGCGCAGAACCAAGGGATTATAAAGGGCCAGGCTGAGAAAATGTGAAATCAAGCCAATATGAGACATAAGTCCCGAGGTTTCCAGATCTGGAAACGTCTGAGGCAGTGGGGTTGGTATAATGAGTAGCTTGTGGGGGAAGGCCGAAGTTGGGGGAAGGGTTTGCTGGTGAGTGATAAGGTATTCTCCTGAATGGGGGGCATTGTGCGTAGAGTGCACGACAAGATAAACAATGGAGACATTCAGCACGAAATTACACTTCTCAGGAGGGGTGAAGGCGGCTACACAGGAGTGTGGGAGTAACAATACCAGGGCAAAGGTTAATCGAAGTTAAACTACAAGGTGCTTCGGTATGATAAGAGAATAAATGTAGCATACAATTTTAGAAATGGCCAACTTGTCTGAAATTAGCATGTATAGATTTAATTTAACCAGTTGCATACGATGCAATGCACTGTAATGGAACGTATCGATGGTAAAAACTGAATTGATAATGAAGACCGTATAGTCTCTATTTTAAGAAAACAGTTATTGAATAATGGTATATCTAGCTTTTACGGTGGCCGATTATTGTTTGAGATACATTACTATAATCATTTTAGTAGCAAAGCTGACATACCACTGGCATGTTTTATATGAGTGGCAAACTGTTTATTTATGTATCTGTTGTGTCTGTTTAATAGCTCACATCCAATGTTTTATTCTCTGTTACTTATGGATTTCACATTTCCTGTTTTGCCAGGTGCTGTTGCTACCTTGGTCACTTCAGAGTTTGAGAAAACTATTGATTTTTCTCCTTACCGGATATAGTCCAGGAAACAGGTTCCGGCACTGTAGCAACTATTGATTAATTTAATGCCGGTGGTTGTCATGGAGAAAGTTTTCAGGCCGTGAATTAGGAGTCTGAACATAATGAAATTGGTCAGGGACATCTTAAGGAGTTTGGGGGCCCTGAATCAAAGGTATTTTAGTGGCCCCTATTAGGAACAGCTTTGAGTTTATGATCCAGTTTCAGCTCTTTCATGCCCAGGCACACTGGTTCAAATTCTAAATGTGTTTACATCTAATATTCAGGGATAGTGACGTGTTTCAAATAGTGTAACACAGCAGCAGCTCAATATTATTACTGCAATAATCACTGTGACACCCTCCCATTTCGCATATGTGAGGTCCTGTTTTAATCTAAAAGAAACTTTTTTATGGATGTTGCATGAAATAAACACATTTCTCTGCAAAATGTCTGTAAAAGACTCACATATCACCCACATTAAAAATAAATTAAAGGAAAACTGTATTTAAAACAATCTGTTAAAGATTTATTTAAGGTTATCAGGGCAAGACTCTCTGCAGAACAGAGCTGGCTACATTAGGGGCAGGGCCGGCTCTAGGGCGGTGCGATCGGTGCGACCGCACCGGGCGTTGACTTGGGGTGGGGGCGTCATTTTTTAAAATGTATATTATCATTTTAAAAGCACATGCTGCCACCTTCCTGGTCTCCAGCAAATTTCAGACATCAATTAAAATGTCAAGATAACTCCGGTGATTAATTGTCTTTCTGGAAAGAGACCGGAGGTTTGTCTAGTGGAAGTTTTGACTCATCCTAAGGTAGTGCAGAGGGTTAAAGTGCCTGCTGCTAAGAACTGTACCATGCGATAACCAAATGGATATAATGTAAATAGGTCAGAAGGTTACTGCTTCTGTAGGAGAGCTCCTTTTGTTACTTGAGGTTTATAAGTCAAAATCCTAATATAGAACATTAAGCTATTAACTGTCATCCTAGAGCTGCATGCAAACTGCAAGGTATATGTTAGCTCTATATGTTTTTTGTCCAGTCTTTCATCATCCTAATCTTGTGAAAAGGGTTCATTTGGGTAGAAAACAATTCTTATTATGAAAGAGAACCCCTAACAATGATGTTACGTTTTAAATTCTGAATTTGTGCTTTTCCAGAATAAGGACTCAAGCTATATTGCCTACCAGTATCGATGACATGTCACTCCTACACTACACTTTGTAGTCCTGTCTGATGTAACATTTCCTATACACTGATTTGCACACATATGATTGTCTCTGTGCAATGTGTGTGTGTTGTAAAGTGCTCTGACACCTTACACTGGTATGAGTGGTGCTATAAAACTAAATGAATCTGAGAGACAGTGGTTATGGAGACTTGAGAGGCACTGTTAAAGGGTGCTAGTGAGGGAATCCGTGGCAGAGGTGGTCATTGGGGGGGGCGCCAACAGACACAGGGTGCCACCAGCGCTAAAGCCGGCCCTGGTTAGGGGACCCCTAAAATACTGGGGCCCTGGGCCTCAGCCCACTTTGCCCATGCCTTAAAACATCTCTGAAATTGGTGAGTGAGTCTTACTGTATTTTGAAAAAGTGAGGGTAAGATTAATGTTTCTCGAGGTGGTAGACATGCGATCGACGAACTTCTGGCCCTTAATACAATACATAAATTTACAGATTTTTCATGTAGAGTTTGAAGAGGCATGTAAGTCAAACTATGATATGACACTCATTGTGTGTGGTTGGGTTTGCCTATTGATTGAAGACAACACCTGAGTTCTTTCAGGTTCACCCATTCAAAGATTAGAACATACCAGAGTTTTGTAGTATATACGTATGGTAGTAAACATAAAATAGGGTGGGATTATGGGTACAAAAACAGTAACTTATGTATTTAGCTTTCTCTGTAGCGTGGGCATGATCCAGGATGGTGTTAGAGATCTTTACGTAGAATAAATGGACATGGCGCAGTCTCAAATTTTCAATGGTGTAAATAACCACTATGTGCACATGACATTTCAACAAGTAGAGGCAGATTATACTGCGGGACAAAAATAACTTGGAATTACAGTTGTGTAATTAAGGAGGTGTTTTCAACTAACCAACTTGGGGGGCTTCGAGGACCTGGGTGTTGAATGTACCTATGGAAGGCGGCTGAGTCTATCTTTCTCAAGACACAGCTCTCCAAAAGCAACAGAGAATGTACAGTAATGCGTTTGTTTGTAGTGAGACGTCGCAATGGTTAGGCTAGCTAACAATGGAACACTAACTGTAACAGGTATACAGGTTTGTGGGGTTGCCTTTCCGCCATGGTGGCTTTATCAGGTTAGTGATAAGGCATGGAGGATACCTGGGAGTCTGCGCTCTGTGCACATACATTATGCAATGTTTGACCTGGTTTACTCAACTCGTCAGCACTCTACAGCATCCCTTCATCTCACTCAACACGCCCGCCCTCTTCAAACACTCAATTAGAGATGAAACCTCAAGATGCTATGGACAGGGATTGACTGTAATAACACACTTAAGCCCTCAGCCGGCTTTGTAACAGCCAATTCATTAGACATCTCTGCTCTTTCATAAAGCCAACACAAGATTGTAAACAAAGATAAGGAAACATGACTGACAGCCATGGTGAAAATACACATTATAGTCCACTAATGTCCTGAAGTGGTTTTTGCGAAGTATTAAAATATGACATCAAAGGCAATGTGGTTTTAACTACCACCTGAAACCGGCATGGCTTTTAATATACGTTAGCAGTTCTTTTCTATATTATGTTGGCTGGTTAGCTTGAAAATCTCCTTTATTCAAACAAGGAAATGTCAATTAAAAACAATCATTTAAGTGGGTAAATTCATAGCAGTGGGATAAAATCTTGTTAAATAGGCCTTGTGCTGTTTTAGTCCGTAAAGGGAAAGTAGCAGGAATTATTTGAGGCAGAGTGCAGTGACTTTTCGAGTTAGTCAGGTTGTACCTTGGTAATGCTGGCACTATTTCCCAGCCGCAATCCGTGCAGGTAACAGCGGTGGGGCGGTGGACCCGGGTAAGGAGGGATTTCGAGGGACGATGCTGAGGGAAAATTAAATAAATAATTAATTTTCCCTCGGCATCGCCCCTCGAAATCTCCCCACCGCCCCACCGTTGTTACCTGCACGGACCACGGCTGCTATTTACGTTAGTCTGGCATGTTAGAAATAAAGTGCCTAATGTGGGTCGGGACGGTGTTGTCCTCAAGAACAGATGAGAAGATGAGTCTCTACAGATAAGGTTCAAAACAGCATTTTATATAGCAATTAATTACAACTAGCCTTGACTCAAAAAGGCGCAAGATCAGTCATTTGGAAACCATAACGGTTTATTAAAATATTAAAGTGTATTACAGAAAGCAAAGATTTATCAAAGTCAATTGAAATGCATAATATTTCACTCATAAGTATAAAGCTCAGAAACCATTTAAAATTGATGCACATGAGCAAGATCTGGAAAATAATATAAATCCAGAATATTCAGCAAATCAATATAAAATCCAGCAGCATACCTACTGCTCAGGGAAGATCTTCTTACTCACCCCCAAAAACATATCCTTTTATAGACAAGTTCACCATTAAAAGCAATATACATCATACTTGTCAACATCGGAAGAGCAAATGTATCAACGATATCATCAAATCATAATACAGAATTATAAAACATCATATAATACCACCATCCGAGGACTATTCTCGTAAATGAATAATAATGAGTTTCCTCTGACCTAATGTCATCGGACATGTTAGCACAAATCTGGCTACATAAATAATAAAAGTCATGTGAATGAATAGGCCTACATTGAACACAAAAGGAAGAGACCTTGGAAAGCAACAATTTAACAAAAGAACTTACTCCAAGCTCTCCAAGAACAGCATGTCAACACAAAGTGGCAGTGCACATTTTACCTCATGCAGTGTAAATGAGAAGTGAAAACATGCTATTTCAAAATTTGAGATAGAGTCAAGGCCTAATTGAGGCCTAGTTCAGCCTCTGTCTAGAGAACACAGTTCCATACATCACAGCATTGTTGTTTCAACTGCAAAACGTCCTTATTAATAAGCAAATACTATTTAAACCAAAAATAGCTACATCACTTTCTGTCTCTCTCATTTTGATTCTTCTAACGCCTTGAAGTCATCATAGGCTTGTGCTTTAATATTTTCCATCTTATATTCATTGTGTTTCCTCTTGCTAGCAGACGCTGCCGACTCCTTTTTACAACCACAATTAAGTTCCCCTTTGCAACACATTGCTTCAAATATTGCAAGCACACAAATGATAATGTGTTGAAATCAGATTTCAGTTAATATTTATCATTTGGACATCACCAAGAGAAAAGTGTCTTTGATCCTATTAAAATCTTTGTTTCCATCATACTTCAGAATTACAAAAACTGTGCTTCATTTTTGCTTTCGGAACTGCTGAATGTGTACAGTTCATGTACATGTATTTACATTTTGTAGTGTGTTACGAAAAATGACATCCTACAGACTTTCCTCTTACACTCTGTACCTCAGCAAGATTGTTTTAGTTTTCTTTGGTTGACTTCAAAGTGAGAGGAGTTTGTAAACGCCAATACCAATGTTAAGCAGCAATTTGTCAGACAATGACCTCTGTCATTGAAGCTCAGCAAATGTGAAAAGATAAGAACAGAATTTAAAGGCATCTTTATATATTGCTTGGACTTTCACGACTCACCAAAAAACGCCTTGCGCCCTACCAGTGGGTTGCGATCCTCAATTTGGGAAACACTGATCAAAAGGCTTGCTCCGGACTTGTTCGAAAACAACATGTCATCCAAAACAAACAGTGTACATTTTGTTGTGCTGCGTGCGGTGTCAATGAGAAAATATAAGCAAGAATGATTATGAAACAGAAGCCATGTTATTTTAAAATGGAGTCAAGTCTTAGTTGAGGCCTTCTTAGCAGAGGCTCTAAAAGTCTAGTTCTATACATAACAATTTCTTTTTGATTGCAAAATACTCATATTAATACACGTGTATAATTTTAATTAGAAAATAACTTCTACAGTAATATTACCTACATATGCATTATTAAGCTTACTGCTATCAGGGTTGAAGGCACAGCAGTTTTGTACCTTCAACACACAGCAGAATCCACCCTCTTTCACAGGCAAAATGTCTAAAGCTAGACAATTTTGCACAATCATAGCATGCATAGAAATTAATTCTTCAGTTATATGAATGAATGCTCCAGCAGCATTAGAAGCATGGTGATATACATGCGTAGATAAGGTTCTTGTTTTCTCATCATTCAAAGCCACAGAAGCAGAGTGAATCATTTCACCAAGCACATCTAACACATTGTGCCCCATGGCTGCCAGTCTCTGCTGTAAACCATGCTTACCACATTATCATGGTAGAGTACTAATCAGAATGTAGGACCTTTTGCCAAGTGTCACCTGGAATTGGGTGCCCATCATACCCAGTGTTACTGAGGAGAGGTACTGGGAACAGTGCATGGCTGAAGGATAAGACTTATAGGGAAAGGGCATGGAAGGCAAAGATGAACTAGTGGTGTAGGTCATTCCAGTAGGCTTTAGAACCAGAGGGGTCTGAGCGAGTCTGCATCCCTATGCCCAGCAGGCTATAGGTTCAAGGAAAGTGGGCACAGGTTAAGGAAAAACTAGGACCACTGTAAAGCCACGCACTGTGCTAAGAGACCACTAGGAATGGGTAAATATTGCATCTCTGGAGCGAGATTCTCCCACTGGGAGAACAAATGGAACGCACTCAGTGGAAAGCTTTGTAACCGTTCTTTTAATCCAAAAATAAATTGGCAAATTTCTTCATTACAGCATCTAACACCAACGCGTTTCGAGCTCCATGAGCTCTTGATCACGGTTAGTTTCCAGAGCAATTACCCAGCATACTTATTTTGTTGAAAGAAGTGTCACATGATTTCCGCCTCTAAGACCTAGGCATTCTGGTGTGTGTAATCTCATAAAAACGATGAGGAAATTAAATAATTATTTTACAAAACAAGTTAAATTTCTACACTCGTTGTGATTGTCACTGTATCATGAGCACAAAGATTTATAATTTCATTAATACTTTTCAAACACTTTAGATCGATGTACCAATTCACATGCCCATGACGCGCACTGTTTTTTCAACATTTTGAATGTTGTTAACTTTATGCGTTACCATCAAGATCAAATGTATCCCTCTGGTGGGATTTTCTAACTAATCACTTTATGATCTATTTTATCATAAACTGGCCATTTGGTAACACATTTAACGATTAGTTATAAATAAGGCTCCCTGTTTTCCGTTTTTACGGATTTTTACAGATAAATACAGACAGAAAACAATGTGTTTTCTATCTGCATTTATTTTTAAAAGTGGATAAATACAGAAAATGTGCTTCTTTTAAGTGACTCTTCGTGCTGTCTTTCATGAATTATAGCCCAACAGCTGAGCAGATGGACAGCATGGGAAATTAAATAACAGGATGACATTTCTTTAAATAACTGCATGTGTCAACATACATTTGTGGTATAATGCTAATATTTGCCAGTGTATGTACTGCTATGTAATATTTGGCAACTAAAATAGATAAAACACGACAGACATCAAAGTATGAGTGCGCATCTATCATTTAAATAAATATGGAAATGTACAGTTTTACAACTTCTTTTATACGCAATACACAAAATAAATATGGATAAATGCAGATAAAATGGCAAAAAAATAAATATGGATAAATACAGACGGAAATGTTAAAAAAAAAAATACCATAAAACCGGGAGCCCTAGTTATAAATCCCTCTGGTGGGGAGTGTTATCACATTGTGACATTTCATAACTGTACTTCATCATTGTGGATCAACCAGTTATGCCACTATACCCAAGATAAAATTGGAAATGAGAAAATCAAAAATTCAAAAAAATCAAAAAAGTTAAAATCAAGTTGATTGAGAAGCCAAAAGGTGTGGATTACACTGTTCATAAGTGTACAAACAGTTCCTCGTCCTGGTTCAAACCGTGTGGGGTATAGGTTCTGAGCACCAATATTTGCCTGGATTCTCTTTGATCCAGTTTCTTTTCTCTGTTTCCTCCTCATGCATGTATGTCCACTGTTTCAATGCCATAAAATTTTTGTTGTTTCCAATCACTGTTGTGTTTCAACTCCATATGCTTTGCCACGGCATTGCTCCGATCTTTTGCAATTGTGGCTCTTACGCGTTCGAGAATCCTTTTCTTTAATTCGCAAATTGTGCTTCCCACATACTTTAGAGCGCATGGGCACTCTATTACGTATACTACAAATTGTGTTTTACAGGTTATCAGTTTTTGAATTTTCCATTTTTTTTTATTTGCCCATAAGATTTCCTTGGTGTTCCGGGCAATTTGACAAACCTTACAATTGTAGCATTTAACAAAGCCTGTTGTATTTAACCACTGTGTTGTTTTGTTGCTTTTATTTTTCCAATGGTGGCTTTGAACCAATGTATCTTTTAGATTCCTTGCCCTCCTGAAAGTTATGTTGGGATGTTATGTTAAAATTTCTTATAAAGCGCACGTACACCAATTGGTTTCTTGGCGCTAACTTAAGGAACTGTTAGGACCCCCTGTATTCAATTGTCTGAAGAACTAGTTGAACGCTTGAGTGAATAGCCAAGTCTTAAGAAGCCTACGAAACCTTGTGATTCCCGATTAGATCTGCCAATGTAGGGTCCAAACGTAAGATTCTCCAGTTCTTTTTCAAAATGGCTTTGATTTGTTTTGACTCCTGTGAGTCTGTTGTTATCAAGCGGATCACATTTGGGTTTTCCATATGTATCTTAGCTTTAATGATTTCATCTCTTTCTTTTGTTTCTGTTCTTTCTCTGCATTTATCTATAATCTTTTTAGTATAACCTCTGTGTCTGAATCTGTTACTCGTCCGATCCCGATGTTTTACCCACTCTCCTTTTTCTGAGCAGATTCTTTTGATCCGCAAAAACTCCCCACAAGGAATATTTTTGATCAGCGTTGTTTGATGGAAACTTTGGGCATGTAAAATTGCATTGGTAGCTGTCTTTTTCCGATGCAAAGTGGTCTAAATCTTATTGTCTTTCACATAGATTTCAGTATCAAGAAAGGTAACTCTGTCCTGACTGATTTCATAGGTAAACTTGAAATGTGCTTCAGTGTTGTTCAGAATCAAGAAGTATCTCTCAAACTCAGCTTCTGTGTCATCCCAAATAATCAGCAGGTCATCGATAAACCTGAACCAGCTTACAATTTTAGTTACATGTTCGTCATTGTCAGAGTGCCAAGCTAGGTGCTGCTCCCACCAACCCATTGCTAGGCACGCATAACTGGGGCTAAAGGAAAACCCCATGGCAGTCCCTTTTGTTTGAATGTATATCTCTTCTCCAAAGAGAAATACATTTTTTGTTAGACAAGATGTAATCATTTGTAACAACATCTGATTGTGTTGAGCATATTGAATGTTACGCTTTTTGAGGAAGTACTCACATGCTGTTAGTCCAATGTGGTTCTCAATGTTGGTGTAAAGTGAGATTACATCCATCGTTATTAATTTGTAAGAATCCTGCCACGGTGTATTCTGTAAATGCCTTAAGAGAGCCCCCGTATCTTTTATATAGGATGATAGATTTTGTACAAATGGTAACAGAAAAAAATCCACATAGTTGGCAGTAGGTTCAGATAGAGAGCCATTGGCTGCAATTATTGGGCGCCCAGGCGGTTTTGTGGCATTTTTATGTATTTTTGGCAAAAGATAAATTGTTGCCATTCTTGGATATTCTGTTTTCAAGTACTTGACCTCATCGTCATCCTGTAGGTTTGCGTTGGACCATTCCTGCAGTTGTTTATCCCTTTGGTCTTTGAATTCCATGGTTGGATTCTCTTTTAATTTAGCGTAGTACTCCAAATTATTCAACTGAGAGTGAGCTTCTTTCTCATAATCCTTCTTATCCCAGATAATAATATTGCCACCCTTATCGGCAATTTTGATTACTATTCTCTGATCCTGGGATAGATTTTTCACTGCCTCTCTTTCTTCATTACTCAAGTTGTCCTTGAATTTTGGTGGTCTGATTTTATAGATGTCCTGTATTACGGCTTCATGAAAAGCATCAATTTTGTTCCCAGGTGGGAGTTGTGGATAAAATTTTGATTTGGGTTTCATTCCACTCAGCCCAGATCAATTTGGTTACATACAGTGGCAAGCTCTGTTACCTCTTCTTGATTGCTTGTATCAAGATTGATTAAAGTGAGCAGGGGCTCTGCATCTTGTACCGTCAGAGTCTCAGTCGGTATTTGCTTTGATTTTTTATACTCTTTGATTTTTTCATTTTCTGCGAAGACTTTTGCCAGTTTAATTTTTCTTATGTAGGTATATAAATCAATACGAGTTTGTGCCAAATCCATTCTCCCTAATGGGCAGAAATTTAATCCGCGTTTAAGTACTGATATCTCCGCAGGGGACATTATTCTTTGCGTCAGGTTTACAATCTGTAGCTCATCTTCTACATTTGCTTCTGTCGCATGCTTCGTGTCAATGTCCCTACTTGTTCTTGCCCTTTTGCTCCTTTGTCTCACCTTGCCGGTTTCCTCTTTGCCCGCGTTGTCCTCGTCGGCGTCCTTTGCCTCTTCCTCTGTAACTTTGCGGTTGGCTGCTCATTGTCTGTTCCCATTGTCTTTGCTGTAGCACCAACCGCATGTCCCCTAAAAAAGATCTCTTTGGCCTTTCACCACCTGTCTGTTCAGTTTCTCCTTCACTGGCATCCGTTGATGTTAGTGATGATTGACTTGTTGAAGCTACAGTAACATCTTCAGTTCTTCCGAATTGACTTATCATGTCAAATTTTTTAGCATATGTAAATATCCTCCCATTCAGATAATCATCCTTATCTCTTTGGAATTTGGATTGTTTTCTGCGCTGCACACTCTCTTCATGTTTTTCTATTTGTTGCTCCAGATCTTCCTTAAATTTTGTCATTTCAGAGTTCAAATTCATTCCATTGATTTCACTTTCCAAAATCTTCAATTGGTCCCTTGTTTTTTCCAGTGCTATTTCCAAATGTTTAATCAATATTGTCATCAGTCCCATAGACGAGTTTAGAATATAATCACCCCATTCTTGTAGTAAATCGTTACTAGTGTCCTGGTGGCTTGGCATTAGATTTATTCTTAGACCCCTTGGCACTCTTCGTACTTCCAAATATTTTTTGAGGGATACTATCTCCCACCACTTGTTTATCTCCTTCTTTGAGACTTTTTCCCACGTGAGCAGTGCAAGCAAACTGCGCACGTGGGAAAAAGTCTCAAAGAAGGAGATAAACAAGTGGTGGGAGATAGTATCCCTCAAAAAATATTTGGAAGTACGAAGAGTGCCAAGGGGTCTAAGAATAAATCTAATGCCAAGCCACCAGGACACTAGTAACGATTTACTACAAGAATGGGGTGATTATATTCTAAACTCGTCTATGGGACTGATGACAATATTGATTAAACATTTGCAAATAGCACTGGAAAAAACCAGGGACCAATTGAAGATTTTGGAAAGTGAAATCAATGGAATGAATTTGAACTCTGAAATGACAAAATTTAAGGAAGATCTGGACCAACAAATAGAAAAACATGAAGAGAGTGTGCAGAGCAGAAAACAATCCAAATTCCAAAGAGATAAGGATGATTATCTGAATGGGAGGATATTCACATATGCTAAAAAATTTGACATGATAAGTCAATTCGGAAGAACTGAAGATGTTACTGTAGCTTCAACAAGTCAATCTTCACTAACATCAATGGATGCCAGTGAAGGAGAAACTGAACAGACAGGTGGTGAAACGCCAAAGAGATCTTTTTTAGGGGACATGCGGTTGGTGCTACAGCAAAGACAATGGGAACAGACAATGAGCAGCCAACCGCAAAGTTACAGAGGAAGAGGCAAAGGACGCCCACGAGGACATCGCGGGCAAAGAGGAAACCGGCAAGGTGAGGACAAAGGAGCAAAAGGGCAAGAGCAAGTAGGGACATTGACACGAAGCATGCGACAGAAGCAAATGTAGAAGATGAGCTACAGATTGTAAACCTGACGCAAAGAATAATGTCCCCTGCGGAGATATCAGTACTTAAACGCGGATTAAATTTCTGCCCAGAAGGGAGAATGAATTTGGCACAAACTCGTATTGATTTATATCACTACATAAGAAAAATTAAACTGGCAAAAATCTTCGCAGAAAATGAAAAAATCAAAGAATATAAAAAAATCAAAGAAAATACCGACTGAGACTCTGACGGTACAGGATGCAGAGCCCCTGCTCACTTTAATCAATCTTGATACAAGCAATCAAGAAGAGGTAACAGAGCTTGCCACTGTATGTAACCAAATTGGATCCGGGCTGAGTGGAATGAAACCCAAATCAAAATTTTATCCACAACTCCCACCTGGGAACAAAATTGATGCTTTTCATGAAGCCGTAATACAGGACATCTATAAAATCAGACCGCCAAAATTCAAGGACAACTTGAGTAATGAAGAAAGAGAGGCAGTGAAAAATCTATCCCAGGATCAGAGAATAGTAATCAAAATTGCCGATAAGGGTGGCAATATTATTATCTGGGATAAGAAGGATTATGAGAAAGAAGCTCACTCTCAGTTGAATAATTTGGAGTACTATGCTAAATTAAAAGAGAATCCAACCATGGAATTCAAAGACCAATGGGATAAACAACTGCAGGAATGGTCCAACGCAAACCTACTGGATGACGATGAGGTCAAGTACTTGAAAACATGATATCAAAGAATGGCAACAATTTATCTTTTGCCAAAAATACTTAAAAATGCCACAAAACCGCCTGGGCACCCAATAATTGCAGCCAATGGCTCTCTATTTGAACCTACTGCCAACTATGTGGATTTTTTTCTGTTACCATTTGTACAAAATCTATCATCCTATATAAAAGATACGGGGGATCTCTTAAGGCATTTACAGAATACACCGTGGCAGGATTCTTACAAATTAATAACGATGGATGTAATCTCACTTTACACCAACATTGAGAACCACATTGGACTAACAGCATGTGAGTACTTCCTCAAAAAGCGTAACATTCAATATGCTCAACACAATCAGATGTTGTTACAAATGATTAAATCTTGTCTAACAAAAAATGTATTTCTCTTTGGAGAAGAGATATACATTCAAACAAAAGGGACTGCCATGGGGTTTTCCTTTAGCCCCAGTTATGCGTGCCCAGCAATGGGTTGGTGGGAGCAGCACCTAGCTTGGCACTCTGACAATGACGAACATGTAACTAAAATTGTAAGCTGGTTCAGGTTTATCGATGACCTGCTGATTATTTGGGATGGCACAGAAGCTGAGTTTGAGAGATACTTCTTGATTCTGAACAACACTGAAGCACATTTCAAGTTTACCTATGAAATCAGTCAGGACAGAGTTACCGTTCTTGATACTGAAATCTATGTGAAAGACTAAGATTGAGACCACTTTGCATCAGAAAAAGACAGCTACCAATGCAATTTTACATGCCCAAAGTTTCCTTCAAACAACGCTGATCAAAAATATTCCTTATGGGGAGTTTTTGCGGATCAAAAGAATCTGCTCAGAAAAAGGAGAGTGGGTAAAACATCGGGATCGGACGAGTAACAGATTCAGACAAAGAGGTTATACTAAAAAGATTATATATAAATGCAGAGAAAGAACAGAAACAAAAGAAAGAGATGAAATCATTAAAGCTAAGATACATACGGAAAACCCAAATGTGATCCGCTTGATAACAACAGACTCACAGGAGTCAAAACAAATCAAAGCCATTTTGAAAAAGAACTGGAGAATCTTACGTTTGGACCCTACATTGGCAGATCTAATCGGGAATCATCCCAACATAACTTTCAGGAGGGCAAGGAATCTAAAAGATACATTGGTTCAAAGCCACCATTGGAAAAATAAAAGCAACAAAACAACACAGTGGTTAAATACAACAGGCTTTGTTAAATGCTACAATTGTAAGGTTTGTCAAATTGCCCGGAACACCAAGGAAATCTTATGGGCAAATAAAAAAAAATGGAAAATTCAAAAACTGATAACCTGTAAAACACAATTTGTAGTATACGTAATAGAGTGCCCATGCGCTCTAAAGTATGTGGGAAGCACAATTTGTGAATTAAAGAAAAGGATTCTCGAACACGTAAGAGCCACAATTGCAAAAGATCGGAGCAATGCCGTGGCAAAGCATATGGAGTTGAAACACAACAGTGATTGGAAACAACTAAAATGTTATGGCATTGAAACAGTGGACATACATGCACGAGGAGGCAACAGAGAAAAGAGACTGCGTCAAAGAGAATCCAGGCAAATATTGGCGCTCAGAACCTATACCCCACACGGTTTGAACCAGGACGGGGAACTGTTTGTACACTTATGAACAGTGTAATCCACACCTTTTGGCTTCTCAATCGACTTGATTTTAACTTTTTTGATTTTTTGAATGTTTGATTTTCTCATTTTCAATTTTATCTTGGGTATAGTGGCATAACTGGTTGATCCACAACGATGAAGTACAGTTATGAAATGTCACAATGTGATAACACTCCCCACCAGAGGGATTTATAACTTATCGTTATATGTGTTACCAAATGGCTAGTTTATGATAAAATAGATTATAAAGTGATTAGTTAGAAAATCCCACCGGAGGGATACATTTGATCTTGATGGTAACGCATAAAGTTAACAACATTCTAAATGTTGAAAAAACAGTGCGCGTCATGGGCATGTGAATTGGTACATCGATCTAAAGTGTTTGAAAAGTATTAATGAAATTATAAATCTTTGTGCTCATGATACAGTGACAATAATCACAACAATGAGTGTAGAAATTTAACTTGTTTTGTAAAATAATTATTTAATTTCCTCATTGTTTTTTTATGAGACTACACACACCAGAATGGCTAGGTCTTAGAGGCGGAAATCCTGTGACACTTCTTTCAAAAAAATAAGTATGCTGGGTCATTGCTCTGGAAACTAACCGTGATCAAGAGCTCATGGAGATCGAAACGCGTTGGTGTTAGATGCTGTAATGAAGAAATTTGGCCGTTTATTTTTGGATTAAAAGAACGGTTACAAAGCTTTCCACTGAGTGCGTTCCATTTGTTCTCCCAGTGGGAGAATCTCTAAAAGGATATATATATATATATATATATATATATATATGTATATGTATCAGGAACACTCCGCTTGCATCCCTTTGCCACCAGTTACAGTAACGGAGCACGGACCACGTTGTAGTGCAAATTGAAGTTTTAATCAACTCCTCCAACACCAGCCATCATGACGCGTTTCGACCCCTAGAGGCCTATATATACATTAGAACTTACAGTAAACCCCAGCGGAGGACGTCACCGAGCTGATAAACACATATTCATCACTCCAAGCTGGACAGTTTGTCACACTAAAATGAAAGAATAAAATGCAATATCAGTTACCTATTGCCTAAAATAAGTCTGATTATTGTAAAGAGTAGTATAAACAGTACTGTTTTTGGCAAACGTTGTTCCCACACCCACTTCCTCCAGATTTGTCTGGGCATGAGCAAAACCATGCCCGGTGGGCTCTCTTATATATATAAATATATATAAATAAGACCACAAAGATTCTCCGTACTTCGGCACTGTCGTTTCAACGAAACAGAGAATCCATGAACCACCGGAAATGTAGGCATTACATTTTATTACTCCTCAAATGACAAGTTTCGGGCACCACTTGCCCTTGATCACATATCGGAGAATGCAGTTCGCCATCTGTTTTTTGTTTGCTTTGTGTTGAAACCACGTGATAGAACACACATAATAAATATAGTAATAACACTAGCACATTGCTCCGCATATGGTTGAGTCTGTTTTCTTATCAATATAATTGTAGCTCTTTGTACCCAAATCGTTCAAATACATCACCGTCAATGGTTTGAAATGCACATTGTTACAACATGATAATAAATAATGTTATATACATGAGATAAAATTGAGTAAAAGA